>CM069611.1:4198293-4553293 GCA_035771175.1 Paratinospora sagittata | reverse complement strand
AGTTGGGCATGATAGACATTTATGCACCAACTTGAGGGGGAGTGTCTTGCATATAGAAAGTAATAGATTCTGTAAATATAGAAACAAGCTCCAAGGACCAAGCTTCACCTTCTTCTAGATCTCACTCACTAGTTGGGATCATCAATAAACAATAGGGGTCCTATATATAAACTCTCCAGCCACAATATTTAGAAACTGTGGCCATCAAATATTCCTCATTCTACACCAACATGATTTCCTTATTCAAATACAACTAGATCATAAAACATTTATTCATATTTAGAAAGTTCTAATTACTTTTTAAAAACATGCTCCATGTTATCATCCAATAAGGAATTCATGTATGAGCCAAAATCTAACACGTGTTTCAAGCATCTCATTCATCTGGAAACCAGCGCAACTTTCAAGCTTATCGCTTCATCAAGAAATCACTATCACATCGATCGTCTAATACCATGAACAAGTATACAATAGAAGAATTATTTGCTATCAAGTCAGCTATCCCAATCGCACATACCTTGTACAAAACAAAGAACAAGAACAGAGAGCAAGAATAGAGCAAACCCAGAAAATAACGAAGGGGAAAATGTTTCTCATTCTCTACTTGATACATAAAGTGGTCCACATATATATATATATATATATATATATATATATATATTCAAGGCTGGAAAAAAAAAACTAATTGCGTCTGTTAACTAATTACAGCTCATAGTAAGTAATTAACTAAGTCTTAATTTAGCTTAGCTAATTAATTAATTAACGATCCTTCTAAGGCTCATGATATGCAAATTAAAACTGCAAGCACGCAAAACTTTTATGGGATCAGGGTTGATCCTATGCAAACTTTAAGTCATGGGTTCAAAACATATGTAATAATACTTATTTTATAAAAAATAAAAAAAAGGAAAATAACACTTCTACTTGTCCTTGTACCCACCATTAATGTCTGCTAGTGGGTTACCTTATAACTACGTATCATTGTCTCTACTCGCCCATGCAGTAAACACAAGTCAAAAGTTTAAGAGATATATTCCAATACCATTCCCACAAGTAATCCCATGAATTAAAACATTATAAAATTTATTTCTTTTTCCCATTTTTGCATTATTAATTTGTAACGATTCTACGCTTTCCACGGAACTGATCATTGATAGGAGTTGGTTCATTTGAGTGATTTTTGAGTAATTGAATTTGACCTAGCATGAAAGTTTACGTGGTTTTGGATATTTTGGTCTTTATTTTCGTTTTCTCTTAAGATGAAGGTTTTTATTTTTAAAAGTTCTTTAATAAATTTATTATAAAAAAAAATTGTCTAAAAATGTTTTTAGATGGTGATGCATATGTGTGGAATTCAAACCTCTAACCTCCATTTTATTTTTCAAGCCAATAATCAAATCACTGAGCTGTGTCTTGAGTGTGAGCCAGACCCCTTTCTATGATAAATTGTTTATTTACTGTTGACGATTGAGCTTCTTTGTACAAACATTAAAGACTAATAATTAATGGTATGTAATGAAACTAAAGCTCATTAAAGACTAATTACATATTCCATAATAATTTATTTTATTTTTTATGGATATTCCATAATAATTAAAGAGTATCAAATATCAATATAACCTAAAAATTAAAGAGTACTTCAATATTAACTATAATAATATAAACATGGTTCCATGCACACAAACTTAATTAACCTATACTTATGGCTTACCAAAACCTTTGTGAGCCTACTTCATTAATTATAATGTAAACATGGTTCCACACAAGCTTAATTAAATAAATATTTGTATAAAAATAAATTAAGCAGCAACACCAACAATTAATACCTCCATAATCAAGCTTTATCACTTGTAGGTGGAAGCTTTTTTCGAAGCAAGTTCCTTTCTCTTTTGCTGTTGCTTTTGCTTCGTTTCCTTCCAACACTTTTCATGATGTTCATTGAAATCGACCCTTGTAACAAAATCATCGCAAATTCTGCACACGAATAATCCATTGTATTGGCTTAAATCTTCTATTTTTTTTTTTGGACTTCAATTTTTCCATTGCTACCCCCACCACGACGTTCTTTGAAGAGCATTTTTTTTTTAATTTTTCTTTCCCACCACACTATAACAAAATTAATATTTAACAATATAACAAAAAATAATGTTAAAAAAAATGTCATTAAATATTAAAGATTTTGATAATATCTAAATAACATTATTTATTTCAAAACATACTTCATTTAATTTTGTTTTCCTAAAAATTATAATTTAAAAATAACGTTCATTTTTCAACTTCAGAATATTATTTGTTTCCAAATCTTATTAATATTTTGAGAAATCTAATGCAAATTTGTATCTGCATATCCTTTTGGCATATCATTACTTGCTGCTGGAACCCTCTCCGTCTTCTCCTTGGCATCACGTTACTTCTTCATTTGCTTTTCTTTCATCTTCTCTTCATTTTCTTTCATCTTCTTTTCCTTTTTCCTCATCTCCTTTTTCTTCAAACATTGTCGCTTATGAGCTCTAAGGTCGCCCATTGTCTCAAAACCCACTTTGAAGCAAATTGTGCTCGTGGTGTCTTTTAGCCACTCTGGCCGGTCCTTCGACTTCCCCATCTTCCCTACCACCCACTTCGTTCAAACTTGTTTCAGAACCAGGTTTTTTTTTCTTTTTCTTTTTATTTCCCCTCCACCAGGGCAATTCTTTCTTATTAATGAGAAACAATTCCCATATTAGCCAATTACTTCCGAATTACAAATATTGCCCATAGAATATGCTATTTTTAGCATTATAGATGGGGATACTAAGGTCATTTAGACGTGGATCAAAATCAGTGGCATTGGGTCTGCTCTCTCGCTCAACAATCTCCAATTACAAATGGTCAATACTGGTAGCAAATTCTGCACACGAATAATCCATTGTATTGGCTAAAATCTTCCATTTTTTTTTTGGACTTCAACTTTTCCATCGCTGCCCCCACTTCGTCCTTCTTTGAGGAGCTTTTTTTTTTTTAATCTTTCTTTCCCATTACACTATAACAAAATCAATATTTAACAATATAACAAAAAATGTTGTTAAAAAGAATGTCATTAAATATTATAGATTTTAATAATATCTAAATAACATTATTTATTTCAAAACATATTTCATTTAATTTTGTTTTCCTAAAAATTATAATTTAAAAATAACTTTCATTTTTCAACATCAGAATATTTTTTTTTTCCAAATCTTATTAATATTTTGAAAAATCTAATGCGAATTTGTATCTACATATCCTTTTGGCATATCATTACTTGTTGCTGGAACCCTTATCCATCTTCTCCTAGGCAGCACGTTCCTTCTTCATTTGCTTTTCTTTCATCTTCACTTCCTTTTCTTTCATCTTCTTTTCCTTTTCCCTCCGGACATTGTTGCTTATGAGCTCTAAGGTTGCCCACTGTCTCAAAACCCACTTTGAAGCAAATTGTGAACGCGACGTGTTCTAGCCACTCTGGCTGGTTCTTCGACCTCCCCACCACCCACTTCGTTCAAACTTGTTTCAGAACCAGGTTTTTTTTTTTTATTTCCCCTCCACCAGTCTAGTTATTTCTTATTAATCAGAAGCAATTCTCATATTAGCCAATTGCTTCCGAATTGCAAATATTGCCTATAGAATATGCTATTTTGAGCATTATAGATGGGGATACTAAGGTCATTTAGACGTGGATCAAAATCAGTGGCAATCTCCAATTACGAATGGACAAAATCATCCTGGTAGCAAATTCTGCACACGAATAATCCATTGTACTGGCATAAATCAGCATTTTTTTTTAATCTTTCTTTCCCACTACACTATAACAAAATCAATATTTAACAATATAACAAAAAATGTTGTTAAAAATGATGTCATTAAATATTAAAGATTTTGATAATATCTAAATAACATTATTTATTTCAAAACATACTCCATTTAATTTTGTTTTCCTAATAATTATAATTTAAAAATAACGTTCATTTTTCAACATCAGAATATTATTTGTTTCCAAATCTTATTAAATCTTATTAATATTTTGAGAAATCTAATGCAAATTTGTATCGGCATATCCTTTTGGCATATCATTACTTGCTGCTGGAACCCTTCTCCATCTTCTCTTTGGCAACATGTTCTTTCTTCATTTGCTTTTCTTTCATCCTCTCTTCCTTTTCTTTAATCTTCTTCTCCTTTTCCCTCATCTCCTTTTTCTTCAGACATTGTCGCTTATGAGCTCTAAGGTCGGCCATTGTCTCATAATCCACTTTGAAGCAAATTGTGCACCCGGTGTCTTTTAGCCACTCTGGCCGGTTCTTCGACTTCCCCATCTTCCCCACCACCCACTTCATTCAAACTTGTTTCAGAACCAGGTTTTTTTTTATTTCCCCTTCACCAGGGCAGTTCTTTCTTATTAATGAGCCAATTCCTTCCGAATTACAAATATTGCCCATAGAATATGCTATTTTTAGCATTATAGATGGGGATACTAAGGTCATTTAGACGTGGATCAAAATCAGTGGCATTGGGTCTGCTATCTTGCTCAACAATCTCTAATTACGAATGGACAAAACTGTCCTGGTAGCAAATCCTACACACGAATAATCAATTTTACTGGCTTAAATCTTCCATTTTGTTTTGGACTTCAACTTTTCCATCGCTGCCCCACTACGTTAGGAGCATTTTTTTTAAATCTTTCTTTTCCACCACACTATAACAAAATCAATATTTAACAATATAACAAAAAATGTTGTTAAAAAGAATGTCATTAAATATAAAGATTTTGATAATATCTAAATAACATTATTTATTTCAAAACATACTTCATTTAATTTTGTTTGGCTAAAAATTATAATTTAAAAATAACGTTCATTTTTCAACATCAAAATATTATTTGTTTCCAAATCTTATTAATATTTTGAGAAATCTAATACAAATTTGTATCAGCATATCCTTTTGGCATATCATTACTTGCTACTGGAACCTTCTCCATCTCCTCCTTGGCAGCACGCTCTTTCTTCATTTGCTTTTCTTTCATCTTCTCTTCATTTACTTTCAACTTCTTTTCCTTTTCCCTCATCTCTTTTTTCTTCAGACATTGTCGCTTATGAGCTCTAAGGTCGGCCATTGTCTCAAAATCCACTTTGAAGCAAATTGTGCACGCGGTGTCTTTTAGCCACTCTCGTCGGTTCTTCGACTTCCCCATCTTCCCCCCACCCACTTCTTTCAAACTTGTTTCAGAACTAGGTTTTTTTTTATTTTCCTTCCACCAGGGCAGTTCTTTCTTATTAATGAGCCAATTGCTTCCGAATTACAAATATTGCCCATAGAATATGCTATTTTTAGCATTATAGATGGGGATACTAAGGTCATTTAGACGTGGATCAAAATCAGTGGCATTGGATCTGCTATCTTGCTCAGCAATCTCCAATTACTAATGGACAAAACTGTCATGGTAGCAAATCCTGCACACGAATAATCAATTGTACTGGCTTAAATCTTCCATTTTGTTTTGGACTTCAACTTTTCCATCACTGCCCCCACAACGTTAGGAGCATTTTTTTTAAATCTTTCTTTTCCACCACACTATAACAAAATCAATATTTAACAATATAACAAAAAATGTTGTTAAAAAGAATGTCATTAAATATTAAAGATTTTGATAATATCTAAATAACATTATTTATTTCAAAACATACTTCATTTAATTTTGTTTGGCTAAAAATTATAATTTAAAAATAACGTTCATTTTTCAACATCAGAATATTATTTGTTTCCAAATCTTATTAATATTTTAAGAAATCTAATACAAATTTGTATCAGCATATCCTTTTGGCATATCATTACTTGCTACTGGAACCCTTCTCCATCTCCTCTTTGGCAGCACGTTCTTTCTTCATTTGCTTTTCTTTCATCATCTCTTCATTTACTGTCGCGGCCCCTTCCCGGGTGACGTCACGACCGGCACAATACCCCAGAGAATGTCACAACCCGACAAACCTGGGACACTGACATTGTCGCTTATGAGCTCTAAGGTTTGCCATTGTCTCAAAACCCACTTTGAAGCAAATTGTGCACGCGGTGTCTTTTAGCCACTCTGGCCGGTTCTTCGACTTCTCCATCTTCCCCACCACCCACTTTGTTCAAACTTGTTTCAGAACCAGGTTTCTTTTTATTTCCCCTCCACCAGGGCAGTCTTTCTTATTAATGAGCCAATTGCTTCCGAATTACAAATATTGCCCATAGAATATGCTATTTTTAGCATTATAAATGGGATACTAAGGTCATTTAGACATGTGGGTCCCAGGTCTGCATTGAAATTTCACTTGTCTTTCATAATTTACTAAATTAATTACAAGAGGATATTATCTAGAAAAAAAAATTACAAGAGGGTATTAATTTTTATTTTCAATCTGCTTAATGGGTATATATAAATAATTTGCTGTTCTTTAATATATTTTTTATTTTTTTTTAATGATCAATGGAGCATTTCTGTGTGTTGTTTTCACACGATGATTACATAATTATTTATAGGTTAAGAAATAAAGAGATTTTCTGTTACATCCAGAATTTTGCTTCTTTTATAGCTTGTAAATTGACACACTATATATATATATATATATATATAAGTTGTGGTCCATAAAAGCAATTATTATTATTATTTTATATATTTGAATATGTAATGAAACGTGGTTGATATATTGATGAATTAATTGAATGTAGCATAGAGTTGTAATATTAAGATTTTAAGTTTGTTGCAATTGACATTTGTGATCACACTGCTCTGTTCTATTTTGAATGTAGATCTTTCAATTCATCTGATTGAACTCTTATCCACAAGTAATTGTCAATTCCTGATTCTCAACCCTTATCTCACACTGCTCTGTTCTATTTTGTTCCAAATTTTATATACTTAGCATCTTCATCTTCATCTACTTCAGAGACATCGTGTTCTCGTCAGTCGTGGGACCCACACGTGATCTCAACAGCTACAATCTACAGAAATGAAATAGATAGAACCAACCCATCGTGTTTTCACAATGGCTGCGTGACTGTCAGATCGATCAACCCTAGCCGTCCGATTCCTTCCACTAGAAGAAGAATGACCTCAATGTCCCCGTCTAAAATGCTAAAGATACAATATTCCTTCCGTACCAAGGGCAATATTAATCTTTGTCATTCGGAGCCAGTTGGTTAATAGGGAATTGATCAGAAATCGATTTATTAATAATGATTAATGATGTAGACACATAAAACAGAGAGGGTTGGTCAAGAAGAGAAGAAAAGAAATGATACTATACAACAATGTAAATAATAAACTGCTTTAATCCTCTGTTTCGCTACATTATCCAAATGTTAACTCTCAAATTCAATTACTTTCAATCTTTCTTTCTTCATTTACTTTTCTTTCATCTTCTCTTCCTTTTCTTTCATCTTCTTCTCCTTTTCCCTCATCTCCTTTTTCTTCAGACATTGTCGCTTATGAGCTCTAAGGTCGGCCATTGTCTCATAATCCACTTTGAAACAAATTGTGCACGCGGTGTCTTTTAGCCACTCTGGCCGGTTCTTCGACTTCCCCATCTTCCCCACCACCCACTTCGTTCAAACTTGTTTCAGAACCAGGTTTTTTTTTATTTCCCTTCCACCAGGGCAGTTCTTTCTTATTAATGAGCCAATTGCTTCCGAATTACAAATATTGCCCATAGAATATGCTATTTTTAGCATTATAGATGGGGATACTAAGGTCATTTAGACGTGGATCAAAATCAGTGGCATTGGGTCTGCTCTCTCGCTCAGCAATCTCCCAATTACGAATGGACAAAACCTTCCTGGTAGCAAATTCTGCGCACGAATAATCAATTGTACTGGCTTAAATCTTCCATTTTGTTTTGGACTTCAACTTTTCCATCGCTGCCCCCACTACGTTAGGAGCATTTTTTTTTTAATCTTTCTTTCCTACCCCACTATAACAAAATCAATATTTAACAATATAACAAAAAATGTTGTTAAAAAGAATGTCATTAAATATTAAAGATTTTGATAATATCTAAATAACATTATTTATTTCAAAACATACTTCATTTAATTTTGTTTGGCTAGAAATTATAATTTAAAAATAACGTTCATTTTTCAACATCAGAATATTATTTGTTTCCAAATCTTATTAATATTTTGAGAAATATAATACAAATTTGTATCTGCATATCCTTTTGGCATATCATTACTTGCTACTGGAACCCTTCTCCATCTCCTCCTTGGCAGCACATTCTTTCTTCATTTGCTTTTCTTTCATCTTCTCTTCATTTTCTTTCATCTTCTTTTTCTTTTCCCTTATCTCCTTTTTCTTCAGACATTGTCGCTTATGAGCTCTAAGGTCGCCCATTGTCTCAAAACCCACTTTGAAGCAAATTGTGCACGCGGTGTCTTTTAGCCACTTTGGCCGGTTCTTCGACTTCCCCATCTTCCCCACCACCCACTTCGTTGAAACTTGTTTCAGAACTAGGTTTTTTTTTATTTCCCCTCCACCAGGGCAGTTCTTTCTTATTAATGAGAAGCAATTCCCATATTAGCCAATTGCTTCCGAATTAAAAATATTACCCATAAAATATGCTATTTTAATAACATTCATTTAAACAACATTTTTCACTATGTTTAGAATATAGAATTGCAAATTGATGCATTAAAAGGCACGAGATAGTCATGAAAATCAGAATACCAAAAATTAGCTCCATGGCGACAACACCAAATTAGAACTGTGTTCTTACCCCGGCACCAAATTACTAAAACAACTCAATCCGTAGAGGTGGGTGGAGATGAAAATGTCATACCAGAAAAGTCAATTGCAGAATCCAGCTGGGGAAGATTGATCCTTGCTTTTTTTAAGGGATGTAAAAGAACAAATAATTTTCTGAGATTGGAGTTAGATAAGTAGCATTGCATGTTGGATGAAAATAGGTGCACTCTCCACAGTCATTAGTATTAAAAAATATTAACCATGGACAACACTCCTGCGACTCAATCTTGGATTTGATACGAAAAGGAATTGATCTATGTTAACCTATGCGCTATCACTTAGCTTGTCCCTAAATATACTGTGATAAAGTATATTTTGATGATTACAAAAATAGTGTTTTTCGATGCTAAACGTGCGTGTATCAAGATTTCATCAAAGCACTTAAGGAAAGCAAAAAGCCAATGAACGACTCGATCAAGGAACTCAAAGATCACATCCAACGGTTAAGTTCGTTTCAATCAAAAGGACTTTAACGATCACGTCATGATTTCAAGATCACTTCACTCGAATGATTCGATCAAGCTTCAACTCTACATCTCTCGATCAACGTTCAAGTTATTCAACTCTGCACAAAACACTTATTGAAGATCTCATAATGAAGAGTTGGATTTAACGGTTATGAGAAATGAGAAATACACTAAGTATTTAAGGTATATCTTTATCTAATCGTTATTGCTCAAAATGTTTTTCAAAACCATGCATAAATCATCTACATATATTTTTCTAATTTGCATGTTTTGATTTCATGTTTTTACGGTATTTCAAATGATCTAATACTATATATTTAATTTGAAATCTACCGAGTTTTTATTCACATTTATCATATTTTTTATCACGAGTCAAAATTATTTTCAAAGAGTTTTTCAGAACGCTATTGAGTTCGCAGCGCTCTCCTGAACTTTATAAGTCAGAATGCTAATAGCGTTCAAGGTTGAATTGAACTGATTTATCAAGGCGCTTACTTGTATAGTAGCGGCCTCTTTTATTAGTCAACCTCTGAAGTTGTCAGGAAGCTGACTCAGCATCAACTCACTGAAAGATGTCTTAAGTTCTTCAAAGAATGTATCTTTGAGGATGACGATAATTATAAGTTGAACAAACATTTAAGAATCAACTTAGTAACTTTCAGAACGTTGATTGTCCTTTAGCGTGCTTGTGTCTTTGTTTAAAATGTTTTTAACTGGTAGGACACTTACATAGTTGTAGCGCCTTCATGTTTTGTTTTTATGTTTTAAACTAGCAGGACGCTTACTCGGATAGTAGCGCCCTCATGTACTTAACTGTTTTTAAAAATAGCAGAATGCTAACTGTGCATTAGCGCCCTCAAGGTTAAGTCAATTAAGTGTCAAAGTAAGTCAATACGCTTACGAGTAAGTAGTGCCCTCACTTAAAAGTGTTCTATAAGATGTTTATACGTAATGAGCGCCCTCAAGGAACAAAACGACAAAATTGACATTATACGTCAGGACGCTAACTCAACAACCGTCACTGTCCGAACAAGTACACTATGTAAGTTTACTTTTTCAGAACAAACCTTTGCACAGAGTCCTTTTTAGACCTATCAGAGATAGCCTCTGATACATGAAATATTTTTTTCTAAAACTTTCCTTTTTCATGAAATCTGAAAAGAACCAGAATGTTAGTGAAAATTGCAGTTGTTATTTTCATATAACATTCTAGCCGTTCTGTGTAAACGTTCATATTATTTGAACTTCAAATGTCTAACGGCTATGTCCCACTAAGTCTATAAATACCAGCACTTAGAATCAAACAACTTGTCAATCACTTTGTGTTGTGCCAATACTTTTTGAAAGTTAGTTTGTGTCAAAATGAATTTCATTTTCTAATCTTTCAAAGTATTTTTCACTGATACATTTACGATTACAATAGATTTTCATATTGAGCTTCAATTATACTTTATCTTTGAAAATCTATCTTTATTGGTATCAACTCAAATTCTCACCATTGATTCATATTTGGTATCATTCTTGCTGGAGATAAAATTTGAGAAATAGTTCGAGATATACAGTTGTACTTGATTTCATATCTTAAGTATTGTATTGAACTATATCAGTAGTTGTGTTAACTACTGATCACTGAACGAGAAGTTTTCATACTTATATTTTATATTTATTTTGAAAATTGTTTGTGTCTTTGATTTACACCAGTCCTTCGTGTTATAAGTCAATCTTTATTCGATATTTATTACTTTCGAAGAAGTACTAATTTTTATATCATATCATTCATACTTTTCAAAACTACACTTGAGCAATACCGAACATTAAAAAGTAAAGGACTGAAGGTGTATTTCAACTTAGCATTACCTATTTTATATTTCATATATTTGTAATGCTATGTACTGAACTTAATTGTAAAGTGTTATACTACGTTAGAACCAACCAACATCTTAGTGTTGTAATGCTGGTGTGTTTCTAAACTGAAACAACCAGGACAAGTGAATAAAGTTCACTTAATGATTTCAAGATTGAAATCATGAAAGGTAATCTCTGAACTTGTAAAAGAGAATCGGTTCATCCTCATCTCGTAAAAGGATAGGTGTGTCCTTAACCTAAAAAATGATAGGTTATCTCTTAACCTGTAAAAGAGAAAAAGGTTTATCCTCACCTGCAAGTAGGAAACCAGTACATCCTCATCCCGTAAAAAGATAAGTGTGTTCTTAACCTGAAAAAGGATAGGTTTTCTCTCAACCTGTAAAAGAGAAACGGTTGTTCCTTATCCCGTAAAAGGAACATGAATTTTTTCTCATCTCGAAAAAAGGAAATACGGTTCATAATCGGTAGATTCGGTAGTAGATGTAAGCTTAGCCAAACCACTATAAATTTGTATGTCATACGTTTCCAATTTAGTTTGTGTTCTATTTTGCATTTGATTCTAATACACTCATGTAAATCACTAAGTTATTGAAAGATAATTTTATAATTGGCTATCGCACCCAATTCATCCCCTTCTTGGTGGACCAAAAATTGGTATCAGAGAGGGTTCTTTGAAATCATGGTCCAACAACCTTATCACTTTCGAGATTTTACTCTGAATTTCACATTATGGATTGTATTTCAGTTTTCAAATCACGAACCAAATGCAACTTAAATTACTAGGAATAAAAACATTAGACACGTAAAAGTAACTAGAAACTGACCATAACTCTTCAGCCACAACTAGGCGCAGTCTGCAAGGTTTCTTCGAGTCCCTGTAACTCTTATAAACTTTCTGAAGCTTAATTGCAGCTGCATCGAGCTCACTAGCTACCCTTTGAGAAAGCATAATTTTGGGTTAAGGACAAAGACTCGAAGACTTCAATTGATGAATGGAATTGTCACCCTTTTCTTCAATAGCTGTTGGATCAACGTTCGTCTCGTCTAAAACTAGATTCTTGAATGAAACAATCGTTTCAATCTTTAATTTTTCAGATACCCGATTCGGGAAACTTACTAACTCTCCAATGATCATCTTTTCAGACCCAACAACCTTCTGATCAGTCTCCAAATCCTTCTTAAAGTTAATCTTTCTCGAGTTCATTTCACCAAATTTCCAGAATAAATCAACTGATCTCACTATAATGGCCTCCACATTGTCTGTTGGACTGAAGAACTTGTGCCTTAATACATCATTCCAAGCCGATAAAATAAAGGAAAGTGACAGACCCATAGAAGCAAATGAGGGTAGCATATATAACTGAACTCTTATTATTATTATTATTATTATTATTATTATTATTATTATTATTATTATTATTATTATTATTATTATTATTATTATTATTTTAGTTTTTAAAATAGAATATAGAATAAGATATCAATGTGTAATTTTCGTCATCAACATCTTTCCTTCATATGTGTGGTTTGGGAAATTAGATAAATAATATAAACATGTTTGGAAAAAGAAAGAAAGAAGGAATGAATGAACGTCATCTCATCAAGGGGAGCCTCACGTTGCATTCATTCCTTTGTCAACCACAATTAGGCCCTTTGCCTCCGTTATATATGCAAAGGGAAATAATATATAATATATAATAAATAATAAATCCATCCTCTTATAAATCCATATGTACTGACTTTGGGGGATATGATTTATGTTGTGCGGAATCGTGGTAAAGTATGAACGAAAAATAAGACAACAAATTTAACGTGGTTCGGCAAATTGCCTACGTCCACGGGAGACAGCAAACTTGTATTATCAGAGATTACAAACTACACCCTTAGGTGAATCTTACAGATTGGATCTCTTAAATAGATCTCTCAGAATAGAACTCTCTGACTCTTAAGAATGAATTTCAAGAATGAAGTTAGGCTCTATTTATAGGAGTAATCAGGGGTAATTTTGTAATTATAAATATATAATTTAATATATTTATAATTTAAAATCAAATGCTTTCGGCGCGCGGCGGCCACATTCGGCGCTCTTTTATCTTTCGGCTTGTCTGCACATGGGGTGGTCCCCACAACCCTTTTCTCTTTCAGCTTGTCTGCACATGGGGTGGTCCCCACAAATCTCCACCTCCACCTCATGTGAAACATGACTCCTCCACACCTGCAATCTCTCTACAGATAGCAAGCTTCCTTCAAAAAACTGTTGCTGCCTCCATTAGTGCCCTTAGGCACTACGAGCTCGGGAGATGTTGATCAAGTCCAAACAATGTTGGAACTTGATCCCTGTAACCACCTTTGTAAGCATATCTGCGGGGTTATCTGCAGTCTTTTGCAGAAGAATACTCCCTTCTTCTACTATTTCTCGAACAAAATGAAAATGAACATCAATATGCTTCGTTCGACTGTGATGAACTTGGTTCTTTGCCAAACAAATGGCACTCTGGCTGTCGCAGAAAACTTCAACATTCTTCTGCACAATTCCCAAGTCTTTAGTCAATCCATGAAGCCAGATTGCTTCCTTGAAGCTTCCGTTACTGCCATGTACTCTGCCTCTGTAGTAGACAAAACAACTGTTGACTGTAGTGTTGATCTCCAACTCACTGGTCCTCCTACTATAATGAAAACATAACCAGTAGTAGATCTGCGCTTGTCAAGATCTCCAGCATAGTCTGAATCCACATATCCGACTAGATGCTTACAACTCTTCGAATCTCTCTCGAACTTTAAACCAATATCCACAGTACCATGAATATACCGTAGAATCCACTTCACTGCTTGCCAGTGGCCTTTACCGGGATTGTGCATGTAACGACTTACCATACTTACAACATGTGAAATGTCAGGTCTGGTACACACCATAGCATACATCAAGGCACCAACTGCATTTGCATATGGAATATTCTCCATTTGCTTCTTCTGATCCTCAGAATTTGGTGACATTGATGAACTTAGCTTGAAATGTGGTGCCAATGGTGTGCTGACAGGTTTTGTGTCGTTGTCAATGCCAAAAATTTGAAGAATTTTCTTCAAATACTGAGTCTGAGTCAAATAGATTTTGCCTTTGGCCCTGTCTCGAGTTATCTCCACCCCGAGAATTTTTCTGGCCTCTCCAAGATCCTTCATTTCAAACTCTGAGCTCAATTGAGCCTTTAGCTTGTTGATCTCCACCTTGCTTTTAGATGCGATTAACATATCATCTACATATAAAAGCAAGTAGATAAATGTACCATCTTGAAGTTTGCGATAGTAGACACAATGATCAAACTGACTCCGAGTATATTTTTGCCCTTGGATGAAGCTGTCAAATCGCTTGTACCAGTGTCTCGGTGACTGCTTCAGGCCATACAGTGACTTGCTCAACTTGCAAGCCCAATTCTCTTTTCCTGGTACTTTGAATCCATCTGGTTGAGACATATATATCTCCTCTTCCAAATTACCATGCAGAAAAGCAGTTTTGACATCGAGTTGGGCTAACTCGAGATCAAACTGTGCAACCAAAGCCAATAATATTCGAATTGACGAATGCTTAAAAACAGGTGAGAATACCTCATTGTAGTCAATTCCTTCCCTCTGAGCGTAGCCTTTTGCTACCAGTCTGGTTTTGTATCGGATACCATCTGTGCTGGGAGAGCCTTCCTTCTTAGCGAAAACCCATTTGCAGCCAATTGGTTTCTTTCCTTTCAGAAGTTGAACCAACTTCCAAGTCTGATTCTGATGGAATGATTTCATCTCCTCATTCATTGCCATTTTCCAGTTATCACTTTCCATACTCTGACTAACATCTTTGTAATTGTATGGAATATCATCTTCGGTGACTGGAAATGCATATGCAACCATATCAGTGTACCGAGCAGGTTTGCGAATTTCTCTTCGTGGTCGACTGGTGGCAATTGATTCTGGTTGTTGACTGATGTATGGTCCTGAAGCCTCCACCTCAACTGAGATTTCCTCCTCGTCTTCTTCAGGATGGTTGGATATCTTTGCTAACTTGCCAAGAGTTACTGGAATATCTAACTCCACCTGCTGAGGCAAATCTGGATCTCGATTTTCTTTATCAGAAACTGTATGCTTTAACATCACAAATTCATCAAAAGTTATATCTCGACTTTTTACAATCGTCTTTGTCTCAGGGTTCCATAGTCGGAAAGCCTTAACTCCTTCACTAAAGCCCATGAAAATCGCTTTCTTGGACCTAGGATCCAGTTTGGATTCCTTCACATAGAAATATGCAGTGCATCCAAAAATGCGCAGAGAATCATAATCTGAAACGGGGTGTCCAGACCATACCTCCTTGGGACTTTTGCCATCTAGTGCTATTGCAAGAAGTCTATTGATGTTATGAGAGGCATATGACAAAGCTTTAGCCCAAAATGCCTTGCTCAGTCCAGAATGAGATAACATGCAGCGAACTTTATCTATCAAAGTACGATTCATGCGTTCAGCAACACCATTTTGTTGTGGCGTGCCTGGGACTGTGAAATGCATGACAATCCCTTCATTCTCACAAAGTTTCTGAAATGGGTCTGACTTGTATTCTCCTCCATTATCAGATCTGAGCCTCTTAATCTTCCTTCCCGTTTGGGTTTCTACCATTTTCTTCCACATAAGAAAGATATCGAGCACTTCATCTTTATGCTTCATGGTATAAACCCAAACATAGCGTGAAAAATCATCAATGAAAGTAACAAACCAACGTTTACTGCCCAATGAAGCATTTTGAGAGGGTCCCCAAATGTCGGTATGAACATAATCCAATGTTCTTTTTGTGCGGTGGATGGCAGTTCCAAACTTGACTATCGTCTGCTTGCCTAGGATACAGTGCTCGCAGAAGTCAAGTTTTTCGATTTTTGCACCTTTCAGAGAACCTTGCTTTATCAAGGTTTGAAGAGCCTTCTCTCCAACATGTCCGAGCCGCATGTGCCAAAGTCAGGAAGTGTCCGAGGAAACATCATTAGAACTGGTGCAGGCTGATACACTTCCGATTACTGTGTGTCCATCAAGGAAATAGAGATTTCCTTTCTGAGTACCCTTCATGACCAAGAGTGCACCACGTACAACCTTCAGAACTCCACCTTCAATGGTTACCTTGTAACCGTTGGAATCAAGGACTCCTAAGGATATCAGATTCTTCTTTAGACCTGAAACATATCTGACGTCCGTGAGCCGTCTTGTTGTACTGTCATGCATCTTAAGGCATATAGTTCCAATACCTTTTGTGTGGCAAGTATTGTTTGTCACGCCTGGAATGCACCGCAGCACATTCTACCCAGACGTGATGAGTACTCTACCCCTCAACCCGCAGGTCTCGGGAGCACTCCAGCCATTACGTACCACACAATATTGTCACATCCCAGTACACAGCATCGCCGCAGCGTCTAGTACCCCCGGGATCATTTGTCCATACTATTCCCTCATGAATAGTACAGGGCCTCCCCCAGATTCGAACTCACAACCTCATAAGGTTTGATTTCGCAATCTGAGTAGCCACTGAGCCATATATTGTCACGACGCCCCTGACGTAAGCTGACGTCATGACCGGCACAGCGTACTATACACTATACAAACCCATATACAGTATATAATACACTGTCAGCCATCACGTACTCTCACAAACCTTCCCAAAATGTACAGAATATATTTTTTTTCTATACCACAAATCAAATCAAATCAAATATATATATAGATGATCATTCCACTCACATTCATTCTAATCAGTCCACACATTAAATTCTCGCCTGATAAATATCTATGATCATCTCATCATCCCAAGCATTATATACTATTACCACACAACCCATCTAGGTGATATTACATATATATATATAATGTGTGATAAGTATATATATCAAAATACAAAAGCTATTTCCTCCAAGCAGACATACACATACCAGACTCACTCACAGCGTTTCCTTTTCCCTTCGACTCAATACCTGAAATATTGGAGGAAATAGGGTGAGCAAACAACAGCTCAGTGAATATAGTTCTTGAGATGGCAATTATATACATTTAAAGAAATATGACATTTAAACTCATTTCAAACATTTATTCAACACATGCATCGTTCAACGAATATATATCATACATGTCAACAACATAAATTTCATGCTTTTCAATAATACAATGCACAATCTCCCTCCTCCGCAAGGCATGAGAGCGGGTCTAACCCTTGTATGGCCGTACAAGGTAGCCACAACCTCTCATTACCCAAGTAACAGTCATTTCAAGGATCGCAACCCTTGTTAGGACAGGCCACAGACAATGAGGACTCGCAAAACCTCATCCGGGTCTAATTCCTAACGAAATGACGATGAGGAATCGCAAAGCCTCATCAATAAACTCTCCAATGCTAAAATCAGTTTGCATGATCCATAAAACTCAATGCAGTATATGTAATATCACATGCATACAATCGAACAGTTTATATGCGTACAATGCCATACAAAAACCAAATCAAGAGAACTATACTCACAGTACAACACGTTCCACTTAAACCCAATCATCGTCGCTTTCGAGCCCAGCTCCAAGTTAAATCCAATTAATTTAACCTGTCACAATTACTTCAAACTTCAATGTCATGTCTTCATATTTATAGTTCTTAACTCACTTTAACTCACGAATAATAAATCCATTTAGGACTCATAAGCAGTTATCTCATTTCTGTGGTCAATCTAGATATTTTCACAAGAAAGAACAGTGAAAATAGATATCCAAATCATATTTTCACGACACCATATACTTAGGTACTCAAATAATCAAATCATATCCAATATCATGTTACGTCCGGAATGTAGTTCTTCACGATTTTATGATCTCAAACCGGGGTTTCATTGGATTCACATCACTGGTCACATCACTGTGCACTATTCACTGTTACTGTGCACTATTCACTATTAACTGTGCACTGTTTACTGTGCACTATTCACTATTCACTATTCATCCGACACTATTCATCACTATTCATCAGACACTATTCATCCGACGCTATTCATCACTATTCATCTGAAAGATGTAAATTGTATTAAAATTGTCAAACGGTCTCCAAAACACATGAAATCGAATCTAACCACAGATTCGGAGTCCCGAGAATCCAAGGAGCGTTTTTCTACCTTCTGAGTGGGTTTTCATTCCCGTTGGGGTCAAAATCCCAATTTGTCAAAATGCCGTAAAACGGCTCCCACAGTCAAAATTAATCAACTAGAATCGGTACATCTAGCTTAGATAGTAATTTCACGAAGAAAAAGAGTAAAAATCACTTACCACGAGGCCGAATTTGACACAAATCACGAATTCCTCTTTTTCTTCTTCTCTTCTCCTCTCTGCGTTTTCTCTTTCCCTCTCTGGACGTCTGGTAAGTTAGATAGTTTTGATTTTATTTTTTTTATTTTTTATTTTTATAATATGAATATTGTTCATAATGAACAGTACTCTGATGAACAGTAACTTACTATGCATTTCTGATTACTATTCATCTTACTATTTGATGAACAGTCTTACTATTCAAGTACTGTTCATTATTTTATTTTATTTTATCTTTTTATTCGTTCTTCCTCGTACACTCAATCACATACACGTATTTTGACTCCTACGTATACAATACGTGTCTTATCAAACGCATAGTTATTATCACGCGTATATTAGCACACGTATATTGAGCTCTTATGTATAATATATGTGTATTATACATTTCGATATACGTGTACGTCATTTACTTAAATTTACGTGGTGTTACATTGTTGTTGCCCATGACCACGACTCCTCCATCAAACTCATCCAATTTTTAGAACCAATGGCGATTCGAACACATATGATAGGAACATCCGGAATCTAAAATCCATCTATCAGACTGAATGTCTATAGATGAAACTGAGAATGCAGAATCTTCTTCAGCCTTCTGTGCCACATTTGCTTCTGTCTTGCCCTTATTTGGACAATCTTTCTTCCAGTGTCCCTTTTGGTGACAATAGGCACATTCATCATTCGCAAGATGTTGACTTGAAGAAGGTCCTTTTTGTCTTTGAGCGAGATAGGCCTCGCCTATTGGATCTATCAGATCTGTTGTTAGCCCTGCCTCTGGATACCGTCAAGGCTGCCTGGTGATGCTTCCTTGTTATCGCGCTGGTCCTTCCTTCGATACTCGTTGTTCACCAAAGCATTTGAAACATCACTGAATTTAACCTCATCTTTACCATATAGCAAAGTTGTTGTTAAATGTTCATAACTTTCAGGCAAAGAGTTTAACAACAATAATGCCTTATCCTCATCAAGATGATCAACATCAAGATTTAGTAGATCAGCGAGAATCTTGTTGAAATTATCAAGATGCTCAATCATTGGAGTACCTTGCTTGTACTGAAAACGAAAGAGCTTCTTTTTCAGGTAGAGGCGGTTCTCTACGCTTTTCGTCATGTACTTGTCCTCCAGTTTCTTCCAGAGACTTGTTGCCATAGTCTCTTTCATGACAAAGCACTTCTGATCTTTGGCCAAACAGAGTCTAATTGTTCCACAAGCTTGACGATTGACGAAATTCCAATCATCATCGGACATATCCTTGGGCTTGGTTTCCAAAGCGATATGTGATCCTTCCCGGAATAATAGATCTTGGACTTCTCATTGCCACATGCCAAAGTTGTTGGTGCCGTTGAATTTCTCCACCTCGAACTTTGCGTTGGACATCGAACTTCTTTGCCAAGGCCTGCTTGTGCTTGGGATTTCCTCCGCCATTTAAACCGAAGATATGTATGACGCCGAAAAGTGCTTGAAAAATGATAAATGACTCCAACTAAGCTATATCAATAACTTAGGAGCTGAATCTGCAGAAACTGATTGCACGGTTGAGTCCGGAACGGTCGAAAATGGTGGAAACGAGTCTAACTTTGTTGAAATCAGACGAAAAATGAACCGAATATGCTTGGTCAACCGAAAAAGGATTCGGTCAACTGCGGGTCGTAACCGGCTGGGGTCGGATGAACAGTGTCGAGCCGAACGGTTGGGCCGAGATGAATAGTGCCAGATTGAGTGGGTTGGGCTGAGATGAATAGTGTCAGACTGAGTGGGTTGGACCGGTATGAACAGTAGCAGACCGTGTGGGTTGGACCGGTATGAACAGTGATGGACTGAGTGGCTTGGGCCGGATGAACAGCGAGGGCCGAACGGGGAATGGGCCGGAATGAATAGTGTCGGGAAGATGGGTCGGATTTAGGTCGGATGAACAGCACCGGGGATGAACAGTGCCGGCAAACCCTGTACAGGGATTAAACTTTGATCGGCTCCTGGGAACTCGTTTTTTGTCCGTTTTTCTTCCGTTGATTGCGTTGGACTCCTGGGAACAAGAGCTACCTCCACAGGTGATCAGAAAATAGTTCCGATCACGTTTATAGAATCTCGAAATTTCAACGTTGTCTCGAAAAATTTGATAGAGGGTCCGTTTTTCTTCCAAAGCTTCACCTTGGCTCTGATACCAATTTGTTGTGCGGAATCGTGGTAAAGTATGAACGAAAAACAATACAACAAATTTAATGTGGTTCGACAAATTGCCTACGTCCACGGGAGACAACAAACTTGTATTATCAGATATTACAAACTACACCCTTAGGTGAATCTTACAGATTGAATCTCTTAAATAGATCTCTCAGAATAGAACTCTCTGACTCTTAGGAATGAATTTCAAGAATAAAGTTAGACTCTATTTATAAGAGTAATCAGGGGTAATTTCGTAATTATAAATATATAATTTAATATATTTATAATTTAAAATCAAATGCTTTCGGCGCGCGGCGGCCACATTCGGCGCTCTTTTATCTTTCGACTTGTCTGTACATGGGATGTCCCCACAACCCTTTTCTCTTTCGACTTGTCTGCACATAGGGTGGTCCCCACAATTTATGTAATAAAAGAAAGTGGTGTCTGTTGAGCTTTGATCTTCAATAATAATTAATGCATTTTGGCGAGAGATGCCCTTAAATTTATATTCTATTTTAATTATATGTCTTTTTGTTAATTCATTGATTGTATACGTGATCTCTCAAACCAATTTATACACACCAAGAATTAATCTAACTTCAATTAACCAGTTAGACAAGGGTTTATGTATATTAGTTTATCGATTCTAATGTTATTTTCTCACAGCTCAACTTAACCTAGCTAGCATTTTTCCACCTACATGGACATTATTAAAATTACATCTTAATTATCAAATTAATATTTAAAACTTAAAATGAGAAATTCATAAGAAAGAAAGAAAGAGTGTCGATCGATTGTCCCTAAGGTTGTGCATTTCTTGATCAGTCCCATACATATTATAACTTGGATCTGATCAATTCTTTTTTGAATATAAATGTAATTCTCACAACAGCTGAGGATTTACTCTAATAAAATATATATTTGCTTGAATAACAATAGTAGTAGTTTCAATCAGAATATCCACATAATATAATTAAGCACTTTGATCCCCTTACAAGGAATCATACCATTCGAGTTTATAGAAATCCAATAACCAGCAGCTTGGGGGAGCTTTTTACGTACAAAATTGAATTGGACTAGAAGCTCAGCTCGCGTAATCTAATGCCCAAGTCATAGCTGCCTGCCCGCTGTTTTAAGCTTCATCACACTAGCTAGAGTTAAACAAATGATCCTGATCATCTTCCTTAGCTGACCTGCCAAGCACATATAACGAAAACGAAGAGTCTTTAATTAGTTGCAGTTATTCCCAATTCATGCAGCTTTCGTGCATTAATTTCAGATAATTCCCTACACAGAATCTACGTAATACTACTACTTATTTTATATATATAAAAAAATTAAGGAAATCCTTGTACCCACCATTAATGTCTTCTAGTGGGGTACCTTGTAACTAACTGCATATATATGTAACCCCGCCCCATGAATTAAAACATTATAAAATCTTTACTCGCCCATGCAGTAAACACTAGTAATTAAAAAGCTGAAGGGATGATATATATATTCAAGATACCTTATTGTATCTGCATATCCTTTTGGCATATCATTACTTGCTGCTGGAACCTTCTCCATCTTCTCCTTTGCAGCGCGTTACTTCTTCATTTGCTTTTCTTTCATCTTCTCTTCCTTTTCTTTCATCTTCTTTTCCTTTTTCATCATCTCCTTTCCTCCGGACATTGTTGCTTATGAGCTCTTACTCTGGCTGGTTCTTCGACTTCCCCATCTTTCCCACCACCCACTTCATTCAAACTTATTTTAAAACCAGGTTTTTTTTTTTTATTTCCCCTCTTCCGGTCCAGTTCTTTCTTATAAATCAGAAACAATTCTCATATTAGCCAATTGCTTCCGAATTACAAATATTGCCCATAGAATATGCTATTTTTAGCATTATAAATAGGGATACTAAGGTCATTTAGACATGTGGGTCCCAGGTCTGCATTGAAATTTCACTTGTCTTTCATAATTTACTAAATTAATTACAAGAGGATATTATCTAGAAAAAAAAATTACAAGAGGGTATTAATTTTTATTTTCAATCTGCTTAATGGGTATATATAAATAATTTGCTGTTCTTTAATATATTTTTTATTTTTTTTTAATGATCAATGGAGCATTTCTGTGTGTTGTTTTCACACGATGATTACATAATTATTTATAGGTTAAGAAATAAAGAGATTTTCTGTTACATCCAGAATTTTGCTTCTTTTATAGCTTGTAAATTGACACACTATATATATATATATATAAGTTGTGGTCCATAAAAGCAATTATTATTATTATTTTATATATTTGAATATGTAATGAAACGTGGTTGATATATTGATGAATTAATTGAATGTAGCATAGAGTTGTAATATTAAGATTTTAAGTTTGTTGCAATTGACATTTGTGATCACACTGCTCTGTTCTATTTTGAATGTAGATCCTTCAATTCATCTGATTGAACTCTTATCCACAAGTAATTGTCAATTCCTGATTCTCAACCCTTATCTCACACTGCTCTGTTCTATTTTGTTCCAAATTTTATATACTTAGCATCTTCATCTTCATCTACTTCAGAGACATCGTGTTCTCGTCAGTCGTGGGACCCACACGTGATCTCAACAGCTACAATCTACAGAAATGAAATAGATAGAACCAACCCATCGTGTTTTCACAATGGCTGCGTGACTGTCAGATCGATCAACCCTAGCCGTCCGATTCCTTCCACTAGAAGAAGAATGACCTCAATGTCCCCGTCTAAAATGCTAAAGATACAATATTCCTTCCGTACCAAGGGCAATATTAATCTTTGTCATTCGGAGCCAGTTGGTTAATAGGGAATTGATCAGAAATCGATTTATTAATAATGATTAATGATGTAGACACATACTTAACCCTTGTGAATTAAACGCTATAAATACCTCAATTTGTACTAGTGTTTGCTCGTTGATGCATGCTTCCTTTGACGTAGCACAAGTAATGCCTGTTGTGAATGTTGACTTAAGAGGCAAATCATGCTGCAAAACACACAAAAAACGGCCAGTTTGGAATTTGTTGTAAATACACTAGTACAGTTCAACATTAAGATAAGCTGCATGATAATTAATTTTCAAAAGTCAAGGATTTCAGCATTAAGCTTTCTTCAAATTCCCAGAGAAACATGATAATAAGTAAATAAACGGCAAAAGATCTAAATGTGATATCCTTTAAAATCAAAGAGATATATATCTGGAAAATGCAGACATTAGGTACCATTCGCTCTCTTAAAATTCCCAGAGAAACATGATAATAAGTAAATAAAGGGCAAAAGATTTAGTAGTAGAATGTAAAAAAAATGGAAAGAAGGGAGAAAAGAAGTACCGGCGAATTCCAAGGAAGAAAGAGTGGAGTGATAGGAAGCAGCGCAATACAAGCAGCTGTAAACCATTGGACCTGTAAGTGTAAACAAAACCACCCCACCCAATCCTCTTCCGACCGCCAACAGGCCTACTTTCTTCAAGATACGAAACGAGCAGCCGGAAACGGCTGTCCTACTAGTCCGAGCTACTATACTAACCCGAAAGCTGGCCTTGTCGTATCTCTCTCAGCTGGTTCAGGTCGGGCTGCTCGAGCTCTAGTTGGGCAATCAATAGCGGCTGACATTAGTCGCAATAGATAGCTCCGTCGCGTAAGATCCTCGAACCTACCATGGCCACTAGTTGCAGGTCCTTGCCGCTGCATGAGTGGTAGCTTAATCATCATATACGTATATGTACAATATTTATCTATTATTTGTAGTAGTCCCTTATCAATTGACATAGGAGAACTGGAAAAGTAGTTCAACTCAGCTAACCTTTCAAGCAAAGATGTGCATATAGTGTAAGGGCATTGAGATATTAAGTTACAACATAAGGAATTATGAAAGTCTAGCAAAACAGCACATTGATACAGAATGGTAGTCGTTTTTTACGGCAGCTGAGGGTTTAGCAGAATCTGAGGAAAAAGGACAATATATACCTGAGGAGGAATGCCTGGCTCCAAGAAAAGTGGACCCAAAATAAAACCTCTCCCTAAACCAAGCAATCCGCCAACTATGCCAGCAAGTATACCACAAGAGCAGTAGAAGCAATTCTTATTTTAATGAACATAGCAACAGCAAGATGATGATGGAATAAAAAGTGTTCCTTCAAAAATGAATGGCCTTAACAAGGACTGCAACTGAGAAATTTCAGATCTCTATAGAATCCCAAGTTCAATAACTTGAACTAAGTATACTAAGAGACAACATGATGAAGGTCAAAGCATTGGTCAGAGAAAGACAAGTGCCACAAAAAACGCACAGGAATTTTCTTTTTATGCTCTTACAAGAATTTTCATACTTAAATTATTAGTAATTCATGACATCACTTTTTTGAGGAAATAACTCATATGGCATACTGTTGGTTTACTTCAAATCCCAAATGACAACGAGAAAGAAATTTTATTTTTTTTTTTGACAAAGCAATGAGAAAGAATTCAATCGCTCACTAAATACATGCTTGCACGCACCCACATACACATATACGAATACACATATATAAATATATGAATGCACAAAAAAAGAAAAAAGATACAGTCTAAATTAAGTATCAGTATTCAAATTTTTATATATAGAATTTGAAACCAACATTTTTTTCCAAAAAAGGAGGCAAGTAAAACTAAAATTCGGAAAAAGAAATATCATAAAAAAATAAGATAGAATCTAAATCAAGTTAGATATTCAGTATTAAAAAAAAGAAAAAAAGAAGAACTAACTAGTAAATTAATGTATAGAAAAAAGAAGTAACCATTGACTCTCCAAGTTCTAGTAGACTTGTTTTTTTATATACAAAAGTTCAAAAACAGAAAATCAATGAAGCTAAATTACCTTCTTTATTTCTTTTTTCCATGTTCAACACCCTTGAAGAATGCCTTAGTCGACGTGCCTGCGTGATCACCAATGCTAAGCAAGGATGGATTGGAACATGATAGAAATTACAATTTACAACTAATAAATCAAACATTACCAAGGAAAAGAATAATGAGAAGAACTATAACCATCCAATCAACAAAGACAACATTGAAAGCAACTCCAATACTAATTCCCAGCATAAATTGACTACGTCCTAGCCCTTTTACTTCTGTAAAACTCTATCAATCTCCATAACCAAAACATCACCATCATCTATCAAAACCACAAGCTCCACAATTCAGTAACATAAACTTCATGATTGATTTCCATAAACAATACAATTAGCTAATGAAACTTTTCTCATGAATTAAAAACAAGAGTAGGGAATAGATTCAGAAGATACATTCCAAATATGTTTACTGCAAGGATAGATAAGGATGCTTATATATATTCCTAATAAGATATTCTCTCTTATTGGAGGCCTGGATATGCCTCTAAAGTTCTATACATGTGTAAAAACTTTCAGATCAGTTTGATTAGGGACCTTCTAACCGAAAATAATATAAAATTAACCATATTGTTTCCTTTGTTCAATATTTGTTTAATTAAGCTGCTGCAAAATATGGAATCAGTTATCTCAATCCAATATCAGTGAAGATCATTTGCATCCCATTCAGGTTCTTATGGCCCTTCGACCTGAATATGAAGCTGTCCGAGCCTCCTTATTACATCGTAGTCCTCTTCTTACTTTGGATATTGTTGTCCAAGAGATCAGTTTTGAAGAAACACATCCCATTCTGGACAAAACTCCTCAATCTGAAGTCATACTGGCTACTACTCATCCCCGATTTTCTCATCAGAAATCTGGTACTCAAGCATGTAAGAATTGTATATTTTTTTGTCTCTATCTCTATATATATATAATAGGAGCTCTAAGAAAAATAATAATAATAATAATAATAATAATAATAGTAATAATCCTTATTTTTATTGTCTTCCTTTTTTTGGTGAGCAATTAGAAAGCAATAGCTTTAGGAAATTTGTTTCATGTGGAGAATAAAAAACAGTAGGATATATAAGAGAGAGCTGAATATGGATGACTTCCACATCTGTTTTATATATGTTTTGTTTGTTATTAAGAGGGTGTTGTTAATTATCAGTCAATTTTAATGCCCATATATATCATAATAATATTAATTAGTAGTTCCTGATTATGGAATCATCAATCATACCCTTTTAATATTATAACTAGAAACCTAACTAGAAAATGAGAGCAATTAATTATTTTTTTTGGCTGGCTGGCCATATATATAACACAAGCAAGCGTTGTCCCAATATTTAATTAACGCAGATGGGTTTTTTTATTTTATTTTAGAGATAGAATGTTTTAGTTACTTATAAGAGAGGCGGAGGGGAGTGGAATTAGCCACCCCGACCAGTGATCACTTTACATCTTGAGATATTCAAAACATATAAATTTATAATTAGGAAAGATGCAAGCTATCTAAAAACAGAACTTCAGAGATATATATATATATATATATATACTAGTTTGGCTATGTGCTTCGCACGCATTAAATATGTAATTTAAGTTTTATTTAAAGTTCTTTAATAGTGTTCATAATTTACATAATAATTTTTAAATTAATTAGATAAAATAATAATTTTACATATTATAAACAAAAAAAAATTAATAATACTTATAAACTATTTTATATAAGTTCTTTAATAGTGTTCATACTCAAGGTAACTTAAATTAAATTATTATATGTGAGTTAGTCAACACACTTACAAGCTAATAATACTTTTGAACTTTATGCCAGTCTTGACTTCTTTACAAGGTCAATCTTCAAAAAACATGTTTAAATGAAATAAGCAACCGTGTTGTAAATATTTAAACAACGAAATGAATAAGCAAATATAAAATGAAACAATTGGAGAGAGAAAGATATTGACAAGTGATAAAAATAAAAGTGAAGTATTAAAAAATGAACTCAGTTGTCCAAACTAAAAAAAGCACTCAAATTGAAGAGAACAAAAGAAGAAAATTAGTTAATAAGTGACGAGAAACAAACTTCTTAATAAAGAAAAACATATTATTAGCAGTAAGGAAAAACACAAAGAAACATATTATAATAAAAATGAAGTTCATCATGTAGCAAAAATGATCTCAAGTAGCACATAACTTTCATATGTGATCATATAAGTAGCACATCAATCTATTAAATGCATGCAAGAAAGGCAAGTTTTCATCCCTAAAATATAAGATGATTGACATATAAGAATTAAGAATTTGATACGTAGAGCAGTACGAATAGGTGCAGCAACAAATACTGTTCATTTTATAGTTTTAAACATTATTTTAAAAAAACTGATTAGAACATGAAGGTGGAATGTCAATTATTGGATCATTAGGTTCCAAACAAGAAGAAGTGGATTAGAATGTTTGGCATTGGCATTATTGTGCTTATAATTTTAATATTTCACAAGAGTGTGAGCATCAAAATGTTATAAATGGGAATTGAGTTGGACTTGTAAGAACCACACGATATCAAAGGGTCTTAATGATGTTTTTTTTTTTAATTAATTTTAGCTACATGCCTACTCATTTATTTCAGTCAACCCACCAGCCTTCTAAATGATCACTTGGTGTGGAGGCAAAGATCCAAGAGCATTTTTATCTACATAGGTGGGTAGTGTTCAAAGCCCTATTGGTTAAAAATAAATGTTATGTGCAGCATGGTGTGTAGGCACATTGTTGCAAGCATACTTTAGGTTGAATAGCCTTACAAGTCCACTCGTTGCTAGGATTCAATTTGCTCCTTATGAGTCCCTTAAAGAAATTATAACACTGAAAAGGTCCTTTCATAAATCATAAAGTAGAACACAAAAGTCTAAAAAAATTACATTCATAACGTTTCAAATTGTTCACACACCCACAATTCCAAAACAACGTTAACTCTTTATG
The DNA here is from genome assembly GCA_035771175.1 of Paratinospora sagittata. Lineage (NCBI taxonomy): Eukaryota > Viridiplantae > Streptophyta > Magnoliopsida > Ranunculales > Menispermaceae > Paratinospora > Paratinospora sagittata. The sequence goes on along the minus strand of CM069611.1, from coordinate 4,524,803 downwards.
TGTATTTCTACCCCTAAATACTGTTAAAAAAATTCATTGATTGGAGGTGATGGTTTACCATTAAAGACTTTGTTCTCCAAACATTTATATATATATATTTGAAACAAGCCACTTGGAGTAAAGAAATTATAGGTAGAGAAGACAAACAAAAAAACATATTGTTCCATGTTTGCTAAAATTATGAGTGAATACATATGATAATGTAAGAATATGAGACATGGAGCAATGGCAATAGGCGTAGAAACAAGTACTGCTCTTTTTATATTCTTTTTAAAAACAAATAGATGTAGTAGAGCGAGAATAAATAGTAACAATACATTAAGAATCAATATAACTTTTTAAAAAAGGTGGAAAGTAGAGGTTCCATTGTTGAAAATAACAATTTTACAGCAGGAAAAAGCAGTAAAAAGGGGGTATAATTCCAAAGATCTGTTTCCTAAGAAAGAGGAAATGAGAGGCTGATTTGTTGGAAATAGAGTTGTGATGCAACAAAAAAAAAAGGAAAAGAGTGTAAAATCAAATCTCTCAACTTCAAACGTAATCGAATGAAAAAAAAATTAGGTCAAAAGAAGAAAAAATAATCTCCTAATCTACGAATGATTGAGAAGAGTTAACTATTTGAAATTAACATTTCTAATTTTACAAGGGTTTAAGATAACATCTTTAAAGGGGTATAAAAGTTCTTAAAAAAAAACAGAGGTATAAAGTGTAAAGATAATCAAATGTAAAAAAAAATGGATACAAAAGAAAAACAGTAGAAGAGAAGTCAATTTGTTGAAAATTACAATTCAGAAGCATAAAAAAACCAAACAAAAATATGTTTAAAATCAAATCTACAAATCTACAAAAAGAGTTATAAACTGTAAAAATAATCAAAAGTACTACTCCACTACATCTATTTGTTTTTCAACAAGTACTGCTCTTTTTATTTTGGCTCTTTTGTGAAAGCTTGATGACAGATTGACTTCTTGAAAATAATAATTCCAAAGCATAAAAAAACAAAAAAAAAGTTTAAAATCAAATCTATAAGCACGAATTAATAATCAAATGTACATAAATTTTGGGTAAGAAAAAAATATATATAAAAAAAATTGTGCTCTATAAATGTGAAACAAAAAAAAAACAAAAAGGCGATTTAGAAATAAATAAATAAACGGCATGATCCATAAACAGTTGAAGAGAAGGTTGGTTTGTTGAAAATTATAGTTCTAAAGCACCAAAAAACTAAAAGAAAAAGTTTAAAATGAAAAATTGAAGAGAGGTTGAGTTCTTGAAAATAGTAGTTCTGAAGCACAAAAAAAGGGTTTAAAATGAAATCTATAAGCTCCAAAAAATAATCAAATGTACATGGGTAAGAAGAAAAAATATAAAAAAGCGCACGGTCTATGAATTTGAAGCACAAAGGTTGCTTTGTTGAGAATTACAGTTGTGAAGCACCAAAAAACCAAAAAAATAAAAAAGTGATATAGAAGTGGACATCAATCAAGAAATTTTCAAAGTTATAGATTTTAAAGCCGACAACATAATCAAAGTTTCAATAAATCAATAGAAGCGAACCTTAAACTCCAGATTCGGTAAATGCACTGAAAAAAAGGCCCATGCAAGATATAAATCAAAAACCAAGATTTTTATCAAAATCCAATAACAATTAAAACCCGGTATCTAATCCCGCATCAATATAGAGTACCAAACAACAAATCAACACTAAAACAAAACCTAAGTAACAAAACACCTAACTTCTAATCAATCAACAAAATCAGAGAAAGAGAAAGGCACACCTGTAATCAAAGGCGACGAACAAAATGGATCGATCTGGGACACGTGAGAGACGAAGAGAAGGAGAAAATGGAAACCCAGCTCGTTTGCTTGTGAGAATTGGAGAGCGAAATGAGGAGTACAAGGAGCTAGGATTTGGGGTTTTGCAAAAAGAATGGGAAGAAGAGGGGCAAGATACAGATGAAGAAAGAGGAAGACAGAGTTGGGGAAGACAAATAGTTCTCTGTTTGTCATAACCAGCAAGTAGAGGGGTAAAATAGTCATACAAATTGAACCGTTAAAAAAAGGCTACATAGTGGTAAACTGCCTCTTTTATAATTGTTATTGAGAGATTATAATAATACCCTATAACTATAATGCCTGCTTTTCCCTATTATCCTTATAATTCATCTACAAATAAGTTTTATTGAATTTCATGTGGCATATGAACCTTGTTGGTAAATGACCATTATTTCTTTTTTATTAGCAATAATAATAAAAGAATCTTTATTGTTCGTCAATGAAAAACTCCTTATTGTTTAAGATTTTTAATTATAAATACATGCTAACTTTGTTACTTAATTAATTTCAATTGATATGTATTATTCTTTTTTATTATCTGGTATTTATTTTATTTTATTTTTTTATAATTTGAGCTACTGTATTTTTAGCAATTTAAAATATAAATAGACCTGTAACTTCAATTGTACTATTTCATCTAATTAAATGTCTAACACACACATATATATATATATATATATATATATATATATATATATATATATATGACCTATTCTACATATATTGTTATAATCTATTAATTTGGATCAGTTAAGATAATATCTACATGCATCTATCTTGTCATATAACACTTTATTATATTGTTTTTTTTGTCGTTTATGGAAATTATGGTTTAATAATGGACTATAGCTAGTTATTGCTAATTATTTAATTATCACGCGGTATTTGCTTATTTTAAATTGGTATTTCTTTTTTTGTAGTTAAAACAGAGATCTATATCAATATATGATTGACATTCTTATTCGAGAGAAAATTGTCAATTTAAAAATGTAATTAATTATCACATGGTGCTGGCTTATTTTTTATTATTTTATTTGTAGTTGAACCAAATATCTTTATCAATATCTGCTTGTCATTATGATTCTAATTATTTACAAAAAACACTAAATAGCTAGGTAAATACATGCTCCACATATCTGATTTAGGTATAAGTGGTTGTACGTATTCTTCATCTAATGGTATAATCTTCAACAGTAAAGTGTTGTATGAAATTTATCTAATAATATATTGTTCTATATTAATGATAGCTTGATATACATTGTTTGGTCCTTGTCTGACAGTTGTAGCTTTTGGGTTGAGTGATTTATGACATGGTACGATTAAGAATTATATAAATGTCCAGTGGAGAAAATGAAATGCTCTAAATTATACAAAGAAAATGACAAAATGTATGAACAGTAGTGAGTAAATGAATGTACAATAGTGAGAAATGTTCTGAATTTTAAAGAGAAAATGACAAAATGAATGAAGAGTGGTGAGTAAATAAATGTACAATGTAAAAAAAGTTAGAAAATTGTATAAAATGAGCAGAAGAGTCAATAGTTATACCCTTTGTTTTTATGTTTGTATGTGTTGACTTCTTTTTCTTATAGTATAACTACTACTACGTTCCCTTACAAAAAATAGTACAACTACTACAATAGTTTTAAATAAAGATATTTACATAATACAGGGAAAAAATTGCAGTAGTTAAAAAAAGACAAAAATAGAAACAAATAGTCTAAAATGATATTAAATTAAAAAAATAAAAAAATTAAACATGAACTGTGAATGCATTAAATGTAACAATAAAAAAACGTTCTAAAATTCGTTCCTTAAAGATGTCAAAGCGGCTCTCTGAAATGTTTCATCTTCATATATGAGATAGGTATAGGTGCTTGTACTTAGTGTTTATCTAATTATACAATCATGAATCATATTTTTTTTCTAACTACGTATTAAATACAAAGTAAAATTGTAAAGCCTCCATTTTTAAATGTTTTAAAAACACCAATTATAATTATATTGCTCATTTACAGTATATGTTTATGACAGTCATTGCAGTAACATTTTTCTTATTATTTATTTATTTATGTCAAGATAAATTTACATAGATGTTAATTGTACATACATAAAAAATGTAAAGTTAATATGAGCATTTGAGTTGATACATAACTTATGATAATAACAGAAAATAAACCATACATATTAATCTTGAAAATTGTTTTAGTTATCTTCTTCAGCATTTGAAAGCCAATCTAATTCTTCAACAGAGAATGGGCTAGAGTCCATCGTATTACTGTTGAAGTCAATCCAAGTACAATTCAGTTGTACATATGTATTACACCAATTTTCTCCAAAATAGTCAAAATCAAAAACTTGATATTTACCTGTGCGAAGAGAATAAAACACATTTCTAATTTCTTCATTAGACCTTGGGAGATAGATATTGTTTTCTGTTCCCTTGGTTACAACAGCTTTAAACCTTGAGAGATAGATCTTGTTTTCCATTCCCTTAGTTACAGCAGGGATTAGCAGTGATGTAGCTCGGCTCACAAACATCATTTTATTGCCCAACCATACTTTGAATGACAGATAGTTGAACCTGTTAGATCTGAGATTGGAGTTAGATAAGTGGCATTGCGCGTTGGATGGAAATAGGTGCACTCTCCACAACCATTAGTATTAAAAAACATTAACCATGGACAACACTCCTGGGTTTCAATCTTGAATTCGATATGAAGAGGAATTGATCTAGGTGGTAGCTTGATATTCTTCCATCCTTTACATGTAAAGCGAAATCGAATGCGATCAGAAAGAGAAAGATTTGATATACTCTCTAGAAGTTCATCTGGAATATCCTTCCAATTAGATATGTTGTCTTTCTTTCTTACTACTACCTTTTTTATTTCCTCCTCTTTAATTACCTCCTTTGACATCCCTTCATCATCACCAACCATTCAAAATGGAGGAGTTAGAATAGAAAAAAAAATTATATACAACTGATAAAATACACAATATACATAAACATTCATTATTGGACTAGTTGAAATCCAAATTTCATGCAGATATATAATATATAGAAGTAAAAAATAAAAATAAAAAAGTAAAGAAGCTCTTACTGGAATGGGTTTGCAGGGGGGCAGAAGCCACAAACGAACACTTTTCTACCTTCAGCTTCTATTCTCCCTTGTTATCAAACTATGTGGTCATTATACAATTCAATTTTTATTTTATTTTAATGTTTCATCTTACAAAAAGGAAACTTCCATCCACTTTCCATTCTTGCTTTTATTTTCTTAATTTCTTAATTAATTATGGAAGATGCATTGGATGTGGAGACAGAAAAAGAAAGAATATAATTAATTCCTTCAAAAACAAGAAAAAAGAAAGAATAGAATTGCTTCCTAAATCGATGAGAGAAGGATTATTCTATAAGTCTCAAATTGCATTTTGGTCATTCCAAGCACAAAAGTTGATTATCAATAGAAATTTTTTTTTGCATATTCATAAAATAATAAAGTGGTGTTTGATATGTGAGAATCTTTTATTAGATGGGGACGAGAATTAGATTTCTTAAAAAGTGATTGATGAGAATTTAAAGATGAAAATGTTATATTATTATATTTAGTTACTCATCCGAATCTTATACAATTTTTTTGTTAATATAACATTATGTGTTTCGTAGCACATCGAAATCTTACATGATAAAATAATTTTTAATATAAAAATATTAATATTATTAATATAATAAATAATTATAATTTATTATTAAACATATAAAAAATCAAATAATAAAGTATTTTTATTAAAATAATAAACTTAATTTTTATTAAAAATAGAAAAATTCGTTTTTATTAAAAATAATAAAATTAGTTGTGATGAAAAAATAATAATAATTTATTTTTAAAAATAATAAAATGAATATTTCATAATAATATAAAAATTATTATTATTGATACAAAGTTAGAATAATAAATTATTTTCAAATAATAAAGTATTTTTTATTAAAGTAATAAACTTAATTAAATATAGTAATTTTTTTATTAAAAATAATAAAATTAGTTGTGATGAAAAATAATTAAAAATTAGTTTTTAAAATAATAAAATGAATATTTTATAAAAATATATAAATTATCATTATTAATATAAAGTTAGAATAAAATTAATTTTCAAATAACAAAGTGTTTTTATTAAAATAATAAATTTTATTTTAATCAAAAATAGAAAATTTTGTTTTTTTATTAAAATAATAAAATTAGTTGTGCTCAAAAAACAATAATAAAATTATTTTTTAAAATAATAAAATGAATATTTCAAAAAAAATATAGAAATTATTATTCTTTATTATTATTAATTAAGTTTATAAAATTAATATATTTTATTAAAATGTTATTTTTAATAAAAAAATTTATCATATTTAACAAAAAATATTATTTGTAAATCACAATAGACTTTGATTTAACAAATATACAAAGTGGCTAATACAAGTTTGAATTCTACTTTTCTTTTACTAGTTATTAAAGCCTAGCTAAAAATTCTTTTCATTCACACATCCTTGTTTGAGCAACATTAACTATGCAATTTGGCTAAATACAGACTTCTGCTCTTATTCTAATGAGACCACAACAAACAAAGAACCTACCTACATAAGTATTAATAAGTGATCTCTTTAAACTGTAAGTATACTTGTAAACAAAACACACACAAAAAAAAATAAGAAAAAAAAAAAAAAAGACTCTTAAAGCCCACACAACTTAGTTCAAGGTATGATTGCAACAATAGGTCAAATTGCCAAAAGTCCCTTTGATTGTGTGGAACCTCCCCACTAACCAGCACAAGGGACGATTTAGAAAATTGTGCTGTGAGCTCACCTACTTCCTTATTTGAAAAATTGTTTTGAGGGGATCAAAACCAAACAAAAGACAACTTGAATCAATAGGAATTTAGTGACTTCTCTTATTTTTGTACAATGATCTTAATATTCTTTATTTTTTTAAATTTAACTCTAAATTTCTGAAAACATTTTTATTAAAAACAGAGGCATTATTATAAAGATGTCTTTATAATAATGCGACATGAAATTGATTATTTTAATATAAGTTCAATAAAACTTTACATTATTTAAAGTTATTACTGGATGAAAGTAAAATGAATTTTAAATTAGTCTTTTTTTTGTCATAATTTAAATAAGCTGTCGGAAGGGACAAGTGGGCAGGGGGGATTGAATCAGGGAAGTTGTAATACGCTCTAAATATTAAATTGTCAAATCATCAATAGCAGTGCAGTCAACCCTCGTGATGTCTCTGAAGAAACTATAACGAGGCTTGTATCAGCGTCCGTTGCAGCGGGTATGAAACGCTATAAAATACATTTAACGACGAGTTCCAAACGTTGTTGAAAGTTACATCTGTACACCACCGTTTTGTTTAGTTTGGCTGACTTGTCATTCGTTCCTTAAGCAAAGTCGTGAGTTTAAAACCCTCTTTGTGTATAAAAGCTATTATTTTTTAAGAAATTTTTACACTTTTGTGGTCCAACCCAGGTTCAATCCAAATAAATTAGTCTTGTTGCAAAACGAAGAAGGACATTACTTAAATGTTGCTCAACGGCAAAATAAAAAAAATAAAAAAAAAAAGTTTTATCTTTACTAGTATGTGGAGATATTGCTACATCAGCGTGAATCTAGTTTTAGATGTATATTTTGAGTCATTGGAGCACTCCCTATATATATATATATATATATATATATATATGAACAGACGAGATTCCATTTGGAATGATATTTCTTATTTCAAGGGGCAAGATAATGAAAATTTTTTTTCGTTCAAAATTTTTCTAAAAAGTTACATCAGAATTATGTTATGTACACAAATAAAGTTTAAAAAATAAAAATAAAAATCAACACCCCAAAAAAGAACAAAATTGGGGGAAAAAATAACCTCATTTAAAGGTCACTAAAATTAAACAAACAATCAGCTATTGCTAGTATATTGCCTACTTTTCTTCTTGTTATTCCTTTTTTTTTTTTTTTTCTAAATCCTAGAACTTATTGAATCAATCAAATTGATCTAAACCCAAAACACATAGCCACTTCAGTTTGTGGATTGGCTTGGACTCTTGGGTTCTGATACCCTGGGGCTAGGAAGTCCAATATATGAAAGCTTAGGGATTGGGCCCCTATTACCAAATGGCTCACAAGCATTTCTAGGAGACAGGTTGACATGCTCCAGGGCCTGAAACCTCAGCTCTGTAGGATAGTCCCTAACACATCCAATTCTAGGCCCAGCTCCTGTGCTCCATTTGCAGGGCAATCTTTTCCCCAACTCAAATCCTGTAGCTTCTGCAGTTTCTTCTTCTTCTTCTTGCACATTGGCTTTATCAAATTCTATTGCTTCATTTTTCTGATCAAAAACAGTACAAGCTTCCTCAGCTGGTTCATTGATCTTGGATTCACCTATATAACCACCTGTTGATGCTACATTGTCACTAAGACCTTTTTCATCTGTGATTCTGAAAGAGAAACCGTCGGCATCAATTGAGCACGCCTACAAAAAAAAAATGAAGAGTTTCAGATGTTTTCTTCAAGTTTTACAGAATTTGCAGGTGCCCATTTGGTTATTTTACAAAAAAAAAAAAAAAAAACTGTTCTTCACATTTTTAGTTATCATTATCGATGAACATCAATATATTCATATATAGTTGAAGTTTGAGTTCATAGTATAAATTGAAAGCACCTTCACATTGGTGAGATCAACATGGTGCTCCCCAAGGAAGTTAATGAACTCTTTGAAGTTTTCTTCGGTAGGGAGGTAGTGACCACTGTAAGGCCATATTGCCTAATGAAAATAAGGAAGAAGAAGTCGAAAAATCATGTAAGAATTTTGTGCCCGTGAAACGAATAAAACGTACAATTCAAATGCCAAAAGCTCATTTATGTATATAGATATATATATACCTCAAGGATGCCATTTCGAGAAACCAACCTCCCAGCTGCAGTGGTAGCTCCACCAGCTAGAAAACTTGAATGCTGAAACAGACCTTTCTTTTTCTGTCCCACATATAATGATCTCGAAGTACTAAGAACGAAGATCCACTTTGACCCTCCAGAAGTATCCACGAGCTTACCACTTTGTCTGTAAACAAGCTTCCCATTATCCACGACCACTTCATAAGCCTCCCTCTCTTTCTGCCAGGAGCATATAGAAGAAGAAGACATGAATTAAGCATTCATATTTATACTACATTTACATCACGAATTTTTCGGGTACACACTCACTGGTCCTAGATATTTGATGCACTGATGTTGCAGTTCATTTCTTGGGCATTTTTTGAGGTTTACTTCTTTACCATCTCCCACATCCAACCTTTCAATGAAAAGAGGAGAAGAAATGAGCGATTTGAGTGATTTTCCAACCCAAAATCATTAACAAAAAAGCACAAGTGTTTACAAAAAAAGAAAGAGAAGAATCTTTTTACCAGTAGAAGAAAGGTTGGTTGCTCTCGCTATCAAACCAGACATTGTAATAAAAATGTAGGTTGTGACCATATCGATGCCGAGGATCAATCTGTATATACAATACAGAAAGAAAGGGTTAAAAAACAAAAATAACTCTCAAAAAACTCACCATTCAATTAACAGACCTAGACTCCATGTTTGGCCCTTGCAACTTTTGAAGAATGATATGGATAAAAAGTGCCATGCAAGGAAAAGGATCAACAAGATATGATGGCTGGGGGCAATTGCAAGCAAGGTGTTTGAGTTTCTAAGTATCGAACTAAAAGAAATCTCAGAGAAACCCAGACTATATAATCCATGGATTATATGGATTCACTTTGAGGCTACTTTTTCAGAAAACAAGTTATTTATAAGATTGATGAGATTTTTGTAATCTTACTGCTTCGAGCCAGTGTTGCAGAGCTAACTTCCGGGCATTTTCATCCTTAGATAAACCCTTGCCCACCTGCAAATACAACGGAAGCTTTTTTACTCTAATGATCCCAAAACCCAAATCAAAGCTTCTTGTAACAGTTGTGTATTAGACCAATGAGTACCTTGGCAACTCTTGTCCTTGCCCTTGTCCAACGTGAGACGGCCGTTTCAGGCTTATCCGTGTCAAAGAATGAAACTGAGCTTTGCTTGAGAGCTGCAAATTCTAGTGCTTTCCACCTATAACGTAAAAAGGAATGACTCCATTGAACGATAAGAAATGAAAACTGCCTTTGGTTTGTCATTTGGATACAATTTTCAGTATTAGAAAATTTGAAAACATGAAAAACATGTGGTTAATTTAGTAGAATCCAAAAACAGTTTTTCGAGATTTTACTCTGAAAATGATAAGGTTGCTTGCCGAATTTTCACATTTTGGAATGTATTTCAATTTTCAAATTAAGAACCAAATGCAACTTAAATTACTAGGAATAAAAACATCAGACTCGTAAAAGTAACTAGAAACTGACCATAACTCTTCAGCCACAACTGCGCAGTCTGCAAGGTTTCTACGTGTCCGATAACTCTTATAGACTTTCTGAAGCTTAATTGCAGCTGCATCGAGCTCACTAGCTACCCTTTGAGAAAACATAATTTCAGGTTCAGGACAAAGACTTGAAGACTTCAATTGATGAATGGAATTGTCACCCTTTTCTTCAAAAGCTGTTGGATCAACATTCGTCTTGTCTAAAACTAGATTCTTGAATGAAACAGTCATTTCAATCTTTAATTTTTCAGATACCCGGTTCGGGAAACTTACTGACTCTTCAATGATCATCTTCTCAGACCCAACAGCCTTCTGATCAGTCTCCAAATCCTTCTTAAAGTTAATCATTTTCAAGTTCATTTCTCCAAATTTCCGGAATAAATCATCTGATCTCACTATAATGGTCTCCACATTGTCTGTTGGACTGAAGAACTTGTACCTTAATACATCATTCCACGCCGATAAAAGAAAGGAAAGTGACAGACCCATAGAAGCAAATGAAGAAAAAAACTTCATCTGTGATTTAAAAGGGTCAACCTGCTCAACAAGATAAAAGGAATTCAACGTAAGGAGTAAGTTTTTCCCACTTCTTCTTGATTCAAGAGTAACATAAAACAAAGAGATGAAGAAAAAGAACACAACATTTTCTTAAGACAAGAAAGGCATAGAAAAAAAAAATTGCAAGTACACACGATATTAAAAAATCTTAATCTAACTACACAAAAATGGAACTACACATGCAACTACAACTTCATATTCATTGGATCATTTATTACATATATTGAGATGCGTAAAACACACATATTTAATAAACATGAATGTGTAATTGCATATTTATAGTTAGATTAGCATTTCCATACACCTAATAAGCCAATAAGTTAAACATAAAAAATCCACTATATTAAGAAAAAAAAAAAAAGGCATATCAATTAAATCCCAATCCATGAACTACAAATCATGCAAAAAAGAGGGAAATTTCTCCATCCTATTTCAATTCATCAAACACATTACACAAAAAAAAAAAGAAAAGAAAGAAAACCCACTTCATCTTATATCAAAAAAATCAAACGAAAGCAGAAAACAAAAGAAATGTGCTTAAAAATGAAAATCATTAAGACATTCAAACAAGCAAATGTTACTCTAATAATCATCAAAACCAGTCAATTAAGCACTTAATTTAGAAAGAAAAAAAAAATCACATTCTCTCTTCTTACCTACAGACCAAAAACCAGTCTTCAAAAGCTCCAAAACACCATATCTCCACCAAGTTGCCTCCTCCATATAAATAAACCAAAAGGACAACCAAGAAAATTTGAAAAAATAGAACTGGGTAAGTGAGAAAGGCCTTAGAAGCTTCAAAATAGTTGAAGACAGCCGCAGCGGCCATGTTAGATACATTTGAACGTACAAAAAGTGAAGGGCGTCACCGGACACACACACACACACACAAAAGAGGAAATTCAGTAGCGGTTTGAAGTTTGGATAGACTTCAGACCTCGAGGAAGTTGAATTTTGAAAAAGTGGTCTTAAGAGGTCAAGAAAAACAAGAACACGAGGAGTATTCATACGACTGAAAAGGAGTCAAAGATCGCATATAATAAAACATAAGAATAAGAAGAAGAAGATGGAGGTCGGTTGATTCAATCCAAAAAATTCTTTTTCAACTTCTTTTTGCTTTGGAATTTGTGGATTTTGGATTTTGGACAGGTTCATACTCCATACTTGAAAGGCGTGTTTTGAAGTTGCGGTTTGTTTTCCGCGGTCTCTCGTGTTTTTGCAGGTATTTGGTTTGTAATTACGTTTTTGGGCTCAATCTTTTCTGCAACCGTGTAAATATAGTAGACTTACGCACGCTCCAACAACTTCTTTTTAATATCAAAACATACAAATAATTATTTTTTTTTTCGTTAATAACACATGTCAACGTAGACTTTTTGAAAGCGCGACTGAGGAGAGATCTGGACGCGGGTGTTAATGATAACTTAATATGAAGGCCTCTATCGATTTAAATAAAATAGTTCTAATATGATAATAGAGCCTTAATTTTAAAAAAGTTTTGGATTCACGTCGTGTTGTTATTAGCATTTGACATTTTTATGATCTCCGTTTACATTATTGATAGTTATATCCTAATGGTATGTTTACTCTCAAAAAAAAATATTTATCTCTTATTTTCTTTTTTTTATCTCTCTACACAAAGGGGCCGGGTTGTATGTAAAGGGAGTGTTAAAGATAACTTGATACACATTATTGAGCAACCACCTATTAGTTATAACTTTTAGCTTCAATGGTCTTTAATACAAGGAACCTAATCAACTTATCTCAAAAGGATACTTAACTCTTTAGAGTGTCCACGAGGATATAAGAGTTAACAACAATCACTACACTCTACCAATGTGTGGCGACACCTAATGTTTTTTCTATTTTAAATAACGTAGATAAACATAAGACATTCCAGAAGAAATTCTAAGAACACGAAAGGAATACTTTTTTTTTATGCCAATGCAAAAGAAATACTTGATGACTATTGATTGTAGGAAAATTATAATCTAACTGTAATTTTTGCAATTACATATGCGTATTCATTGGATATTAATATTTTATACATCTCAAAACGTGTAATAAATGATCAAATGAGTATACATGTATAGTTGCACATGCAATTACAAAAAATTACAGTTAGATTAGCATTTTCCTTAATTATATATAGGGGTGTCAGTATCGGTTCGGTTCCGGGTTGAGAGTTTTATAAACCGATCGGTTCCATTCGGGTTGTGGGTTGAAGTCTTGAAAAATAATGGTAAACTGAATCAAACCGACCATGATTATGTTGTATTATTATACTATGTATATAAAATATTTTTATGTGGTTATTAATGTAACATGATATGTTGATGAAATTTATTTTTGTAACATTACCTGATTATGTTGTATTATTTGTAATATGTGTTTCTTTTAATTTTAAAAAACATATTTTATAGATTAAAAAAATATAAACCGATTAACCCAAACCGAACCAAACCGAATTAGTTCTGTTCGGTTTATGAGGGTATAATCGGTTTATATTGATTTTTTAAAATTATGTATGGGGTCATCAATCACTACCTACTTTAGGTCCTTAACCAGCTCTTATGGGCTTATTGGATTGGATCAAATTCATTAAGTTACAAGTATAATTGGTTCGGATTGGTTTACAAAAAGCTAATCTGATGTTAATCGGTTCGATTTGTAATTTAGGGTTTAAACCAAACCAAACTGAATCAATAATACACTTAATCATATAATTGACGGGCACACGTGAATCACCATTTAATGGTCTCAAAAATGATGAACATTTTTTGTCTAAAACACCGTGTAGCCACCGCAACAGAGTTAACAGGAACACCAAAGGATCAAAGATAAAAAAAAAGTAACGAAAAAATTTAAAGTTAATAGCCTTGTTAGATGAGATAAGGTATAAGTTATAATTTTAAAGGATGAAATCTTCGATCTACCCACTTTAAAAAAAAAATATCTAACAATTATTATATTTTTTGACTCTAAAATAGTCTCGTCTCTACAAAGGAGTTAGCGAAGACACCAAAAAGGTATAGATAGCAATGAAAATAACTATTTGTGTATGTGATTTTTGAATCAACCTAACATTAATCCTTGTTTTATTGCATTGATATACATATATATATGTTTGACCAAAAGTAGCTGGATATGTAATTTGAACAAAATTTACTCGGTGTTTATACCTAGCAAGCACAAAGAAAAGAGAGGCAACACGCCCCAAAGAAAGTGCTTAATTATATAGCTCATGCACAAGGACGGCAATGCTCAAAGTCTTTCTTTTGTGCTAATTAGTAGGCAATTTTGATTATTGACATCATGATGTCAATGAAAGTGCCTTAGGTCATTATTCTGTCTTAGAAGTAGAGAGCCAGATGGGCAGCAAGGAAACTCATAAGCTGGGTGCAAATTGGTGTTTTTCCTTATAAGAAGGTTTTACTACCGATTGTCTCTCCTTGAGTGGCAAAGATTTAAGGATGTGTTTAGTTTATGATTTTATATCTAAAATTTTAAAAATATAAATATATGTTGGTCCGTTGAATACCAAAAATAGTTTTTCAAAATTTATAAAAAAAAAGAAAAAGCTATTTTTAAGAAATGAAGAAATATTATTTTTAAAATTTTTACTTTTTAAGTTGTATTTTACTTTTTATTTTTTTGAGAAAAGACAAAATGATTATATATTAATAGGAGAAAAGTAAAACATTGAGCATAAGGAATACTCATCAGTGTATAGTATCAGCATCGACCATCTAACAAAGTTAAAAAACAAACGCAACCGATGAACTAAACAATTACACAAGAGCATCCCAGCTTCTAAACCATTCTGCGAAGGAGGACCCCCTGTACCTAGCTTAGAAGAAGTAATCCAAGTTGCGACTGTGATTTTATAAGACTTTCCTGCCTGAACAGCGTCACTAACAACATCCTTGAAAATCCTATTGTCACACAAAATTGACCATAAAACAGCTATAGACACGACACAGCCAACGTTTCTACACCTTCTACTAACCCCAGTAACATGATTGAACATAAAATAATTTTCGTAAGAGACAGGTGTTGAGAACTTCCTGAGCAGCATCCTTTCCCATCCAAACCAAACCTGCAAAGAGAATGGGTAATTGAAGAACAACACTTTATATTTTTTTTTTTTTTTTTGAGGAGCCGTTAATTAGAAACTAAACAGTGCCATAAGTTTTATCTGAATTATAAAACTTTTATTTTTATTTTTTTTTAAATTATAATATGATTTAGCTATTAATTAAATTTGATGGCAAGAATCAATGCTATTATTACATTTAATAAAGCTAAATTTAATTATCCTAGCAAAAAAAAAAAGATGTAATATAATTATCTATTAAAGAACAAATAATTAATAAATATTGAATAATTTTAAAAAATTCAAAAGAAATATATACATGTATACGCCCTTTTTATTATTTTGTTATTTTAAATCAATAAAAATATAGTTTTCTGATTTTCTCCCTTTTCTCTTATGTATGAAACATAATTCTAAAATTATAAATTATCTTGAATATTTTTAGCAATTGTTTGTGGTACTTGTACGTATAAGTGATAACTCAGTTGTTAAGGAACTGGGTATAAGTAGGGTTAAGGTTCAGGTCTCGTGTTCGAACTCGAATGTGCTTTCATTTATCCGTCTCTGTTAGAAGATTAATTTCGCCTAAAAAAAAAGATGACACCTTCCAGATGTCAAAAAATCAATAAACAAAAAAAAAAAAAAAGTAAAACAATTTGACCTTTAAGGTAAAAATCAAATAGTAATTAATTATTATCCAGATGACTTGTTCAAACCCATTTACATTTAAATTCAGACTTAAGGCTTTTGTCAAACTTGGCTCAATTATTTAATAATTTTATCCTAATTAAACAAAACTAGGCAACTATGTTTGTACAATTTTTGTTAATCCTAACATTTTAACGATGAATATAATTTCATTATTAAAATGCACATTCATCAACAAAATAAGATTTCACCCCGAATGAGAGTAGCAAACCCACATACTTGCACCAATGAACCCTATTTTCATCTTAGACCATATGACGGTTTTATGTTAGGGTTATAGTCTTTCATGTTTTGAATACCTAGAGATCAATCAAACCTTCTCATAAACTACATATATAGCTCAAGTGGCAAAGCATCTCTCCCACCTCTAATGTTTTGAAAGAATAATGTATCTATTATTGATGCATCAAAATGAACTCATATTAAAAGGAACTTCTTGGATTCCTATACGTGGGAGTTCCACCTCCTTAAATTCACAACATTTTTTTTTTTAAGGAAAAAAGCATGACCTTGGAAAAAAAAAAACAAAAAAAAAAGTTTTGTGCACTCTCAAAGGCTACTAGAAAGGGTCTATATTCGGAACCCCAAAGGCAGGCATAGCCGATTCAGTGTTATAGCGCTCTGATAAAGACTAGAGTTCAAGTCACGTTAATAACCTTGGATGAGCAAGGTATCCCACAGTAGGGGTGAAATCAGGTTGGGTCCAGTTTTTGCCTCTAAACCCACCAGACCCGATGAGGTCAGGTGGCAACGAGTTCAACCCGACCTAAGGTCGGGTTGGCCGGGTTAGTCGGGGTGGTCGGGTTAGGCCCCCATTAAATAGTATAATTTTTTTAAAGTTTAATAATTACTATTTAAGTTTTTATCAGTAATAAAATATGTTCGATTATCATGTGGAAGTTTATTAAACTACTATTTAAGCTTTAAAAGATGAGATTTCTCATTTTTGGAAAAACTCATATATGTACAAACCAAGATAGTCTTAAATTTAACTTATGAGAATGGTGATGAATAAAGAGTTGATGAGCTTTTATAGAGAATGAGAGTCTCTCATTCTTCCCAACAAGCAACGTGAGACTAAAATAAAACTTTTCTTTTTTAGTCTCAAGCACCCATTTTATAATTTTTATCCAATTTTTTTTACCATCTAACCCAATAATTCAAAAAAAGTAATTGAGGGTTATGAACATTCTTAATTAGAGGTCTTGTATGTAATAGTTTTTTAGTATCTTTATTATATATATAGATATATAGTATGTTTATAAATTTTAAGAGGTCGGGTTGCTAAAAAATTAACCCGACCAATCTGATATATCAATCAAACCCGACCCGACCTGATTCGAAATGGTGGGATTTGGTCGGGTTGGTCGGGTTGCTTACATCCCTATCCCACAGTATATGAGATTAATCCCTCCTTATACCCATTTTTCAAAAACCAAAAAAAAAGGCCTATATTACTAAACAACTCAAAAAAATAATAATATTACGTCATATGTGAGGTAGGTCAGATCATAATATGTAGTGAAACAATTTCGTTGTTTGTGGGAACCAACTAGATTGGTGCGAGCCATTGAAGCAAAAGGCTAACCAACATGGAAAAATGAGATTTGTTGCTACTAATAAGGAAAATTTTTTGCTCTTTTTTTGGCAAGTCCAATAAAGCAATAACTAACACAAAAAATGGAAGGAGCCTTGAGTGTGGCAGCTCTGCCCCGAACCACTATCCTCCGCGGGGACAACGTGCAGAAAGTTAGGATACATAGAATTTAATTGAGGCTTGTAGAGTCCTGGTCATTCTATAAATAATGGGATGGTTAGAGATGCCTACACCAGATGACTCACCTCATTTTTTGCACGAATAGTGATATCGGGGGCAGGGCCGCCACGCTGAGCCTCCTCCAATACAAGATTTTCTATCACCTGAGGTGATTCCTCAATTAAACAGTTAAAAATGCCATTTGGAATGGAATCAAAATCAAAGCAAAAAATCTCGAGATCTAGATTCACACATCTTATATATAATCAATCAATCAATCAATTAACGTGATGAAGATATTTGATTCTAACTATGGCTATAATATATGATAAATGTATAATTGAAATAGAATTGGAATCAAAATACATTGCGGCACCGAAATAAGTAAGAATCATGATGAGGACATTATATATTTTGATTCTCAAGTTCATAAATTAAAAAGAAAAGAAAAGAATCAGATCCAAAGTAGTTAGATCCTACTAATGAACAATGAAATCTTAGACTACTTTAGTTGAAATTGAGCTGAAAGTGATAGGAATCAAACGCAGCAGATATAGTTCCATCCAGTGATCAAATGAACTTAGAAAAGAACCACTAATTTTAGAACTTTCATTTTCTTTCTATACTTCATAGGTACTTTCACATAATTTTTTTTTATTAATAAATTCATAGAACTATATTCAACTCGACCAAGCCTTTTTCGAACATTGTTATATGAATTTGCTCCCTCTACTTGGCATTATTTATGACTAAGTCAATATTTAAATTATATATAATTATATATCTTTTAGTTATTTCTATCTGTGTATTTCAAGTTTGTCACTGCCTCTATTATTACTCTGCATTGTTCAAAGATGACGGACTCTTGCTAACTGAAGCACCTAAAAGGTCTTTATTGTATATCTATAAGAGTAATACTTGGGTAACACACTTGAAAACATATATATTTTTTATATTATTCTTAAAAGTTGTTAAATCGTCTTGAATTACGTAATTAATGCATGATTCAAAATGATTTAACAGCTCTAAAAAAAAATATCAAAAATATTTTTCAAAAAAGTGTCTTATCAAAGCATGTCGCTATGTATAAACCACTCTAATCCATTTTTCTCTCACTTTATCTTCAATTGAAGCAACTCTTGTCATGTATCAAATATAATCATTTTTAATTTTATCTTTTTAAATGTTTAAAATAGCTGAGAAGGGTGTAAATTAAAATAAAAATAAAAATAAATTGAGTTTTGAAATTTGGGTATTCTGAGTGATATGGATAAGGAGAAACATATTCTTACTTACCCATAATTGAATGCTTAAAGTAAAAATATTCGAATCAACCACAATTAGAATCAGTATCCAGAGGACTCCAAAAAAAAACAAAAAAAGAATTCAGTATCCAGAGTTCAAAATAGAAACCGGTTTTCTCAACCGGCCCGGTTCGGTGCATCTTCCGGTCGACCCGTATCAATCAAGTAATCAATTAACAGCCCCACAAACCTCTAAAAGAAAGGAACAATATTCCACACGTTCCTAAATACTAGGAACCTAAACATTATCCCATGGACCTAATCCCCACCATCTTCAATACGACACACTCATCCTTGACCCATCAAGTGGTACTCTTCCTCTACTCCACACCATCATGTTTACCACTACACCATCCTCCTTTTACCAAACTGACTGTTCAACAAAAGCTACAAGATTTTAGCTAACACGTACGAAGAAACATGCGCCGAAGGTGCACCAGATAATCAAGAAATTCCGGGGTTTTTTTATTTAATTTTTGCTGGCTTGCCGAGCAACTGCGCCGTTACTCACGAGAAAGAGAGCAAAATTTGTGTGCTCAGATTTCTTGTGTTTTTTTTCTTGGAAAAGATCTTTGGAAATCTTGCCGAGTTTCTCCAAAAAAAAAAAAAAAAATGGACGAAATTTTGTTAGATACATGGTAAAAATCTGATCTTTTTCTGTTTCTATTGAAGGGCTGTTCTTGATCTTTTCTGGGTACTTGTTTGAATCGAAAATCTTTGCTTCTGTTGATGTATCTGGTTGTTTCGGGCAACAAACAGGGTGGATTTTCAAAGGCACCCATTAAGTTTTTGTGGGTGTTGTTGATGCTCTTAATATTGCCACAAAAAGCCTTCTCATTTTGTCTTGCAAGGGATAGATGGGATAAGGAGTTTGTTAAATTGCAGGCCGGGTAATTTTGGGATTTTTTTTATTTTTTTTTTGGAGTTTTTTCTGGATTTTGAGAGGAAATTTTGATATGGGTTCGTCACAAGGGTCTACTTTGTCGACGAAAGTGGCTGATTTGGTTGATGGGTCACCGGGTAGAGGTGAAGTTTGTGTTGTTGATAGCTTGCCGGTTTATGTTAGAGAGTTGATTGCTGGAGGGGCTGCTGGTGCTTTTGCTAAGACTGCTGTTGCCCCCTTGGAGAGGATTAAGATTCTTTTGCAGGTAATCTAGTCTGTTCTGGGTTTTTATTTTATTTTTTTAATTTGGTTGTCTGATTTGAATTGGGTGGTAATTTAGGAAAAGATGGGACTATTATATTTGATGAAAAATATATTTTTTTTTGGGGGGGGGAGAGGGTGGTTATATAGAACAATTGGATGTTATGATGATGATGATTTGGATTATTGCTAAATTGTTGGTTGTGATTGTGTTGATTTGTCTTTGATTTGGAGGTGGCTCACTTTTTTTGATGAGAAATATTAGGCAGCGTTTGGTTTGTAATTCAAAAATAGGGATACAATTGGGAAACACATTCAGAAAATGACTTTTCAACCAAACGCATTTTTCTTGTTTTCACCTTTCAGATTTTCGGATAAAGAAAACTGTATCCATATCACAAACCTAACAGGGCCTAGATTTTGTCTTGTAGGTAATTATAGAATTATTGTTTTACTGAGTATATGAGCCATGTCAATTGTGTGGTTATTGAATCATGATAAACAATGTATAAAGCTAGCCGGATTTTCATGCATTTTACTTTATTATGAACTGCTAGTCCTAAAATTCAGGCGTAACACCGTTATATACCTGTTGTTTGCTTGCCTTATTTTTATCAACCTTCTTACATGTTGGTTAGATCATATAATCCTGGCAGAAATATTCCATCATGTTCCAGCCCCTTTTTTACTTGGCTTTTCACTCCCTGGTGCATGTTTGACATTGATTTTTTGTTGGACTCTAGATTTTCTAATTATTTCATCTCGATGTTGATAGACAAGAACGGAAGGGTTTCATTCTCTTGGAGTGTTTTCATCATTAAAGAAGTTATTAAAACATGAGGGCATTCGAGGATTCTATAAGTAAGCTTGTAATTGATAAGTTCATTAGTAGAGATATTTTTATCTACCCTGAATGGATATGCTCAGTTGTGATTTTATTTTTTTTGCAGAGGAAATGGGGCTAGTGTTCTTCGGATTGTTCCATATGCAGCATTGCACTTCATGACTTATGAACAATATCGATGTTGGATTTTGAATAACTATTCTGCTTTGGGAACTGGGCCTTTGATAGATCTTTTGGCTGGTTCAGCTGCTGGAGGAACTGCAGTTCTATGCACTTATCCTCTGGACTTGGTTCGGACTAAACTTGCTTACCAGGTATCTGTTTTGCATATATGTTGTTGTCATCCACTTTGTCTCTTCATCCTTTTTGTTTTCTAATGTTCCCTCAACAACAAATTTTCATTTAGACAAGCTTTACCACCAATCACTTGATTTCCAGCAACAACAATAACTAACTGTTTATATGCAACTCAAGTGGAGAAAGTATTATTCAATCACAGTAATCAGGATCGCTACTTGAATTGGTGAACCATCTTGATTTACCCCAAATCAATTCGATTGGGGTTTTAAAGCGTTATATCTTTGAATTGGAAGTGAATTAGTTGAATTAAATCGGTAATGAATTGCAAGTGAATCAGTCTAAATCCAATTGGTAGTGAACAATCTAAGTCATCTGTTGAATTGGTTTGAATTATTAAGTAGGTAACAAAACACTAATGCCCCCCCCCCCCCCAAAAAAAAAAAAAAAAAGATTTGATTCGGATTGACAATTTCACAATAATGTGTTTTGAACAATTGTTTCATTGTGACTTTGCCTCATGAATCTGGTCTTTCTATATCAATGATTTTTTTCTTTTTCAATTTCTTCTATTGTCCAAGTTTCCCAATTGTGTTGTCCTTAGAGATTAATTATCTAATGCTTTTGCTTTCTAAGGATGCCTAGGAAAACGCTTGACTATCTTGTAGAACATTTCCTCGAAAAGAACTGACGAGGCTTTTGAAAGCAAGGAAGCAACTTAGTGTCATTTATTATTATTGATAGAGTTTCCAGTGTGTGAGGCATGAAGATAGAAAGTTTGCATACATCTTAAGGGACTGACTAGTGCTCTAAGAGGCCTAGATATCCACAAATCAAGAAATACATACACATACATATATATATATATATATATATATATATATATATATATATATACGAGGTTTTAAAATTTGTGAGGCGTAATCGAGGTGATTTCCCTTCGTGAGGCAAGGCATAAGCCTCAAGGTGGTATGAGATTAATATAAAAGCTTTTATATTAATTCTAAAAAATCAATATCATTAATAAATAGATAAACATGAAATATAAATAAACTTGTGCTATTGTACCTTGTCACATGACATTTTTTTAATGATGTTTATTATGATTGATGCTATTGATATGTCAATGAGGCACGTATTATAAGCCAATATTTTTCAAATGTTATGTTTTTATATACAAAAAACAAAACTTGAAAAACAACAATATTAGATATTACCACTTCCTAGTTTTCACATTCTTTAGTAACTTTTTAATTTTTTAAACTTGTTTCGCCTTGCAATTCACTAGGTAATGTGCGGTAGTTTATGAAAATTTAGGCTTTGAGCTTCAAAACTTGGAGCACTCTTAATACTTGATATTACAAATTTTAGAAAGAAAAGGAGCTAGCATATTTATACTAATATCAATCGAAGTGTTTGGAAAGAAAAATGTAATGGGTCAAATGACTTAGATTTTAGGCTTGCAATTTTAGAACTTGGATCACTTCTAAATAATTAGGATAAGTACTTTAAAAAAAGAAAAAGTGTGTTTATTCTAGTATTAGTTGAAGTATTTTGGAAAAGAATAGGAAATGTAAATAGGAAAAGGGGGATTAGGTTGAGCTTTATGATTAAGCACTTAAGCCTCACATAACCTTAAGGTGCAAGTCTTAGGGCATAAGCCTCGTGTAATCGAGTAAGCCTCAAGAAGGTACCATTGAGGCTTAAGCCTTGAGATATATATATATATATATATATTATTGATTTGATCTTGAGAAGATTTCCTTTACTACTGGGCATTTGAAACTTGTGCGTTGCAATGGGAATGGGCTATGGTATGGTTGAGGTATAATGTTTAAAATAGATGATATTCATGCTTTTTGGAAGTGTGAATTTGTACCAGTTGGGAGGATTAATTTCCCAATGGCATGCTGCAGCACCTGTGTCTTTTCTTGGGGTAGGACATTGTTCAGCATTTACTGTGTTATTTCTGAATTAGTTTCTAGTCTTTCCAGTTGAACTTTCTTGTATCAAATGTAATGTCGAATGTCTCTATCAAATTTAACATCTAACTGGCACTTTGATTGTAACACTTCATATGTTTGATGCTTCAACATTTGTTATAGGTGCAGATCCTTTGAATATGATTGTCCAAGGTTTCCAAATGGGAAAACTTCTATATCTGTTATATTTAAACTCTTTGTATTTGTCAAACAAAAATTATAGTTTATTTTTTTATGATGGAAGTATTAATTCATGCATAAATTTTAGCTTTTGATTTCTTCATAAGAAGTTTGTGTTGCATCCTCTATCTACCTCTTTTGCTTCTATTTTATTTACTGTTAACCTTATTTGTTTCCTAATTCCATCATTTTTCTAGGTTGTAGGTTCAAGACAAAGTTTCAGGAATGGAATAAATATTCACTCTCATTCTGCATATAATGGAATAGGAGATGTCTTTAAGAGTGTTTACAAGGAAGGTGGAGTACGTGCTATGTATCGTGGTATAGGTATGCTTTTATTATGCCTTTCCCATGCCAAGTCCCCATTCACCCTTTTTACTTTTTATTTTTTGGTACTGAATCGATTGGATGAAGAACACTTTCATCGTCTTTCGATTTGTTTTGAGATGAAACTGTTTGAATTAGGGTTCTCTTTTGTAATTAAGCAGGTCCAACACTTGTTGGAATCCTTCCCTATGCTGGTTTGAAATTCTACATCTACGAAGAATTGAAGAGGTGGGTCCCTGAAGATCGCCAAAATTCTGTTATAATGCGTTTATCTTGTGGAGCTTTGGCTGGCCTATTTGGGCAGACCTTTACATACCCTTTAGATGTTGTCAGAAGACAAATGCAGGTATTTCCCCTCTTTCTTCCTCCTCTCTCTATGTAGTTGTAATAGTTATTTTTCTTCCTTCTCCCCTTGCCCAATCATGAATATTGCCATGTGAGATCAAAACTTTTTTTTCTCTATTTTTTTCTGATGATAGTTTCAACACTCTGATTGTTTTAATTCATTAATGTAAGACTCAATCAAGTAGTGACACGATTAGAAAGCCCAAGATTCACAAAGGGATAGTGGACAAACAGAAGAACCATGGCAAATCTATTTTGCTCTTGGAAACCTTGGATCACATTTTAGGACTGTTCGACTAGACTAGTGCCTTGGATTTTCTTTTATTTTTTTGGAACCGAGGGTATCCAGGCTTTGCCCAACTAATCACTTGGTTCCTTGGTGGCTCAAGCAGGAGACTCCTCCAGTGGCTAGTGCGGCCTTGGATATTAAGCATGAAATTGATTAGAAACTCCTGTACCAATGAAAGACTAATTTTTAAATAATGATGCTTTACAGGTCCAAAGTTTGCAAACTTCAATTGAACCAGGTGGCCCTGGGTACAGGAGCACAATGGAAGCACTAACCTCCATTATACATAATCAAGGATATCGACAATTGTTTGCTGGCCTAAGCATCAATTATATGAAGGTAATTAATAGAAACTCTTGTTTTGGTGCAATTCTTTTTCATTATTATTTGTTTCCATTCCTTTTTTGGACTCTTCATGAATTAAAATACCTCTTCTTCTATAAATGAGAAGGTTGTAGATGAAAGAAGGGGTAAAAAACCTTTCTTTGACAATTTCATGTTTTGATTATGTTTTTGAAAATAGCAACAAATACATGCTGGTCAGTCCTTTAGCTGCTCTTTTATCTTAGTTGGACCTATTTGGTGTCCACTTTCCATTTGGAAATTTTTTGAATGGATTATGGCAGCTTATGGCAATAAACCAAAAAAAAAAAAAAAAAATGTTTTGCACAAACAAGTGATTGTATGTTGTTTTGATTAATTGAGAAAGCTGACAGCTTTTTAATATCTGTTGCAGATTGTTCCTTCTGTTGCCATTGGTTTCACTGCTTATGACACCATGAAGGCATGGTTAAGGGTACCACCTAGGAAGAAGTCTCCATCATTATCTGCTGGATGAAGATAAAATCACACAAGAAGTGTATATAACTTTGATTATTTCAGTAAATGGAGTGAAACCCAATTTACTTTTATTGATGAGAGCATGGAAGAAACAGTTTCAATGGCACAAATACTTTGGTCTATTAAGCTTGATCTTGTATTTTCTCATGTGAATGATAATTAGAAGAAGATATTAATTTTTTGAATTTGATCAAATTCTTTTGCATTTCATTTTATCTTCTTGATGTTCAGTAGTTCCTTGTCTTCCCATCAGAATTATTTGCAACCTTCTTTTTTCGTTTTATCCACATGAAAATTTAAAAAACAACAGTACTGAAGATCTACTTTCTTCTTTCTATAAAACATTGAATTCTTTCTATATTCTGCAAGAAGATGGGAACAAGTAGTAGATTATGATTTTTTTTTAGTTTCGATTCCACATCTACATTTCCACCCTGTTCTCTTTATATACATGAGAATCCAAAACTCTGAAAGTGCTAAAAAAAACGGAATAAATGTGGGTGAGAAGAGGGATTGTACACAGAACATAGAATCATGAAAAATGAGCAAAACTGCTCTCTCTGCACTGTG
Source organism: Paratinospora sagittata (assembly GCA_035771175.1). NCBI lineage: Eukaryota > Viridiplantae > Streptophyta > Magnoliopsida > Ranunculales > Menispermaceae > Paratinospora > Paratinospora sagittata. The sequence continues at coordinate 4,499,271 of CM069611.1, read as the reverse complement.
TTTTCTCTTCTTTCTTTTTTCTCTTTTTTGAGAGGAAACAAGAAGGGAAATTTATATATATACTTTATGTTATGGGTTGAAGAAAGAAGCTCCACACTTGCACTTCCATCCTTCAGGCATATAATTAGTATATTGAACACCAACATGGTCACTAGTTGTGGGCACTTGAATTGCTTCACAAGGAATACACCCTCCACACTTGTGCTCACATTTTGGTGGTCTAGACCCAAGTGTGCTCAGCTCTTTACATGCCTCATTCTCCTCCACTATTGCCTCCTTGCTCTTCATAACAAACAATAAAAAAACACCAAATAAATACATCATAAAAGCAATATAAATACATACAAATAAAGAGAAAAAAGAGATTTGAGAGAAAAACCTGTTTTGAATCCAGTTTTCTAGGATTTGAGTGTTGGTTGTTCTGGCCTGTTTTTTATCAATAAATAAAAGGTTAGAAAATTTCCTTCTTTTTTTTTTATACTCAAAAGGCACTGAAAATTTCAGAAGAACTGTAAAGTACCCAAGTAATAGAAATGTTGAAGTTGGCAAAAGGATTGGAAAATACAGGAAGAAAAAAAGTCAGGAGTGGAAGAAAAACTAGTAGAATGGAAAGAATATTTTTTTAACTTTTTAATGGAAAAAGACTGGAATTGTGGTGGAAACAAGACGCTTTAAGGATCTTACCTTGCAGTGGAGAAGCAACAAGTACTACATCTTCAGGTGAAAAAGGCCTACTTGCTGAGCAAACCCAACACATGATTAACAGAGAAAAAGCTATAATAATAATAGACTTTGTTCTTAACTTCTTTTGCTGCTCTTCAGCAACAACCCAAATCATCATCACCATACTATATTGATTTGATGAGATTTTGTGTTGTAAGAGGTGTTTAAATGGCTTTAAAGCTCAGTACAACACATAACATGATGATTGTTATTGGGATTATTTATATATATATTTATATAAAAAAAGAAAAGAAATAAATAAAAATAAAAATAAAAGCAAAGCTACAGAACCTTCACTCAAAAAATTAATTTTTCTTGGGTTGCTCTCAACATCTTTCGTTCTCTACTTGGTATTGAGATTTTGCTTGACCAACAAGTGATTCTTTCCTTCTCTCTTGTCAACAACACAGCTCAATAACTTCTAAGATTCCCTTTTTTAAAACCATATATATCATCAGAGTCTTAGTAACTTTCCTTTCAATGCAAACTAGTTTTCACTCTGTTTCCAAAAATCTACCTATACTTGTACCAGTTTAAGGTGGTCCTCCTTGTTTTGTTTTTTTTTTTTTTTTGGGGATTGCTAAACCCTATAGAAGTTGTAGGACTTTTAGGGCAATCTTAGGCTGCAGATGAAGTATTTTCTGACATTTTTATTCCTGTGAAAAGCTAAAAAGACCCAGAAAAGACAGGCATACTTCCCAATTTCAAGAAACACAAAATGCTAAAACAACTTAGAATTTGAAGGCTTTTTTTTGGTATCATTTTGATGTGATTATAAATAAAGTTTAGTGAGTGAAACAAAACAACAAAATCAGTCACAGGTTGACATTGGAGCCTACCTAAAAGTTGGTTCATCAAATAAAGGGTCAAGATCACTTTATCAATTTAAAATCTTTAATTAATCAAATCACCTTTTTACTTGAACAATCATCAAACTTATGAACAGCCTTTTGTTTTTTTTTTTTTTTTTGTAATTTTTATAAGATTTTAAAAAAAGAATATAATTCAAAAACAAAAAATTTTAAAAAAAATTTGTTCATCATTTTCTGTTTCTGGGCAATATTTTTTTTAAAAAAATTCTGAATGCAAAAATTTGTATTCAAATCACAAGCCTTGGTGGCCTTAATATATAGCAAAACTACATTATTTAAACATTTCAAATCTAGTGTTATCAACATAAAATTAAAGATAATAAAGTTGGAATGGAAATCTAAGCAGAGTACTAAAACTGTAACAAGAACAGATGTTATGACCCAAGCCCAAGTGTCTCCCACTCCTTCTCTAGTGGACTGTAAACAACTAAACACTACAGCTAGAGAGACAAAGACAGAGAGATGGGAGTTGAAAAGTTGGATGAACAAGATTGAAAGGAGGAAAAGATTGAAGATGGGTACTGTGCATTTAAATCAAAGAGGCATGTTCTGTTATGTCTCACTCTTTATTTACTGATAGAAGATAGCATTAAATGGGCCTTTCTGACCCCATTTCTGTCACTTCATTTCATACAGTTGCAAGTTGAAGGTGTATTATATTGTTAAAAATAGTTATGTTAAACACTATGTTCTGTTACTTCCATTTCCTACTGATTGATATTGTTGTATTATCTGAAATTCTGAATCTTATCTAAATCAAGACCATTTTTTTTTCTTTGTTTTTTTGCTCATCACTGCTTCTTCTGTTCTTGGATTTCTTGATGGGTGTTTGAGTTTTTGACTTGACTCTGCGTGTCTCTGTGGGATGTGATTCTTCACTGTTAGGGTGTACCATTCTCTCTCTACACTTCTTTTTTTTTTTTGCAGTCTGGAAGGCCCCTCAGAGAGAGCCAGCTGTGCTTCATTTTATTTTATTGAGAATAATATTGTGGTCAGTTGATAGAAAAAAAAAAAAAAAGAAAAGAAAATTTCCTGAAAGGTGGCTTCAGTGATTGACATTGAATCTTCTTCTTCTTCCATTTGTCTGCCATAATATCAGGTTGAGAGCTCAAAGATCAGATTTTATTTATTTATTATGTTTTTTAGGCAGTGAGAGAAATATTTATTAGGATATAATTTTTTTATTAAAAAATTTGAAAACATGGAGATTGTTTCGTTCAAAAAATTTTGAAAATATTTTTTTATTTTTTATTAAAAAAACAAAATTTTTCAAAAAATAATAAAAAGTTATTTTATAAATTATTTATTTTTAAATTATATTTTTATTTTCGGATTGCGAATTAAATGCATGTGACAATTTATAATTAAATTAAAAAAAATTAATTCAATTTTAATGCTTTTAAATCGTATTAAAACTATTGAGACATAAACATAAAGGTAATTATTGTGATTGTTCCATTATAACTTGAAGGTCATAAATTAGTGAATGACAAAAGCTTTTTCATTGTAAAAATAGTGGGCAGCTATTTAGACCCATTAGTAGACTACTTTCACCATAATTACTAATACAATTTCACTCTAAAATATATACAATATTTCTATCTCGGCCAAAAAATAAGAAATCTCTAAACTACCATTCCCCCATTGGTACCCCACCTAAACGTTTTCAAAACAAAAAAATTTCCCTCCTCTTTTTTCCACCGTTTCTTCTTCTTCATTTCTCATCCAAAACCCTGGCCCCTAACTCTAAAACGCACCATTTTCATCTTTTTATCTTGGTTGCAAGAATATTGGAGGTAGAGAAGCATCGTTTGGACCCTATTTGGAGCGAATCGCCACTCATTGTTCTTCGAAAGATTTTTGACGTTTGATCCATTGAATCGATAAGAAATACATGTTTTAATGGTTTTTTGTCTATACACTTTTATTCATGAAATGAAACATGTACAAGTGTTTTTCAGTATAATTTGTATAGAAAAAAGACAAGAACAAAGCTTGTCACCATGGACGAGTTTAGTCCTATGGTCGGCCTATCCCTGAAATGTTTTTTTTTCTTGAAAATACTGATTAATCATTTTATTGTGTACAGATATGCCGAAGACACGCAACACCACTTCCAATGAACAAAGTGGGTCAGACACTCGGGTTCGCCTACCATTACCCCCAACATCAAAGTTTCGGATTATTATCACCAATCTATTTCTTCTACCAACATCTTGGACTCAGGAATTGAGTTTCTCGCGTGTATTGAATTCCCTGTCGGGGGTGAATTGTTTTGTGTAATCAACTACCACTGCAAAACATTGGTTCTTCACCTTGAAATTATGCAAAATTTTATAATTAAACAAACAATAACCAAATAAAATCCTAAATGACATCAAATAAACTCAAATGCATAACATAACAATTGCATGCAAAAATATTTAAAAATAAAAGTAAATGTAAGGGTCAGCCCAATAGGCAGACCCTTGTGCAAGAGGGTCGACCAAACAAAGTCGACTATTACTATGTAGGGTTAGCCTTGTGTGGTCGACCCTCCTGTACAAGGGTCGGCCTCAGCCTCGCAGGGCCGTCCTGCATCATAATTAAAAAAAAAATACTCATTCGTACACAACAAAAACTTACCTCTTTTTGATGTTCGTCATCACGAGAGCGTGTTCTTTTGGCCACAATGATCGAAATGTGTATTGATAGTGTTATTTTTTGAATGCCCTAAACCTATCAAACGAAACAAAAAACGATTCACTTTGAAATCATCTAAAAAAGTTTTAAACCTTGTAAAAAACCCTAAAAAGACGTTGGAAATATATTTACCACAACTAAAATAAGATGGCGCTGAAGAGAGACCACGATTGAAGCAAATGGGCGTTTAAGAAGATAGTAGGAGAAGAAGAAGATGAACAGTGGGTAGATTTAGGGGTTTTTTTTTTTTGAAATAAGATCGTTTGGGTAATTTTATTTTAAGATAGTTTAGGAATTAGATTATTTAAGTAGAGTGGAGTGATGATAATCCATTAATAGGGTCCATCTAGCTGTCCTTTAAAAATAAGATTGTATACGTTGTCCTTTCTCCAAACCTCATAATAACTAAAAATTTAGTGATAATAAATTAGAATATATCAAAGTATAGGACGTGGTTTTATGTAGTCAGTTTCATATAGTTAAAAAAAAATATTTTGATGAGTTGTATATGTCTGTGTGTATAAATGTATATATGTGTGTGGCTATCACTTAATATATGTTAGACCAATGTGCAAAAATTGGAATAAAACCACTAAACAAGCGCCATGACCACGAAACCAAGATTAAAAAAAAAAAAAAAGTCACGTAATAAATTCATTTTTTATGAGGATGAAGTCTTCAATAAGAAGTCATTTCCAAAAATCAACTAACCTTTATATTCATATCCTATTAATATCCAGTTTGGAATATTAACTAGAGCATAATGGTCAATTATGAAAAATTAAATTCCATTAATAGGTGTATCTTGACTTAGATATGCATCTATGCCTATAGGATTTACTAAAGGTAAACAAATCTTACCATTCATTAATTCAAATAACGATTCGATCTCTCAACCTTCAAAATGATTTGATTCTGCTTTCAATTTAAATAAGCATAATAAGATGAAATCATGACAATCAAAGTAGCAAAGCCCATTTCACCATTATATCCCAGGCAACAAATCTTTCTTGTTTTATACATGATAAAATAAAAAATAGGAAACCAAAATAAATCTGCTCATGCAAGTCGCTCAAACATGTGTTCAAAGGTTCAATCACAAATCTTTCTTGAATAGCATCATTTGCTTGAAAAATAATGAACTAGACCTGCAACAAGAACTAATAAGTTTCACCAAAAAAACAAAAGCTCTCGTGGGCATAAATATGTGAACACAAGAAGCAAGTGGTAATTCTCTCTCTCTCTCTCTCTCTCTCTCTCTCTCTCTCTCTCTCTCTCTATATATATATATATATATATATATATTGGTTTCCCACGTGATGTCCCTGTACTTCGGATGAGACTAATCGACGAGCACTACAAGAACATTGGGAAGCTCTCTCCAAATGGACGAGACTAATCCACGTTCAAGCACTGCTAGGGTATTGGGCGGCTCTCCTCAAGTGGACGTGACTAAAATAGGCACGCGTTTCGATCTTGAGACCTCCACCCCTCAACCACCTTTAGCACAAACCCCCGACCATATGTTGGGTAAGTAGTGATTCTCTATTGCATGGTAAAAGCTTTAGCTTAAGAACTAAGAAGCAGATGAAGAAGGTTTTCACAACCAGAAGATATTACAATCTTGCATGTTGGGGGATGAAATTTCAGATTTCTCGTGTTGCTGGCTGTCACATAACATAAGATCATATCTAAGGATTCATCATAATCATAATAATTCAGGTCAAGAGATCAAAAATTCCAGATCAAAGCTCAACTAGATCTCATACCATAATAAGTCTGTTAACTGTAGGAAACAAAAATTAAGACTAAAAAGAAGACATAAAATGAAGATACTAGAACTTAAGAAATCCAACTTCGATTCAATATTTCAATATGTAAATGTATTCATCATATTGGCAGTCTGATATTTAAGTTTACATTCAAGTAAAGGAAAAAAAAAAAAAAAGTGCCTTGTTCATTAGGGTCAAAATGAGCAAATCAGGCAACATAACCAATTTCCCACTTTCCATTCATCAAGAACAATTGTTAGGGAAGAAGCAATAGAATAAAGAAAACAGGTGAAACAATTATAATTATGCTGTTTTCATTTCATCAATCACATTGATAAAACCAATAAGAACCATGGTGAATGCCCTTCGAAGATTATTAATAAGCTTCTATATATCTTTACTTCTTGGGGAGCAGATTTTCTCAAACCTTCTTCCAATGGAGGCAAGAGGACTACCATTTCCCTTCTTGGGAGAAGCTTCATGACTTGTTGATTCCTCCTTCTTCTTTGGATGAATAGCTTCTACAAGGGCTTCTATCTCTTCCTTGGCTCTCTCAAACAAATTGGGAGCTTTAACTTCATCAATTGGGGTGCTCTCATCAATATCGTCGCTCGTTCCATGTGTTTCTTTATGGTGGTGGTGGTGGCGTCGTGAATTTTTAGGATGCAGCATTGCTTCAACTTCTTCCTTTGCTCTTTCAATTAAATTGGGTGCTTTTACATCTGTTTTGCCAAAAAAAAATAGAAGCATAATAGAAACTATAGTTCCTGTGATATGTGCCCATTTTTGACAAACTAAAAAACATAAAATAAAGGAAAGGATAAAGATAGAATTGGTTCATTCGAGGGAACCAAAACCTCCAAATAGGTTCTTGGAGGGAATTCGACCTCTCAATAGAGCAAACAATGAACTTGTGAATAATTTTCCTCCCCTTTTCATCATTTTTCTCTCTCAAAATAGAAAATTACAGCACCATAAATCCTATAAACTATCTTTTTCTTTTTTTTCATGAGAAATAACACGGCCACTAGAGCCTAACAAAAGAAACACCAGCCATATCCGCTAAAAGGAGCGGAGAAAGAGCCATAGGAGGGACACTGTAAACTATCACACACACAAAACATGTTCCGCAGACACACGCCCATAATCTAAAGTGGTCATAGTGGGCAAAAACCACCATAACTCAACTCAACTAAACCTTTTCCCAACTATATGGAGTTAGCCACATGAATCTCCTTCCTCCTGTTCACTCTATTAAGGGCTTAATTGACATCTAAATTACAAGTAAATATATCTTTCTTAATTATTTCTATCAATGATTTTTTTTAGAGTTATTTGATCAATCAATGTTATTTTAGTCTTTCTCTATCTCTTTCTAACTAGGGCATTTAAAGGTCTTTGTTGTATGTGTCCAAACCACCTTAATCAGTTTTCTTACATGTTATTTTCAACTGGGGCTAGTCTAACTATTTCTCAAATATATTCGTTTGTAGTTCTATCTTTTACTTTCCCTTATTCCAAATACGCAAAGTATAGCAAAATAATAAAGAACCTTGTGTATTGTTACTCATTAAACCTTAAACCGGACAAGTAGAGAACCTAATCAACATGAAGACTACCACAAAAGAAGTTTTTCACAATCACCCATTTTGAGGAAAATTGGGAAAAACAACACTTGCAGTAAGGGAACTTCAATTTACCAAAGAAGATCGCATAGACCCAATAAGAACAACAAATCAATTAAGAAATTGAAAAATATAGAGAAGAAGATTAAAGAGATAATTTCTATATTATCTCTAATTTCTATATTATCTCTTGTTTAACATTTTCCAATCTGAAAGAAAGAAATGGTGATAATCCCAAAAGGCATGAAACAAGTAAGGATAAATAAATAAACAAATAAATAAATATATATATATATATATATATATATATATATATATATATATATATATATATATATATAATGAATAATAGTTCAACCAAAATAAAAACAGAGAAAACCCCAAAACTTGAAAAAGAACGAATGTTTGCAGAAATTGAAGATTACCCAGAAGAGATTGTTATAATCAGAGAATACCCAGATCACAAAATCAAGAAAAAAGACCAGGAAATGGAACGAATCCAACATCTAACTAAAATATAGATTAAACAATAAAAAAAAGAAACAATAATAAATAAAAAAGAATCAAACTGATGAGGATTTTTTCGCAAATTCAGAATCGACATAAGAAATAAGAGAAAGATGAGAAAAATGCGTTTACCTGACACAGATTCTGTTCCTTGTGGTGTTGTTGGTTCCGCCATTAACGCAGATTATGAAGAACCGAAACGACGCTGTCTTTAGGATTTGTGTCTGCGTGCTTTGGCCCCGCCTGTACCATACAGGCTGCTTTATCAAAACGAGTGGGGGCATAAATGACGTGGCATGATGACTAGGTTAAATGTACTCAATTTTTTTTTAATTATTATTTTTTTTTTAGTACTAAATAAGAACCCTTTAGATGTGCTCGGGCGTTGTACGCAGTTCTATTTTTTTTAATTTATAGTTAATAAAATATAAATAAAAAAACATAGTACTATAAATAAAACAAAAATAAAAGATTAAAATGAAGTACAAAAGAAATTAAATTGAAAAAATAAATAAATAAACGCAATAACTTAGACACTAAATAAAACATTCCATTAAATAATTAAGCACATAACAAAACAAAATTGTAAAGAAATGAAGTTAAGCAAAGGAGATAACAGTTAATCACTACTAAAACTACTAAAAAAAATAATTAACTACAATTAAGATAAATCAAATCGTTTATTAGTGGCTAAGGAGGATAATATAGTGTTATTTGACATATAATAAGAGAAAAATGGAAAAGAGCCAAAGAAGCATAGTTGCAAGGGTTTGGTTCATTGTATTCAAAAGAATCGACTCACACCAACTTGGTGTTAGTCGAATGGTTCCCTCAATCGTTTGCCCGTCCACAGATTTAGTCTCGTGGTGCACTTTGACTGGCCCAGAAATATTTCATACCAAAAAAATAAAATAATCGACTCACAATTTTTTTAAGAATATGTTTTGCTTTTAAAAAAAGCTAAGTGAAACCGGCTTTAACAAAAGCACCTTTTATAGAATCACTTCTTAAAAAAGTAATTTTTCAAAAGTTTTACCAAAATAATCCGTGGACATTATTGTTTTAATTAAGCTTGTGAATAATATATAAATGTATCTATTTAGGACAGATTTTGCTCATGACTTTTTACTTTTTTGCAAAAAGTGTTTATGACATCTTACTCTAATCAACTCACTAGCTAATAAAGGAGGGGAAAATTGTTCTCATTGAACCAGTGTTTCATGATATTTGACTGAAATTCGCTTACAATTTATGCCATGAATCAAAAGGAAATCTAGTCAATGAGTTCACTAGATTTGCTTTGTTAAATCATCCTTCTATAGTTTGGACTGATTGTATGCCCTTATGGGACTTGGGCATTTTGCTGACCATTTTGATTAATATTATTTCTATTGTTTTGGCAAAAAAAATATGTACCTATGGAGAACTAGTTCACACAACTATGTTTTAAAAGGGCTTCCATTGCTACATAGGTGTTTGTTTAATTAATTAAAAAGGTATTTTTAATGAAAAATACTATATATATATATATTACCCTTTAGCTTTAAAAAATGTAAAAAAAAAAAAAAAGTGCAAGAAAAAAATAAGAAAAGGCAATGGTTTTCTTAGTAAAAAAATCTCTATTGCAAAAGCTATTTTTAATAGTTGGTAGGGCCAACTTCTCTAAATCATGATTTAACTTCTTTTGTTAGGATGTGCTTGAAGTAATAAACAGGCTAAAAAGATAACGTTTGTGATAACAACAGTTAAAAAGCTATCAAAATCCTTATGCAAAACGAGCTCAATATATATTTTTTGAATATTGTTTTACTTACATTGTAGTTTTAAAACTCAATTAGCCTCGGGGAGTCAATAATATTTGGTTAGTTTAAAATGATCTCTCAAATTATTAAGATGATTTAATATATATCTATAAGATTAATTCAATATTAGGGGTGTAAACAAGCCGACCGGACCTGACTCAGATTTGATTGATATGTCGGGTTGGTCGGGTTAATTTTTGAGCAATCCGACCCGACCCAACCTCTTTAACGTTATATATATATATATGATTTTATCATCATTTTCATAAGCCAAGTTTAAGAGTAGCTTGACTTGTACATATATGAGTTCTCTCAAAAAAAGAAATCTCATCTTTTAAAACTTAAATAGTAGTTTAATAAGTTAGATACATGATAATCCAACATATTTTATTACTAATATAAGCTTAAATAGTAGTTATTAAGCTTTAAAAAAATTAGGCTATTTAATGGAGGCAAACCCGACCGACCTGACCCGACCTGATTTCATCCTTATTCAATATAATTGTTGGTACAAGATTTAACCAACACCAAAAAGTGATTAATATTATACGTGAATAATGTTGTATACATAAATATTATTGTATATGAGAATGATATCGTATTTCAAGAAATATTTTTCTAATGTGAAAGATCAAATAGAGCCGCATCCACATAGTATACTAAGACTTTCAAGAGAGGCTCCGATACCACTTATTAGGGAATGAACAACGTATGCAATATTAAATAAAAAGATGTAAACAACTGTAAAAAAGTAAAAGACATTAAGATCTTACGTGATAAAACTCTCAATTTAAGGGAAACATCTACGAGCAAGCTATAGAAACTTTACTATAAATAAAAATTTACACATTCAATAAGAAGACAATCAGACTTTCTCTCTCTTGATTTTGAAGAACACTAAGGAGAATAAGAAATAAGAATGACTTTTGATCTTTTACTTGATCACTTGATGATTTATTTGATGCTTAAACCTCCTATACGGAGGGTATTTATACTAAAACAAATATAATCAACACCACACAATTAAATATCCACAAATAAATCTTAGTCGTACACATGTATTGCATTATACCTAATTTTGAACACTTTACCAACAATTTATCTAATTTTAAAAATTTTTAAATAATAAACTTGGACTTTATTTTGGGCCTTGCCTTCGGCTTGATTTTGGGCCTTGTATTAGGCTTGATCATAAATTTATTTTTGGTCCAATTTATTGATCCAATAAATTTATTTTGGGCTGAATTTACAATATTTTTAATTTAATATTTTATGGTTCAACAGTAATATCTAAGATGTTTTAGTTAATTTCTAGCACAACGTGATCAACTAAGTGTAGGTCAATGATGTTACATGGTATTATTTATTATTATGATCATCATGATTGGATCTCTACCTTAAACTCATTTATTAACTACTTTTAAAATCATTGCTAGTATCATGATCTATTCTTTACCATATATTAATTTTATTTTTTAAGCCTCAATTATATCTTTGGTTAAACTTCATCACCTACCACAAAACTCATTTAATCTATTAATAAAAATAATATAATCAAATTTGCATAACATCATGATATTTATTAATAAGGAATAACGAATGGGGTATCAATGATTTAATGTTTCCATCAATTCTAACCTGATATATTTAACACATGTTTCAAGTTTTCAATGGCATTTTAAATGAATACATAGAATGCACTATATTTGAATTTGCAAATACTATATAAATTGACAAAAAAAAAAGAAAAATCAATTTGAGTATATCAAGGAGTTTAGGCCATGTTTGGTTTATGATACAGTTTCTTATATTTTAAAATTTATATAATTTAAAAAATTATAAAATAATAAAAAATTTATTTTTCAAATTGTGAATCAAACCCAACATTATATTTTATGCTTTCAAAGAAAAAAGAGTTTATATTTACAATTATGTAGGCCCTTTTGATTTGAATATCGATGGGCCTAAGTTGTCCGAACCCATTTATTCTATGATTTTATAGGGAAACATAAAAGATTACTTTTATTTGAAACATTAATTTATTTTTTTAAATAAAAATAAATACTGAACCCTTATTTGACTGATTAAATGATTATTTATTTTTTTCATGCTAATCTCTCGTCCCCTAATGCAGTGATGGATTTGCATGTAGGAAACGAAGCATTGGGATCACCATCGGAGCTTGATGTCCACATGCCCCCGGGCCCACAACATTTTGAGTCCCACGTGGACCAAAGAGAGCAGAGGAACAGGGAAAGCGAGACAAGTCGAGAGGCACACATTCGTCCAATTCAAGTAAAGTATGCCTTCATCATTACCAGCGTGAAAAACAAATTCGTTTTCCATGTTCCCCACGAGGACAGAGAACCTTCTCCTTAACCACTTCTCTGATCTCGCCACGTGTATAAGTCAACGATTTAATGTACCTGATTTCCTCTCCGGTCAAATAATTATTTTATCCCCAAGTTCCAACGCGGCAACGTGTCCGCGCACGTTCTTAGTAAATTGAAGCCCTTCTAGTCGTACTTCACACGCAATTTTCAATCTCGACCGTTTGACTCGATGAGCCGGTTACACGTGGCGTAAAAAAACGGGCCTGATGTGGAGTTGTCTGTGCTGTAGACAGATAATAGTTGGACGTGGGACCCACTTGTCCTAATCGTTCGAATGTCGGAAGCGCCGACGAACCACCGGATAAGATTGAAAAAAAAGAAGGGCGTTAATCATGGTTATGTTACTATGCTACACTAAAGCGTTTGTACGAGCGATGAATTGCCCAATCAGAATGCACAGACTGGCCTTTATATTTTTGTGGAATTTTTGTACTGTGGGCCCATTTAGACAACTCATATTGATTTTTTTTTTTGAATTTGACTTAACTGAATTGTCATGTTCGGAATACAAATACGCGTTTTAGAATTCATTAAGTCATTTACTCATTTAATTCAGTCTTGGGGTGTATTAATTTTTTAATACTAATAAATTTAAATAAATTTATATTATATAACTACCGTTAAAACTCAAGTCCTTCTCGCATGTCCCAGAATATTATTTTTCTTACGAGTTTTTAAATTTAGTCAGCCCTTAAATTGAGCTATAGAGCCTATAAATAGACGCTTACGTAGAGTGTGTCATAAAGACAAGTTGGAAGGATTTTATTTTTTTTCTTAAGAAAATAATTTTTACTAGTGTGAGAATTTGGTTGGCCCTTAGCACGTGAACGCCCTTGTAAAAAGTGTTATAAAGGCAAGTTAGAAGTATTTTATTTTATTTTTTTTTAAAAAAATCTCTTACTAATATGAAAAATAAAACTTTTTATATATTTTACCTTAAAAGAATATATGGTGTATATAAGACTAATATGAACCCACCAGCAATTAACATGTTTATTCTAAACATTTTTTTTTTTTGCTTTTCTATTCATGGTTGTTAACATTTATATTATGTAGGTTACAAAAACTCGAAAAATTATTGCCCAATTTCTATATTTATTTCCACAACAATATGTTTTTTTTTTATAAAATTTTCTGGAAGAAAAAAGATGAACAGATATTCTAGTGTCTCGTATGGGTGCCTTACACGCACTGCATCTTTTTTAATATAAAAATAAAAATAAAATCCGAATGAATCTAAAAGAACTTGACACGTGGCGGATCCTGATGAACTCAGGAGAAGCAGTTAAGTTTCAAGACCGTACAACTTTAACTGTGGGTCCCCCACTGGACCACAAAAGAAGACCGCTTCCGGATGGGTCGTGATGATAATAATAATAATTAGGATAAATAAATAAATAAATAATAGAATTATAATTAGTAATTTTTTATTATTATTTTGAATTTTAAATATGTTTTGGGAGGTTTTTAAGACGACAAAAAATACATAAGATTCGAATAATATAAGAGAGTTACTATTATAATAATTATAATAATTATTATTAATATTATTTTTTCTGGAGTGGCGGGGCACAGAGGAAATCCTGCACAGGCCTGAACAGGTAATTAGCACTTCCTAAACCCTATTGCATGACTTTTCTTTCTTTTTTTGGGTTTTATTATTCTTAACAGAGATTTCGATCTGATTGATAGCAAGAAAGAAGAAGAAGCGAGTTGGTGTTCGTGTGTTGAGGATTTGTTGTTGTTGTTGTTGTTGAAAGAAAAGAGCATTCATTCATTTATTGTTGAAGATCGAAGAAGCTTTGTTTGAAGAGTTCCATTTTTTTCGATTTCTTTTCATGATTTCAGGTGCACTTTTTCTCTCTACTTTTGTTCAAATTTTGCTTCCATTAGAGGCATTTTAATGAGTTCTTGTAACTGTTTTTAATCTTTTGTTCTTGAATTTTTGGTGGGTTTTTGTTTCGGAATCTTCAATGTTGTTTTTTTGGAGTTCTTGGGATTGTTTTTTAGCTGTGAGGTTGTTTGGTTTTTGGTTTTTTTTTTTTCCTCTTTTAAATTGTTATTTTATTTTATCAATTCTGAGATTTGGGGGCTGTAAGTGGAATTTTTAAGATATGGGTTTAGATTTTTAGCTGAAATTTCGGGTACCCTTTTGGAGTGAAGCTCGGATTCTATTTGAAATTTTTTAGATCTGGGTATGATGTTGAAAGTTCTAGTTTCTCAAATTCCTGAGATTTTGAACTAAAACATGAACTTTTGATTTATAATCTTGTTGACTCTTTAATTTTAAGCTAGAACACAAGATTTTGAGTTTTTCAATTAGATGAATCAGTAGCTAGTAAGCTGGAATTTGCTAAACTTTGACTTCATCAATGAAGACCTGTAACTATTGATTATTTGGTCTGGTGGAAATTTTCTGATTATTATTTTTTTGCTGCAAATTCTTGGAGGACTTGTGTCTCAGGAACCAGTAATTTCTGTAGTGTCTAACACAAGTTTTTGCCATTTTTTTTTTAGATGGGTGCAAGTAACATTTTCCATTTGAGCTGAAAGAATTAAAAAAGATGTCAAGAGGAAGCAGGGGTAGGAGGAGGATCCGTTTAAGTAATCTCTACAGTTTCTCATGCTTCCGGCCAGATGTCTTGCAATCCGACGACCAGCATTCTCTCCGAGGCCCTGGCTTTTCGAGGGTCGTGTTTTGCAATCAACCTCGATTCCACCGGAAAAAGCCGTCGAAATATCCCTCAAATAGTATATCAACTACAAAATACAATATTGTAACATTCTTGCCTAAGGCAATATTTGAGCAATTCCGCCGGGTTGCCAATGTTTACTTCCTAATGGCTGCAATTTTATCGCTTACACCAGTGGCTCCATTCTCGGCTGTTAGTATGATTGCGCCTCTTGCCTTTGTTGTTGGATTAAGTATGGCCAAGGAAGCTATGGAAGATTGGCGTCGGTTTATGCAGGATATGAAGGTTAATGGAAGAAAGGTTAGTGTCCATAAAGGGGGTGGTTTATTTGATTACAAACCGTGGCAGAAGCTTGGGGTGGGCGATGTGGTTAAAGTGGAAAAGGATCAGTTTTTCCCAGCAGACATGCTTTTGTTATCGTCGAGCTATGATGATGGAATTTGCTATGTGGAAACCATGAATTTGGATGGTGAGACAAATTTGAAGGTCAAAAGATCTTTGGAAGTAACATTGCCGTTGGATGACGATACGACTTTCAAGGATTTCACCGGAACAATTAGATGTGAAGACCCGAATCCTAATCTCTACGCCTTTGTGGGCAATTTAGAATATGATCGTCAGGTCTATGCTCTTGACCCTAGTCAAATTCTCCTTAGAGACTCAAAGCTCAGGAACACGCCTTATGTGTATGGAGTGGTAATTTTCACTGGCCATGACAGCAAGGTCATGCAAAATTCAACAAAGTCGCCATCTAAAAGGAGCACAATTGAAAAGAAAATGGATTACATTATCTATTTCCTTTTTACCCTTCTTTGTTTGATCTCCTTGATTAGCTCTATAGGGTTTGCTTTGAAGATAAGGTTTGGGATGCCCGATTGGTGGTATATGGCACCTTATCGTAATCGCACCACAAATTTTTATGATCCCTCAAAGCCTGCTGTGTCGGGCATTTTCCACCTTGTCACAGCTCTCATCCTTTATGGATATTTAATACCCATCTCACTCTATGTCTCCATTGAGGTTGTGAAGGTTTTGCAAGCAATGTTCATTAATCACGACCTCCACATGTATGATGAAGAGTCTGGGAATCCAGCACAAGCACGCACTTCCAACTTGAATGAAGAGCTTGGACAGGTTGATACAATCCTCTCTGATAAAACAGGCACCCTTACATGTAATCAGATGGATTTTCTGAGGTGTTCTATTGCGGGCATTTCCTATGGTATTGGCTCTACTGAAGTTGAACGTGCTGCTGCTAAACAGCTAGCTTATGATCTTAATGGGCAGGCGTCAGAAACTTCAACTCCCATGCATGATAGAAGGGCTCGGCATTCGTGGGAGAATAGAGGAAGTGACTTTGGAGCATCGGAGATTGAACTGCGTACAGTTTCAACATTTAATGAAACGGAACACAGGCATAAAATAAAAGGGTTTAGCTTTGAAGATAACCGGCTCATGAATGGAAATTGGTCAAAAGAGCCAAATGCAGATGCGATTTTGTTGTTCTTCCGAATACTAGCTCTTTGTCATACGGCTATTCCTGAACTAAATGAGGAAAATGGCACT
Source organism: Paratinospora sagittata (assembly GCA_035771175.1). Lineage (NCBI taxonomy): Eukaryota > Viridiplantae > Streptophyta > Magnoliopsida > Ranunculales > Menispermaceae > Paratinospora > Paratinospora sagittata. Next base: position 4,482,636 of record CM069611.1, on the reverse strand, counting down.
TTCAATTATGAAGCTGAATCGCCTGATGAAGGAGCTTTTCTTGTTGCAGCAAGAGAATTTGGTTTTGAGTTTTGTAAGAGAACTCAATCAAGTGTTTTCATCCGAGAAAGATATCATTCTTCTGAACATCCAATTGAAAGGTCTGCCACAATTTGCTGATCTTTAGTGAAATTGTCGTTTCTTTGAGTTTTTTTATTTGATATATTCATTTATTTCTATTAATGCTCTGAAAACATGTACAGGGAATTCAAAATTTTGAATTTGTTGGAGTTCAATAGCAAACGAAAGCGAATGTCTGTCATTGTGAGGGATGGGGAAGGGCATATTTTTCTCCTCTGCAAAGGTGCAGACAGGTCTGATTCAAAACAATCAAAGTTTCACAAACATTTTTCAATTCACCTTTTCTTTCGTTCATCTTAGCTTTCTCAACTACTAACCAACTTCATTTTGTTTGTATATAAGGCATCAATTGAAATATGGAAAATGATGAAGGGACTCGGGTAGCAAACTCGGTTGTTGTACTCGCCTGCTCAAATCCCTTGGATCATCCTAGGACTATGTGCATTGAGAGGTTCTAAGATGATCCCAAGTATGTGAGTACACCAGCTGAGTTTGGCCCTGTGTCTCTGTAGCACCATCCTTGTATTATTAAAAGTCTCTAATAATGTGTTTTTTGTTTTTTTACAAACACTATTCCTTCTTTACTAACCTCATACAAAAAACAATGATGCAGTATCATACTTGACCGATTGTCAAAAAATGGAAGAACATATGAGGCTGAAACCACTAAGCATCTTAACGAGTATGGAGAAACGGGTTTGCGGACATTGGCTCTTGCTTACAGGAGGCTTGAAGAGTCTGAGTATAATGAATGGAATAGTGAATTTCAAAAGGCGAAGACTACTATAGGAGCTGATAGAGAAGCTATGCTGGAACGGGTATCAGATATGATGGAAAAGGATTTGATTCTTGTGGGCGCTACTGCTGTGGAGGATAAATTACAGAAAGGGGTAGGATTCCAAGAACTCGAGTTATGTAACTACTAATTAGCATACATTCTTGTGGATAATTTATCTTTTGTTTTCCTTTTATGGTTTTCTCTAGGTGCCTCAGTGCATCGATAAACTAGCACAAGCTGGTCTCAAGCTCTGGGTGCTAACAGGGGACAAGATGGAAACTGCAATCAACATAGGGTTTGTCTCCTCCAATTATATTTATAACTCTATGGTTAGTATTTTTTATCATTAATCACTAACATATATATATATTTTCTCTTTTTGCTTTCTTGACCCAGATATGCTTGCAGTTTGCTGCGGCAAGGCATGAAACAGATTTGCATAACAACTATGAATGTGGACTCTTTGTCCCAAGATACGACTAAGGCATGAATTTGTTTTCTTACTTTACATTAATTGTGACTTCACATTAAATAGACGGTGAGACAAATAAAGGCATGAGTAGTCATTAATAGAATAGAAAGAAGAAAAAAGATTAGAGTGCAAGAGTGTGATTTCTCATGGTGTTTTTTTCTTTTTGTTCACTTATCAGGCTGTGAAAGAGAACATTTTGATGCAAATTACCAATGCCTCACAAATGATCAAGCTGGAAAAGGACCCTCATGCGGCATTTGCCCTAGTAATTGAGGGGAAGCCTCTATCTTATGTGTTGGAGGATGATTTGAAGAATCAGTTCTTGAATTTGGCAGTTGACTGTGCATCTGTCATATGCTGCCGTGTCTCTCCAAAGCAGAAAGCACTGGTAGGATGCTTGATTTCTTTGAAACTTTGAATTGAAATTTCCATTTTGTAGATCATTTTCCACTGTAGGAAATGGATATATCTTCTTCTTATATTGGGATTTGGCATTAGGTCACGAGATTGGTAAAGGAAGGTACTCGAAAAATAACTTTGGCTATTGGCGATGGTGCAAATGATGTTGGCATGATCCAGGAGGCAGATATTGGAGTTGGTATAAGTGGGGTAGAAGGGATGCAGGTTGGTACAAGTTTTTTTCTTTTTTAGTTCTTTTTCCTGTACTGTTTTGCTTTTTTGAAAGTCTAGGGTCAGAGGTTTATTCTATTTTCTTATTTGACCATTGGATAATCTTTTCTCAGGTCATCATATTAGCATAATTTTGATTAGAGACTGAATTTGATTATTCCCATAAATCTTAGTAGCTGATTTTAACATAGAACTTTTAATACCATGTTGGCCTAGAGCTTCCTCCTGTCTGATACTTCTTTTTTGGACGTTTATATGTCAGGCCACATGTTGTTTATGTAGCCAAATCAAATTAATATTGTCATTTCTCCCTCGAAGGCATGTGTAACAATTATTGGCTTTTCTGCAGGCTGTGATGGCTAGTGATTTTTCTATTTCTCAGTTCCGCTTTCTAGAGAGACTTCTTGTAGTTCATGGGCACTGGTGCTACAAAAGGATTGCCCAGATGGTAAGATTTGTAGAAACATACACATGATATGAGCTTTTGCTTTTAACTGCAAATCTAACTCATTTTCTTTTAAACTGCATGGAATGATGACACATTCAGGTCTGCTATTTCTTTTACAAGAATATTGCATTCGGCCTCACTCTCTTCTATTTTGAAGCATACGCTGCTTTCTCTGGGCAGTCGGTTTATGATGATTGGTACATGCTATTGTTCAATGTTATTCTCACTTCATTGCCCGTCATTTCACTCGGAGTTTTCGAGCAAGATGTTTCCTCCGAAGTGTGCTTGCAGGTTAGTTTCCAAGGTTTTTTTTTTTTTTTTTTTTTTCCGATGCATTCGTTATTCCTTCAACAAGTTTGCAATATCAGCATGATGCATGGGCTTTTTTTTTATATATAATTATTTTATGTATCTCAAAAGAAAATTATGAGAAAGAGTGAGGAAAATGTTATGAAAAGATTTGTATATTATGTTATAAGATTGGTTTACCTGATACTGTCATGTATACTTGTTGCCCATGTTGCAGTTCCCAGCTCTGTATCAACAAGGCCCAAAAAATGTCTTCTTCAATTGGTATAAGATACTAGGATGGATGGCCAATGGCCTATACTCGTCACTCATCATCTTCTTCCTCAACATTCACATCTTCTACGACCAGGCCTTCCGTTCTGGCGGCCAAACTGCAGACATGGCGGCTGTAGGAACCACGATGTTCACCTGCATCATTTGGACCGTTAACTGCCAAATTGCTCTCACAATGTCTCATTTCACTTGGATACAGCACCTCTTTGTCTGGGGCAGCATAAGCACTTGGTACATCTTCCTCTTACTCTACGGCCTTTTATCCCCTCTTGTCTCTAGAAATGCCTACCGTATCCTCGTTGAAGCTTTAGCCCCTGCTCCTATATACTGGGTTGCTACTTTAATGGTGACTGCTGCATGTAATATCCCATATTTGGTTCACATATCATATCAAAGAGCTATAAACCCCATGGATCACCATGTGATACAAGAGATCAAATACTACAAGAAAGATGTGGAGGATCAGAATATGTGGAGCAGGGAGAGATCGAAAGCAAGGCAGGAGACGAAGATAGGGTTTACGGCGAGAGTAGATGCGAAGATCAGGCATTTGAGTGGGAAGTTGCATAAGAAGCAGTCCTCATCTTTTGTGGTGCAAAATGTAACATCATCTAGTTCACAACATTGAAAAATCCCTTTGGTTTTTGTTTTGTTTTGTTTTTTTTTTTTTGTTTTTAGGGTTTGGATGCAGTGGGAATTATATTTTTTATTTGTTTTTTTCTTTCTTTTTTGAAAAAATATTCTTATACCTTTTCCCACTGTTGTTCTACCCTATTTTTCCATTGAGTTACATGGGATGGTTTGAAATCCCATTAAGGTTCAGAATATTGATGTTGTTGTTGTCTGTACAATATTTATAAGCTTGATGAGTAGCAGATCTTTGAATATATATATATATTGCATAATCTCTTGTTTCTTCTTCATCTCTGTACACTTTTTTTTATGGTCTCCTTTCCATGCTAGCTAGCACTGGTTTGTAATTCATTTGGTTTCTTGAGTAAAAGCATTTTCTGAAGAAAAAAAAAAAATACTGCTATTTAAGTCATTAAAATATCATTAAAAAGATGAACCATGTAGTAGGCACCATGCATATAACTTCATAAGTGGTATGATACCACATAAAAAGAAGTTTGTACATATAAACGCATAAATTGGAGGTTATGGAAAGTGTAATTTTTAAATTACACGCTACTTTTAATATAAAATTGTCAAATAAATTTGTATAAAAAAAATATGTATGGGTAATTTGGTAAAAAATGCATTAAAAGATTTCTTTTGTAATGACGGTAAATATAAGATTTATTTTAAAATTATTCTTTTTTACCATTGACAGTTTCTTTTTATTTATTTTTTTGATAATTTTCAATCCCTTTTATTTTTATTTTGAAACTTTTAACTCTATTTTATTTTATTTTTTGGTAACTTTTAGCCCCTTTAACCTTTTAATCTTTTTTGTTAACTTTTAGCTCGTTTAATCTACGTATGCACCTATAGACTAATATAAAATAATGGTGATATTCAAATATACTAAAGAGGCGTTGGCCAAGTAGTTTAGTAGATAAATAAGTTACTGACCCGAATGAAGATTTTTTCTGAGATTTCAAGGGTACTTACTTTACGGGCTAGAAACTTACGCTCCCTTAAATATGAATTCTACTTAAATATGAATTCCAGAAATGTAGGAGGACGTTAAGTAATGGTGATAAAAAGGTTTTAAAAAAGTTAGATTACGATAATAACCTTGTATTCAAGTAACAATGTTTTAAAATTAAAATTAATACAAAAGCTTAAAGGGATCCATCATATTATATAATAGTATAGAAATATAGTAAGTATGTGTTTGTCTACCTTGTAGATATAAATGTTAAGGCTACATTGAGGTCCATTTAAATATATATATATCATAATTAATATACTTTTATATTGATATAAATTAAGAAAATAAAATAAAAGTTCATTAAGGGCCTGTAATACAGCTTTTATAAAAAGCAATTATATTGATATCAATTAAGAGATCAATAAAATAAAAGTGGTTCTAATTAAACAAGCATTTTTGGAAACGTGCTTCTAAAAAAAATACTTTCCAAAAAGTGATTCTAAAAAAGCTAGTTTTAGTAAAACAATATAAAAAAAGCTAGTTTTGTAAAATTGTTATTACTCCCCTGGAAACATAGATAAGGATATAAATAATTTACAATAATCAATAATCTTAAGTACTTGTAAATATATTATATATCAAAAATATAGAAGAGTTCATGCTAGTCAAAGCAAAAACATGAAAAGAGAGACAAAAGAAAAAAGACAAAGGTTGAGAGCTTGGAAAGAAGGAAAGAGTATATTTGTAATTTAATAATCTAGCAAAAAATATTATAGGAAAACACAAAGGATATGCCACTTGTCACTAATAGCTACCTCTCACCATATATAGAATTATTAGTATATATATAAATTATATTCTATTAAATTTGATGCAGTACTTATCCCTTGCTTATTTTATTTTTAGATTAGTCGGGTCAATGATCCGGATAATGCTAAGTTATCAAAAATAAAAAAATAAAAAAAATCTAGCAAAAAATATAATGAATATTAGAAACTAATTGTATTATGATTAGAAGCTATAGGGTCTCTTAAAACCCATATGCTTTCAAATCCAAGTTTCTCTGTCAATCCTTTATACAAAACTTTCATTTCTTTTATGAAAGAAGACGCCTATATATGAAGAAGAAGACTAGATCCTTCGTGTAGTAGTACTTTAAGGCTTATAACGGCCTAGACCAAGTAAGCTTTAGGACAAGGTAGCAAATCATGGATATATTAAATCACCACCTATGGCGTTGCCAAACCACTTCCTTGAAGAAAAAATCGAACCCTTGACCTTATGATAGAGGGAAGATATAGCTTTACCACCAAAGTCAATAGGGATCTAGACCTTGATCACACACTTCTCTCAATATTTGATTTAGAGCAATTTCACCCATACTTCCTTTTCTTCTAACCTTAATTAATTAGGTGTATAATTTAATATGCCATCATAACATATATTTGATATATGTAGGATTGTGAATGCTTAGGTTTTTAAAGAGAATATTAAGCAATACCTTTGCAATAATTTTGTAAAACAATTCACATTTAATTAGGCTAGCTCATGAGAAATATCCCTTTTGTTAAACCAGCTTTTCAATTCTTTGAATGTTGGTTGGCTAAATCAATATGGCAACATTCTTCCCCAAGATATGGCCCAACTTTATAGTAAAAAAAGATATAAAAGTTGAAGCTATTTAGATCTCACAAGTCTTCAAAGAAAAGCCTTCCTACTGTACCTTTTTTTTTTTGTCAAGATTACAACGATTCTCTATTCCCGAGTATATATGTCACGACCTACTGTACGTGACGTCATAACCCGCACGGAACCCCCGGAGATACCTTCCGGTGATACACCTGACATCCCGTAAGCCTAACTTAAACACAAATCCCAAATACAAATGATCCTATACAACATCCATCCAAAAATACCAAACTATAAAATTCCAAAAGTTCAAATAATATAAAACCATACACATCCCACCTATACATATGTTAAGTGTTATCATGTACATAATATCAAAATATAAAAGTATACAACACCTATATCAACAAAATACTGAAAGGAATGTTCTGCAGTCAAGCCTTCCCTTTTTCTTTCCTATTAAAATCAGAAAGGATAAAGATGAGATGTGAGCTACAACAAGCTCAGTGAATATTTTCTACAAGTGACTACATATATGTGCATTTATGTAAAACATGTCAAGATCATTAAAACATTTGAAATAACATGAGATAACATGGTAATGAAACAAAATTACATACATACTAATATAATGCATTATGTAATAACAAGACAATGTGTACAATTTAAATAACATGCAATGCAATCCTAACACCTCCTAGGTAAGAGTTAATTCGAGAACACGAGTGCGTGAAACTCATGCCCGAACGACCTCTTACCCGTATTCTAATAGGAATTCTAATGGCATGTCACCGATTTACAATTCTTTCCAAACCCTATTTCAGGTCTAGGTGAACCACGGCTACGCCTATCCTTAAAACTCTCTGCCAGGTTCACAACTGGAGATCTCTCTAAACTTACAAGACTTTCCTAAGAAAATCAAAACTAGAAGACCCAACCAAATTACTAACCCAATGGAATATGTTCAAATTCATTTCATGAATAAATTAAACATGCATATGCCATATATATATATATCAATTTGAAACAAGTGATATAATACAATGCCACGTATTTAAAAACCAACAAGTAAAGAGAACACTCACACTCAATTGGCTAAGTCTAGCCAATCCAATTTTCAATCCGCAAGCAAGTACTAGTAAGATCACAAATCACCTCACGTACCTTGACTTCCAACTAGCCCACTTGGGTTACTCAAATTAATTAGAATTCCTACATCATACACATGGTTTATACAATACTAAAATCAGCCAAAGTATGCTAATAATCATGTTTAAACCCAATATCAAAGTCAACTAATGATTCTAGAATGGTTAACCCATGAGCCAAATCTCTATTGTCCAATTTAACCCATTAACATCAAATTAAAGTATACATAACCCAAATTGAATGTCATAGGTTGATCCCCTTGATCTCAAACACTATAATACAAAGCATTCAATCATATTAGGAGTTAATTTGACTATTCATCAAGTCAATTTCACCAATTGACTAAGTCTTGGTCAAAATCCCTAATTTGGTCAATACAAAGCCTAAGGTCAAATTAAACTAAGTCTTTCAATTTTAACACAAGTCCAAACATTCTAAACCCATAATTCTATTCAATTTGGGTTCAATTAAACAATCCTCAAGTCAATTTTATCAATTGACTTGATTTGGGTCAAAAGCCCCAATTTGATAAAAATTTCCAAATCACATGGAAATTGTTAATTTACATGGCCTAAGACAAAATTACTCTACAATAGGGTTTCCTTTACGCAATATCAGTAAATTAGAGTGTCATACATCCATATTTATTCATCAATTTCATCTAAATCACAAGAAATTTGAATAGGGAACCCTAGGTCAAAATTCTAGTTTAGGTCAAGTCTATGAAACCCCTCCAATTTCTTGTTAGAAATTGGGGGTTTCACCATTTTTAGACTCCCAATGCCTTCTAGATTAATATATCATAATCTCAAAACCTAAGTCCAACATTTGATTTCTTACCTCTCCCTTAAATTTCAGGATCCAAGAGTGGAACACTCATTATATGTTGGTTGTGATTAAGGAAGGTCATTAGTATGAAAAACAAGCATAAATCAACCCATACATGAAAACCCTAGACCAATAACCCTAGAATTTTGGGATTCCCTAGGTTAAAAAATTAGTTTTCATGCATGTGGGAAAGTGATGGAAGGAAGAAAATGAGAAAGATATGGGGAAGAATGGTTACCTTGGGTGATTCTTGAGCACAAATCACCAAAACCCCTCCTTTTTCCTCCCTTTTCTCATCTCCTCCTTCTTCAAACTCTCTAAGATTCTTTGAAAGTGAATAAAATGAACAAGGGAGTCCAAAAATCGTGGCAGTTGCTTTTATAGAAAAAATTTGGGCCCACACTTTAAAAATACACTTAATAAATAAAAGGAATAGTTTTTTGCTAAAATTTCTTTTATTTAGATACTCAATTTCTTACAAATGACTCAACAATTTAACATCTTAACCGTTTAAAAGTTTCATAAGTCAGTTACCAACATTCTAGTAAAATTTCAGCTCAATCCAACTGTGGAATTTCGAGATCCACAATTTGATCAAAACTGCGCAAGAAAATTTGTAAATCCATGAAACAATGTTTGGAGCCTTATAACTCACGGTAGACAACTCCGATCAAGATATTCACTGTTCATAATGAAGACATATCAGAGAAACATAATCTGATCAAATTTCAGCTCAATCGGACAACGGATTTAGGAGATCAAGCCATGGATGTAATCGATGACAAAAATTTATTCCTCCATGGAGCGAGCTCTACTGATCCAAAACACCGTTTTCGACACGTTTTAACGTTGAACGGGTTTCTGATAATTCCGAAACTTCATGCAAAGACACTTGAACAAATGTGCGTCGAACATCATATACGTATACATACACGTATACGGGTACTCTAACGGTCAAAATGACGTCATTCTAAGGTACGAGCGTTATAATATACAACATGTATCATTTGAAAACATGCTGGTATAACTGGCGGCCTTCATAAGGGCCAAGAGACAAGGTGGCTGCATAAGCTCCATAGGAAGGTGAACAAAGGCCCAATAACAAAAGAGGATAACCCTCAAACAAAGGGCATGTAGGGCCTGGAAACACAAGAGTCATAGGCCCAACAAACATGATTGTTCTATTTATTATGTTAACGAGAGGACTTGAATCCTCCTTCTTGTGAAGGGGAAGAAATGTCAACCATTAAAATAAGTTCTCATTGACTTCTTCCTATATTTGCCTTCCCTTGGTTTCAGGGGCGTAGCCAGAAATTTTATTTAAGGTGGACTAAAAAAAAATTTTAGACAAATCTTGAAAAATTTATTAATTGAAAACAAAATATACACCTAAAAAAAGATGTAGTGAAAACATGTCAAATTAACTAAGGTACTTTTACTAAATTAGACTATACAAAAGACTAAGATGTGAATCTTGCCCTTGAATGAAGAAAAAAAAAAAAAAAAAAAAAGCCCCGACTCATCTAAGTTATTACCGACTTTACATATACACAAAAAAAACGGATCAACTATTTTTTTCTATGTTTTTTAACAAGTGTAGCTAAGTAAAATCATTTTAGAACGGTGAAACCAAACAAGCCCTAATTGCCTATTTCTCACAGTTGCTTTGGTGCTAGAAATTGAAAGTCAGTTGGAAATAAGGCTTCAGACTCGTGTATGTGTATATAGACTATGTAGAGTACGATTAAAGAAGCCCACTCTTTCTTTTTATTAGAATTTTCTACTTTGGCTCCAACCGAAGTTAGCAGAAATGAGGCTCCTTTGCTTGGTTTACTCTAATTTTAACTATCATTTGTTACTTAACCAAAAAAAAAAAAAATAGCCATCATTTGTCACATTTTGGTAAAAGCCTAAGATTTTTTTTTATTTTTTATTTTAAAAGTTGTTCTCTACTGTAAATCAATAGATGAATTTGTTCTAGGAATTAAGATTGTCAATTCTTTTGAAAGATCAAAATAAGTTTTCAACGTCAACATTGAAAATAATAAACATCGACCCTTTCATTGCAATGAAAAGAGATGACATCGCTTAAGCCAACAAGAATGTTCCCTCATTTTGCGCTTGGCCTATTCCATGAAATGGTACGTTTGAGCTAAATTTTGATTGATCATTGAAGAATGGTCCCAACAACACTAAAATCACATGGGCATGCATGTCAAAATTAGGTATGTAAGGCCCCTTAAGGAACTCCTTGGGGGCATGTTTGGTTTGGGATCCAATTTTTTTTTTAAGAGGAAACTTTTTGAAAACAACTGATTGAGTTTTATTTTTAAATAAAATAAAGAAAATGACTTTTTATTATTTTCTTGTTTCCTTTACAAGATTTAAGGTTGAGTTCAAAAACTGTTTTTGAATATTTTGAAAACATTTCAACCAAATATCTACTTAAGAAAAAAAAAAAAAAAAAAAAAGGGTATAGAATGACTTTGTTTCCCTTTAAATTGGAGTAAATAATCTCTTTATCCAAGAGTGTAGAAAATTGAAATCAAGACAAATGCTACATGATGAGAAAAATGTGTGAAGATTTTAAAACTTCATACGGTTTTTTTATTAATTTTTATTTTAATTATTTTTTTACCCACTAGTGAGGTGGGAAGTACAACTCTCCTGGGTACCACGCCTCTCGTCCATAATGTGGGAAGTACAATTCTCCTGAAAGGAGAGTAAATATAATCTAGTTGCACGCCTTAGGCTAGTTGTACTTGACGAAAAAAAATAGTTATTTTTTATTTATACATAGACCTTGAGGCCAGAGGAAGAGGAAGACCTGAGGGTTAATAAACTATCACCCATAGACTAGCAAGCGGTTGGTTCACTGATTCAGAGAGCGAACTATGATGTACGGTTAAATGACTCATCATGAGTTCGAGTCCACCTTTATCCATTTTTCTTATAAGAAGTGTCTTGCTCCTGTAAATCCTTGAACCCAAAAGAATTAGTCTCGTTTAAAGAGGAATATGACAACTGTCGACTGCTACAAAATCATACAAAAAGAAAAAAAAAACTATCACTCATAGCAAACATAGCAAAACGACATAATTGAATCCTAGACCCCATGATTTGGTGGAGATGCCTTTATCATTAAACTAAGTGAAAGTGAATATTGAGGTGGGTGAATTGGAAGAAATGTGAACACACACTTAAAGGTTGGAGATTCTTGTCATTTTAAATTCATTTTTACTTATATACACTTAATATATTATTATTTTAAAAGCATGTTATACTTGACCACATATTAGCTAGCTGTTAATCATGTTTTACAACTCACAATGAACGTATTTTGGGATAGTTCCAAAATTACCCTCACAAAGTTCTTTTTATTTTTTTATGAATAAAGTTAGTTTCAATATTATAAGAATGTAATTGTAATTTAACAATTTAATTAATCTTTAACTTTTTGCACAATCTCCTACTGTTAGTTTTGGCTTATGCTACTTTTCATATATGTTTTTTATTTACCCATTAAAAGTCATTTTTATTTTTATTAAAGGAGCTTCTAAGTGTGCCCATCAAATACATTTGGCCTATCCACCTACTTAATAAATTTTCAATAATATAAGTATATTTAGTGTATTTCGTAGGTACATTTAGAATCACCCTTTTTCATAAAATTACTTATAATTGCATTGAAAATATATATTCTTCTTTAAATTCTCTTAAAAAATATAAAACTACATTCCTTACATTAATAATATACCTTTATGATCACTGAACAAGATGGTAAAGTGGTTAGAGTTAAAACTTGTTACACTAACACCCAGAAAGTCCAAAAAGTAATCTGCACTGATAAAAAATACAAAAAAAAACCCTCGAAGCTCGAGCCAAGACTCCATCTCGGCGCTGCCCAAGGAGCAAGTCCCGACTAGAGCCAAGGCCTTATGGCCATGGCCAAGGTCCCCCTTAGCCATGACCGAGGGGAAAAACCCTCGGCCATGGCCGAGCCTCCTTCACCCCAGCCATAATCGTGGCTCCCTTGCTTCGGCTATCGCCAAGGTCCCCAGTTCTGGCCCTACCCAAGATCTCCCCCTTGACAACGGCGAGGAGGCTAACTGCGACCCGATCACGACCTCTCCTTGGGCCCAATCGAAGCCTTCTTTTTGCCTAGACCAATGAACTTTCTACGACCTATTGTCAATGGTTCAAAATGCCCTGAGGCAAATTTGACCATGCAAATATGGATCTCGATGCACGAGACCATTTATCCAACCTTGATAAGGAAAAGTTTGAAATGTCTCATTGTAATAAATGCTTGCAATCAATATATGGAATCCATCCTTCACTATAAAAGGGCCCTCAAACAACCAGACAAAGGTATGCTTTGAACTCTAGTGTTTTACACTTATCATTTTTCTCTCTCTTAGAAACTAATTTAAGCATTGGAGTGTTTTCAATGACACCCCTCGATGCCACCGCCCTTTATAGGTTCGAAGCAAGATGATCGATAGGAGACGAGTAGTTCAGAGGAATATCAAGGTATTTCTTATGTAGATAGTCAACTTTGCACCCGGGTTGTTTGGGTGCCATTTTTGGCAAAAACAGTATTCATGATCTATAAAGGCATGAGTACATGTTTCGTCGCTAGGTGAGCTGCGGACTTTGCCAGGGAAATTTTTTTCTTGCATCATGAATTACATATGAGGCACCTATATATCCATAAGAGGGGCGCCACTCTTTTTCCTCATTAGGGTTTTTCGTTAGAGATTAGTTGGTGCATATAAACTGAATTAAATACCCCTAATTACCAATATATACATATATACACGCCTTTTTGTACCACCCCCATTTCATTAATTTTTTTTTATTTTTCATTTATATTTTTGACGATCACAAGGGCTTTGCCTTCAATAAATGACATGTGGTGAAAATAAAAATGTAGCCTGATACTCAAACTCGAGACCTTAAAAAAATTTACCTTTCTACCGTTCCCACAAACCGATTGGTGGTATCCTGTCTCATTCACTCATTAATTCATGATTTTAGGTTTAGATAGGGCAGAGGGGGAGATGGGGACTAATATTTCGATCATATTTCCACGTGGCTTAAATACAAAAAAATAAAAAATAAAAAAACCAGCAGTCGCAGAAAATTTGGCCGACCCATTGAATAAAAAAAAAAAATAAAAAATGGACAATCTCTCGTAAGAATGGATTATTTAATAAATAAATGAAATAAAACCCTACATACACAAGGCTGCGAAGCTTAACGACGACAATGTCTCCTCCTCCGCTTCGAATGGATCAAAGCAAAGGCGTGATGCGAGAGGCATTCTCTTGAATATCATATGATATGCCTTTCTCTCCGTTTCGCTTCTCCTTCTTCTTCTTCTTCGATCAAATTCTCCTGTTGTTGACACCACCCATTCCTCCACCGAAACCCTAGATCTCGATCATCGTTTTTTTTTTTTTTTTTCCACTTTTTGTTCCCTCTTATAATTTCTTCCCCAATCAAAATCTCGAACCGCCTCTTTTAATCGATCGATCGATCGCGCTTGTTGGTGGAATCGGTCAAAATTTTTACTTCTTTTGTTTCTTTCTTGTGATTCTATTGGGTTGAGACGACTCGGTCGGATTGAATTAGAACGGTGAATTTGGAGATTCGGAGGGCTTGAATTGGTGCAGGGAGAGTCATATTTTTTTTTTCTTTTTTTTGGGGGAATATTTTTTTTTATTTTTTATTTTTAGTTTGGAATTAGGGTTGGGATTTTAGGATTTGTTGGTTTTTTTTTTTTTTTTTTTGAGATTTTTGTTGATGGAGCCACGGGTTGGGAACAAGTTTAGGCTCGGTCGTAAGATCGGGAGCGGCTCGTTTGGAGAAATCTATTTGGGTTCGTTGCTTCTGATTTTGAATTATTTTTGTTTTTTTATTTTTTAATGTTTTTGGTGATTGGTTGATCGGTTTGGTTTTTTCAGGTACGAACATCCAAACAAATGAAGAGGTTGCCATTAAGCTTGTAAGTGCTTGAAAAAAAAAAAAAAGAGTTCTTCTGGTTTCTCTCTGTTTTGATTCTCCTTTGACGTTTGATAATGAGTTTTATGACATTAATAAACTGCTTTATTGGGATTTGCGACTTGAGAGAAAATGTGAGATTTTTTACATTGTGCAAATTGTTTTACTATCTATATTAGGGGTTAGGTTCATGGAATTCTAATTTTAATATTTCATCTACACCTTTTCTGCTGGAAAGGTTTTTTTTTTTTTGCATGTACACACATATTTAATACCTTCATTATCTTTTTTGTCATGAAAAATAAATTTGAATACTTAAAGATACATGTTTATGAGGGAAAACGAAAGAAAACTACAAGGCAAAGTTGCTTAGAATGTGACGCCATGGTTATTTAGTCTTTTACATTGAAGATTAGCTTGCCCCGATTAGATTTAATATCACATAGGCTTTTGCATCTCAATTTCTAGGTTTGTGCATGTGGAATGTACTAGCAATTGCTTGTCCTTAATGTTTAAACCTTCAGCTAGTTGTTTATTGTCCTACAAATCTTTATAATTCCTTTCCTTACCACAAAGACCCAAAGGCATTGAATGGGCTTCTATAACCTTTATCTAGAAATCAGTTGTGAAGGAGATTCATCTTGATGATCCTCTTTAACTTACATAAACGCACTCATCTTGCGTTTATGAAGTTATCCAAAATAACTTTATCCCAAATCCCTCAGGTTGGCTGATTGAATTCTTTCCTGCAACGTTGCTTACGTGCTAGAGTGTAGCTATCCAAAATATTTCACCTCTGATTTATCTGTTGATCATATGAACCTTTTGCATACATCAATCATTCTTTTAACCTCGTTGTTAAGTGTTGTTTCTCTTGAGTATTGAGGCTACCTTTCCTTTCTCAGGAAAATGTGAAGACAAAACACCCGCAGTTGCTGTACGAGTCAAAATTGTACAGAATACTTCAAGGAGGAAGTAATGCAAATCTGATCCTTTTCTTCATCAATTTGTTGCAAGTTATGTTGTTCATTTTTAAATATCTTAACTGTTTCCTTCTTTTCTCTTCTTTGACAGCTGGGATCCCTAATGTGAGATGGTTTGGCGTTGAAGGAGACTATAATGTTCTTGTTATGGATTTGCTTGGACCTAGTCTTGAAGATCTATTTAACTTCTGTAGTAGAAAACTGTCTCTTAAGACTGTTCTTATGCTTGCAGATCAGATGGTGGGTGCTTATCTATTATGTACTCACTTTTCTACTGTCCTATATGCTTTGTTGGCTTCTTAGTTATCTGGGTGTTTATTTTCTTTTCAGATAAATCGAGTTGAATTCGTTCACGCAAAATCTTTTCTACACCGAGATATCAAGCCAGACAATTTTCTCATGGGTCTGGGGCGGAGAGCAAATCAGGTTTTATTCTAACATAGTTCTTTGTATTTTTCTCCCAACAGCATCATTTTTGAGATATAATTGCCAAAGAAAAAAGGAGAAAGAGCTCTGCTGTAAGAAATGATATTTTTCTTGCATTTAGGTGTACATCATTGATTTTGGTCTGGCTAAAAAGTACAGAGATACTTCAACCCACCAACATATTCCATATAGGTATGTAAGTTAAAAATATTTGATGGTTGATGAAGTTGTTTACTGCTAATGCGACACATATGTTGGCATCAAATATTCCAAGTAGTTGGTGTGGTTGACCTTTTTGTTTTGTATGTGGTTCTTTGGGATACGAAAGATTCTTTTGTATTTGAAGGTTATCTTTTATTTTTTATTTTTTTATTTTTTTTTAAGATTCTTCATTGCCTAATTCTTTGCTTATCCATGAGGATCAGTGGATTTACTATGAGAGATCTTTACATCTTTGTTTTGTTTGAACTTTAATATCTGTAATGTATGCCATGAGCTGATGTTGAGGTGGTCCTGTTGAGTGTATGGTTTTGGTAATGATTGTTGTCAATTTCTCTAGCTGTTCTCTTTTGAGGCTGCACGGTTGGTAATTTGGTATATCTCTTTCTTACTCATTTAAAGTGTAATGACCTAGTATTTGAATCTTTATATTCTTTTAACTTGAGTCCCAATCTAGCTTGAAATTGTAATATCGCCTTTAGTCATACTGATTAGAAAACAATGCCTTGCCATCTTTGTCTCATTAAACAAGATGAGAATATTTTTTTAATTTGTTCTCTTACAATTGATTTTCATGATGTAAATTTCATTGTTAGTTCTACTACTATCAATGCAAACAAGAAAAATAATAGGGCTCACCCTTGTGCTTTACTTAGTTGGAGCACTAGATAGATAGGACTGAAGCAGAATGTGTGCCTCACAGATGTAGTAAGAAAGCTTTGTATAGCTGATACCTGACATGGGTTGTGACATTTCATATATTCTAGTCCCTCTAACTTCAGTCTGATGCCCTGTGTAAAGATTCTGTGATGTATGCTTGACATAGAGGCATCAAAGTCTCTAAGGAAACAAAATATTTGAAAATGAGGTGTGTTTTAGAATAGTGGGCAAGGAAATACATATGTTACCTAGGCTCTTTACTCTAGCCCAACGTACACGTAACAACAATTTATGATACCGACATGGGTGTGGGATATGTGTCTTCTAACACTTTAAATTTGGAATATTATGTAGATTCTTTAAACAAACAAGCGAAAGCAGAAAAGAAGAGAATGGCTAATAAGGTGACAATTCACTTGAGTAAGAAGAAAAAATAACCCAAAGTGATGCAACACAGATGGTCGGGGGTTTGTTCTAAAGGCTAAAGGTGGTTGAGAGGTGGGGGTTTCATGATCAAAAACTCTTGCCCACCTTAGTCGCGCCCCACTTGGGGAGAGCCACACAATGCCCATGCGGTGCTTGAACGCGAATTAGTCTATCGCGTGGGAATCCAAAAAAAGAAAGAAGAAAAAATAAAAGGAAAGAATAAGGTAGAATATATGCTTAGTAATGAACATAACCCTGTCCAAGTACCTTGATCTAAATTTTTGGATACCTTTTGGTCGAGTCTTTGTATCCTATAATCTGAACATGAACAAGTCCAACCTCTTGATATGTACCCACATCCAATACCTTTACCCAAGTCCTTACCCAAGTCCAGGTAAGGACTAAAAATTCACCGAATTTTGCCAAAATTCGGCGAATTTTTTCGGTTTTTTTACCATCGCTAAATAATTCAATAAACTTCGACAACTTCGACGAAATTCGATAAACTTCGACAAAAGTTTAGTTTTTCAATAAAAAAATGCAAAAATTCGAGCAAAAATTCGATGAAATTAGACAGAGAAGTAAAAAAGATGTTACTTCATCAATAAAAAATAAAAAAACACTAATAATTATGTATTATTTTCAACTTCATCAACCAACATAACAATATAAATTTTAAAAAATAATTTAACAAGTTAACAAATTATGTAGTTTATGGGATATGCTTTACCAAAAAAAAAAAAGAAGCAAAATAAATAAATAGTTAAAGTCGAAATAAGATAAAAACTTAAAAATAAATTAAAAGATTTCCTAAAGTCATCTTTTTTTAGTTAACTCTTATGAAACAAGATTAATAAACAACACATTCAAATAATAAACTAATAAATTAAGCATGATAGAATTCAAACTAGTAAAGTATATGGTCGGAAGCAAGCCACCACAAAATTAAATATCAAAATAAAGAAAACAAATTAAGACCAAAAGCCGTCATTCAAATTCATCAACTCACTTAACAAGATTGATTTTGTTAGGTCGCTTATTGATATTTTTATGTATTAAAAGTGTCTATTTATATTAGTTTTTAGCTTATACTACAATAAATTTAGATATTTAAGCATATATGCAAAAATTCTCTAAACTTCTCTAATTTAGCAAATTTTTACAAAAATTCTCCATGTTGAATTAAACTTCTTCGAATTAATTCTGATTTTTGAAGGTCAAAGTTTAGGGCGAAATCGAAGTTTCGTACCTTGAGTCCAGGATAACATAGGGAAATGCTACAAATGATGGCATCTGCTATTAAATTTCAATTACTAGTAATAGATTGGTTAGGTTAGTCAAATAAGCATGATATTGGAAAGTTGAGATTGAGTAAGCAAAAATATAGAGTTTATGCTTTTTAAGGGAATAGATATGGGAAAAGCAACCTTTTCCCAATATCTAAGTTAAATTGTGATAGTTAGTAAAAACTTTATTGGGGGAGAGGACCACAATTCTTTTCAAGTTCACAAATGAAATAACCTTATATAACTTCTGTGTTTTGAGCCTTCAGCTTTTCACTATGGTGAAGTTGATCCTCCTGCACTAAGAAGAACTGTATTGCTTCAAGTTGCAGACTCTGAAAAGGGCAATAGTGCTGGAAGTGATGTAGATTGGTGTAGGGAAAATCTGATAACACATTCTTGATAGGGAATTCTAGTACTTTTATGAAAAATTATTTCGGATGGGTTGAACATTAAATACCTCAAAGGTTATACCCTACATGAGATTCTTGGAGCATGAAAAATGCCTGAAAGCATTGAATCCATGTCATGTCATTATTTTTTATGATAATGAGGTAATTTGCCCCGGTGTCTAAAAATTTATTCACCATTTCCTATATCAACCCCTGGGTAGGGGGCACGTTGTGCAACCCAGGGTGTGACATAAAGGCCTCATGGAATACAGAAGGATTACCCCTCACTGTACCACACAATATTGTCTCCTGGCCACCCGGCGCACGGATCGCAACCACCCTTTGTCCACAACAGTGCATAGCACAGTGCGGGGCCTCCCCACGGTTCGAACACCGGACCTCCCCCTCGAGGAGTCCTCCGTCGCAACCGCAGTAGCCACTGAACCATTCTCTTGTTCTCACTTTAGGTTGTTTTGAAAGGTCTCTTTTGTTTTTCCGTTATGGGATCAACTAATGTGTCTTGTAAAGTGTTATATAAACTATATTTTCTGGGTCTGCTTATTATGGTCATGAGAACTGCAGGGAAAATAAGAACCTGACTGGAACAGCGCGATATGCAAGTATGAACACCCATCTTGGCATTGGTATGTATTATGTATCATCTACCTATTTCTGGTGTCTAGGCTTCTTGCCTCTACCGGTACCACTCTGTGTATTATGCTGAATGTGTTGTCTTTTGACTGCATAGAACAAAGTCGGAGAGATGATTTGGAATCACTTGGATATGTTCTTATGTACTTCTTAAGAGGAAGGTTTGACTTCTGCTGCCATTTGTTTTGAGAATTGCTGTTTTGTGTTCTGTCATTTATCATGTTTTGTGCATTGTCTGTCTCTCCCACTCTTTCTTTCTCTTTCCTTTTTTGCCTTGCATAGTCTTCCCTGGCAAGGACTTAAAGCAGGAACTAAAAAACAGAAGTATGAGAAAATTAGTGAAAAGAAGGTTTCCACATCTATCGAGGTATAATTGAATTAAAATTTTGATTCTCACCCTTGCATTTGCACCATGCTGAAATGAAATTCTGACTAGAAAGTTCATGTTTCACTTAGGCCTTGTGTCGGGGTTACCCGACAGAATTTGCATCTTACTTCCATTACTGCCGTTCACTGCGGTTTGATGACAAGCCAGACTATGCGTATCTGAAAAGAATATTTCGAGATCTTTTTATTCGTGAAGGTTTGGATTCTTTAATGCTGAATTTTTCAGATGAGAAAAATGGCTATACTGCTATTTCGCTAAGTCCTATACAATGTTTGTGGCAAAGAGATAAAATTTCAATAAGATTAATTCCTGATTCTAGTGCTTCTGTCTTGTAGGCTTTCAGTTTGATTATGTCTTTGATTGGACTATTTTGAAGTATCAGCAATCACAGATTGCTGCTCCACCTGTACGAGCTCTTGTAAGCGTCGATATAACTTTTCTTTGCGGGTGCTGGGGGCATTTCTTAATGGTTTTCCGTATTTGTGTAGGGACCCTCTGCTGGAACAAGTTCTGGGATGCACCCTGCTGCTGTCAACGCTGAAAGACATTCTGGTACTTGCCTGTTCTCCATTCGTCTTTCTTCCTACTGAATCCAATACTTGTCAAGAATATAGACAGTCTCCATACATAATCTTTATATTACATCCAATTCTGGCTGAGAGATGTCAATAGTTTTTGCATTAGGCTTCATTGATGTGAAATCTTGCACCTTAGGACCCCTTCGGGTCATGATACTTTCCTTTTCTCTGCCCTTTCATATTTGTTCTTCTTCATGGTGTTGCTTGCATTTGTTCTATTTCCTTGCCAGCTTGCCTTATTCCATGAAATCTAAGGTTCATATGTCTGCTCCTCTTATATCTCAAGTTTTTAATGCTGGTTGCTTCATTGACTTCATATCAGGTAGTGAAGAAAGAAGAGCATCAGGTTGGCCTTCAATGGATCCCTCTCGCAGGAGAATTTTGGCTCAAGGTATAAATGCAGGAAGCTTATCTAAGCAGAAGAATCCAGTTGCAAATGATTCAACTAAAGAAGCTATGGTAATTTAGTTGATCATAGTTGTTTGAGCAATTTCATGATGACTTGCATTGTATCTCATTTTGTGTCACTTCAATTTTATGCATGATACAATTTAAAAAACCCTTTTTGCAGTTATCTAGTTCCAACATTTTGGGACGGCCAAGTGGATCATCTAGGCGAGCTGCTGTTTCCAGCAGCCGTGATGCTGTGGCAGGTGAGTCTGATCCATCCCGTCCACGGACGGCAGAGGCAATTCCAGGAGCATTCCACAAAGTTGGAAGTGGACAGAGAACTTTGCCTCTTGGCTCCTTGGAGCCCAAACGCACTTCCTCTGGTAGAAACATCACTAACATAAAGAACTACGAATCTACGCTCAAGGGCATTGAGAGCCTGAATTTCGGGAACGATGAGAGGTTACAGTATTAACTGTTGCCTGTTTCACTCTGCAATCATCTATTTTTCGATATCTCCTGTAAATTGGAAAACTGATGTACTATAACACTATTGGAGTGCCATCTCTCTTTGGAGTTGTGTTTTGAGGGTGGCTGTTGTAATGGGCTGCTTGGAAACTTGGTTGAAAGGCATTCTCAAGAACAAAATAAAGTGAAAGAGAACCCAGAAACCAAGGCACCGAGCTCTCGATTGAAGTACACCAAAGGTAATGAACCGTCACTAGGAGTTGTATTGGCATGACTTTTTATTAGTTGCCTTTTCTCTCTACTTTATCAAAAAATGCTCTCTTTTTCAAGATTCATCTGACAGCTATCACATATGTGACAATATTTCACCTTTCAGCACTTTCCACAGGCCATTTGTATTGATTCTTTGTAGTGCTCATCAATACCTTTGAACATGAATTCACTTCATGTGTTGCAGGGTATCATTTTCAATTATTCTCCTTCATATTTGATGCTTTGATGCTTTGTATCTTTATAAATACAGGATTTAGGAACCTATTACCTCCTCGAGGTATGGAGTAGCCTCTTGAAATTCAACATTCAGGTCACAATGAAGTAGCCTCAATTATTAATGAGAACATCTTTTGTTTACAACTATCAATTTTAATGGGTATTTACACAATTTATTAGAATTCAATTTTTTATAGAGATGGATTAAAACATACATAGAATTTTTCATTTGTCTTCTGTTCTGGTACAATCTTCATGTTGTTTTGCCTCAAATTTTCAACAGATATGGTACATGGGAGTTTAATGTTGAAAACTTAGTTCCCCCTTTTTTCATAAATAACAGTAATTGAAACGTAATATATACGAGACATCATGTACTAATTGTACACAGTTGATCGTTCTTTTTCCTATCATAGACAATATTTTTGAGGAGCGTACAATTATTGAATAAGAAATCTTAGATATCCCCACAAAATAAGAAATCTATTCTATTAGATGATGATGAGAGTTGTTACTATCATCCAGGTGTAGAATATATAGAATCTTCTTTTTAGTTCAGTTTTTCCTCATTATTTTGAAGGGTGGGGCTTTGGCCTATCATTTTATACTTTATTACTTATCATGTGTCAAATCATTAAATTATGAGTTCTAATCATATTCTTAGATGAGTTATATACCCAATTAATTAGTAACTAAGAGAAAAAAAAAAAAAAATTCATGTTAGTCCCACATAAAGATTAATCGTTGTGGTTGTTCATGGATTGGAAACCGGATCATTGAATTAGATTTGGTTTGGTTTGGTTTGATTTTAAATGAGATTTATTAATTTTGATTTGATTTAAAAAGATTATGACTTGATAAGTTTGATTTAATTCATGGGTTATGACTATAAAAATCAAAATTAAATCAAACCAAAGTATTCGCATTTTAATTTTTAATGTTTTAAATTTTTTGTGATAAAAAATTGCCATAGGTGTTTTTTTTTCTTGGGATACCTACGTATTTCTAAAACATCCAAAGAAAATGAAGTGCTAACGTAAAAAAATAACACTTAACAAACATATAACATTATTCTACAAAAAATAATCGATAGGACTGAATTAATTCAAATTAATTAAAAATGTTAGTTATTACTTTATTCATCATTATCACAACGTTATTTGTTACATTCAAATTGTTTGTTTAAATATAAGAATGAAAAATATTTATCATGTTTAAATATCTATCATGTTTAATCTTCTTAGCTTTGTATAAGGTAAGTAGTTGTTGTAGCCCTATTGGCTTGAAATTTCCTCGGCAATCACAACAAAGCCCCAATACAAAGTATCCTTTACAGGTGGATAGTTTAACTTTGGTATGTATGGGCTTGAATAAAATTGAATTAAAAAGTAAAGTGTGTAATTGTTCAGAGTAGTTAATAATTGAGTTACATATTTATATTTTGTCTTATATTTTTTGTCATTGTGCTTGTTTTTTTAGCTCTATTGAGAGGTCTCAACTTTTTCTGGCCCCAGTGCCAATATCTTCGGACTTTGTGTCAATTTTCACAAAAAAAAAGTCATTATAAAATTTATGTGCATAAATTTAAGATTAGTTATGGACTCTTTAAAGTTATTATTACAAATCATTTTGTTTTAGGATATAATCATTAAGTTCAAGAATTTGTTTAAAATCATTAGTATATTCATTCTCAAGTATATATACAATGCCTGCCTCTTTTCTATTTTAATATATAATTGTTAATTTAGTAAAGCTTGCAAGTGTTAGTATTATACTTCAATTCTATTAATTGTCTGTTATATATATATTAATGCTGATGTCTATAGATTGGAAGGCTATTGAGAAGCAAGTAAGCACAAACACAAAGAATAATTAAAAATTTTAGATTACATTTGAGTTGTGATTTAAAAACAAGGATATGAAAATCTAGAAAATAATTTTTTTATTATTTTCCTAATAAAGTATATTTTAAATTATTTTTAGACTTGATCAACCAAATATATTTTTTAAATGTGTTTGAATTTTCATATACAAAAATATTTTATACACATGACATACTTATATTTTCTTATAAACTCTTACAAAAGAAGATACTAATTAATGTATTCCAAAAAAGATGTGATTGATTGATTTTAAGGTTCATGTATGTCTAACTCATTAACTTGTAATGTCCTTGAAAACAAAGCTGGCTGAATGTATTAGGCATTAATGCAAGTAGGGCAGGTTCAAAAACCTGCAAAAGCTCACCAAATGTCTCAGTGGGCCCATGGGGGGAGGGGGAGGGGGATATGCCACGTGGAGAAAAACTAGAGATGGACAGTGGGTTTATAGCTCATCTACTGGTGTACATTGTACCAATTTTTTTAAAGTTTTCATCAGGAGAATTTTAGTTGAAATTACGAAGTGGTGTGTTTTGTTTGACCATTTGACTCACAAGTAATTATAAAATCAAAATTTTAATTTTCTTTGGTATTTTTTTTAACGAAATAAAATTTTAAAAAATTATTTTTAAATATTTAGATTATGTTTGATTGAACATCTAAAAATAAAAAATTTAAAAAATAATTTTTTTTATCATTTTTTAAACATAACGTGTTTCTTTTATAAAAAAATTATTATTTATTTATTTTTATTTTTGTTAATTAATCATAAGGCCGACAGAAAGATGTTGTGATTGGAAACGGAAAATGGAGAATGTGGGCTTCTTGTGTTTCTTGACTTTTCTGCACTTCCAAGTATAAAGATTAAGACTCTGAATGTTTCCTTTTTATTTTTAATTCATAAATAAAAAACAGAGGATTTCTCTCTTATTCTTATAGATTCTCTTTCTATCTATATCTTTCTTTCTTTCTTCTGTTGCAGTAAATGTTTTTTTTTCTTTTTTTAATTTAGTCTTTGGTTTCTTTTTAATGCAACAAAAGAAACTAAAGCAAAACAGTTGTGTATAATTAATTGAAAGGGTTTTTTCAATATAATTTCACTTACCCTTATGGTTTTTCAAATTGAATAGGGAAGAATTTTTGAAGTTTTGTAATGGATTGTGACCTTCTTCAAGGAACCAAATTCAAGAGAATATGTGTTTTCTGTGGGAGTAGCTCTGGCAACAGAAAAGTTTTCAGTGATGCTGCTCTTGAATTGGGAAATGAGCTGGTTCTCACCTCTTCTTCCACTTCTTTTCATTTGTCTTATCTAATTGAATTGATGGGTTTTCTTTTTTTTTTTTGTTAATTTTTGTTGTTGTTGTTGTTGTTCATGAATGGATCAATTTATCTTTTTTTTTTTTGGTTTCTTTGAATTGGGTTATCTTCATATTTTTCATATCTTATGTGGAGAGGTGAATTTGAATTTGGTTATGGTATCATCAACTGGGTTTTTGTTAAATCCCTTTTTGGGTTCTAATTTTTTCATGTTTTATTTGATGAATTTTGAGTACTTGTGTGTAATGGGTATTTAGTGTTTTAAATTTTCTTCTCACATGCTGCTTTTTTGTGTTTTTTAATGATTATTTTTTTATATTGATTGGATTGAAATCCTTTTGGGATTCTGATTTTAGCTAAACTTGTCTGAATTATAGGTGGAGAGAAGGATAGATTTGGTTTATGGAGGTGGTAGTGTTGGCTTAATGGGTTTGGTCTCTCAGAAAGTTTTTGATGGAGGTTGTCATGTTCTTGGGTGAGAACATTATAATGTTTTTTTTTTTTTTTTAATTTCCATTCATGGAATCAATCTCAAAATCTCTTGGGACTAATTTTATTTTTTGTTTTGATTTGTTTTCTTCTTTATATGAACAGTGTCATTCCAAAAGCTCTTATGCCAATTGAAGTATGTTTGGCTTCTCTGCTTCTCCTTTTCTATTATGTCTTTTAGCCATATTTGCTTTTCAAGGAAGAAACTTTTTTTTATTGCTTCACAAGATAGCGACTATCTGTAATTTAGTCCATGTGAATTTATCATGTTGAACATAGCAAATGAACTTTATCAAGGCTTCTCAACTTAATTTACTGGTTGTTATATATATATAAGTGATATTGGATAATATGCTTACAGATTTCTGGCTCAACTGTGGGGGAAGTAAAAACGGTTTTGGATATGCATGAACGTAAAGCGGAAATGGCCCGTAAATCTGATGCTTTTATTGCTCTTCCAGGTAAAAATAATATTTGGAATAGACCCTTGTTTGGTTTGCAAATTAAATGGTGTTTCTGAATCTTGCTTGTTATTTTGAAATAATTTTTTATCAGGTGGATATGGAACCATGGAAGAAACATTGGAGATGATAACTTGGTCACAGCTTGGGATTCATAACAAACCGGTAACTTAATCAAATAAACTGTTCTTAAGAGTGTTTTGTTGAAGGAAGAGGGAGAGTGGAAAATGTTGTTGACTTAGTTATATATTATTTTTTGTGCACAGGTTGGTCTATTAAATGTTGAAGGGTACTACAATTCTTTACTTGCAGTGTTCGATAATGGCGTCAAAGAAGGTTTCATCAAACCAGCTGCTCGGGATATAGTTGTCTCTGCTCCTACTGCAAAAGAACTATTGGAAAAAATGGAGGTAACAAATGAAACCAAACTTGATTTAAATTATATTAAAACTTCAATCACGATTTGAAAATTTCTTTTTGCAGCAATATAGTCCATTTCATGAACATGTTGCCTCACACAAAAGCTGGGAGATGGAAGAACTCGTTGATTACCCGAATCCACCATGAAGCTAACTCATCTTTTGTTTTGGTACTTTGTCTTTTCTCCATGCTCATTTGCATTCTCACGTCAATCTGTGAAAAGGGTCGTTGCAATTGTGCATTATCTTGTAAATTTATCTTTGTTTTTGGTTATTGAATTTTAATAAAAAGCACTTGTTCTGCTTCAAAATGGAAGAGAAGTATTTATATCTCTGTGCCCAACTCATCTTTAGTTCTTCTGGTAACTTTAAAGCTATTTTTTCATTGCCATGATGGTAGAAAAACTTGAACTAGAACACAAAGGTGTTTGGGGTGTTAACAGGAGGAAGTAGAGAGAAATTTTAAAACTCTTTTCAAGATTGAATTTTGCAACTCTTGTCAAAAGGTACAGTGGGCCTTTTTGATTAGGACATTTCATGGAGCATTGGCAAAGTTGGAAAGGAAAAGCTTTAGGTTCTGTCTCTTTCTCTTGTTGTGATGAGAAATGGACCTTGAATTTTGAAGGGGAATTTGTGGATAAGGTGTAGGGCTAAATGGCTATTACCCTTTATGCCTTTTTTACTCAAAATTTTAAGTTCGATCCCTGGCATGTCATATTCATCATCATAATCTTGAAGTTAGAACTTGTTATATTTCAAGTTTTCACTGTCCTTTTAGTTGAACATACAAGAATTATGTAGCTATAGCCAGTTCACATGCAGGACCACCTAGTGTGACTTGTAGTGATCGTGACACCAACCTATGCCCGTGTTGCTATTCGAGGGCCGGGTTCTCGATGGTTGAGGATTGAACTGTGTAACACAAGACAGAAATTAATATATGGACAAGAGATTTGAACATTAGGGCCAGGGAATGCAACCACTCTGTTCCTGCAAGGCTCACATGGTAAATTCTGACTATGACAATGGCTTTAAACCAAACATGTAAAAGTCACCAATTTGGCTCATTTGGATTAGTTCTGTAAGAGACTTGGGAAAATCGATTTTTATGACAGTAATTAGCGCAATAATCCTTGGGCTTCTACCAACTTCCATGTGTGGCTTATGCGCTCACCTTATCTCTATTGCCCCTGTAGGCCCACCTATTCTTTGTACCTGCATGTTCATCAGAATGACTCGTGATGTTGTCGTCGGGATATACTTCAGAAGTGAAAAAAAATGCGATAATCCTTTTGGGTAAATTGAAGTTCATATATAGTGTTTAAATGCTAATCCACATGAATCTTGAGGTTGTTTAATGAAAAGGAACACATTTGGTTCCAAGCTCCTTCAAATACCAAGTTCATATGAAAATGCAGAGTAGAGAGATAATTGAGTAGCATGTGGAGCATTTGTATTTCTCAAAAAGATAAATAAATAAATAAAATAAACTAGGGTAATTTATTAATATTTTTTTGTTCTTAGAAACTTGCATCACCTCTAAAATTAGTAACTAAAACTCCATTGAAAAACTGAATATTTGATAAACTATGATATTTTCTTTTTTGGACAAAGAATTCGCTTGTTTAAGCACATTCTTATATTTGACATCATTCCCCTCTTAAAGCTATACTATTATATATATATATATATATATATATTTTAGATTCAACTATAGTTTTAATGATAAATAATGGTAATTTAGTAATTTTACTTTTCAATTGTTCCTCACTACTTTCACATTTTAATTTTGAAGGAGGGTTATTCAATACATATTTTTAGCATTTATTTTTAACAACGCCCATTAAGTATATTAGATGTACTCGAATCACGTATTAATACATGACCGAAAAGCATCCAACACACATTACAAGGGTATATGATAGAATTGTGTGTCGAAATTATGTATACTTATCTTCTTCCTTTTTTAAACTCAAATTAAGTACTATTTTTCAATTTGGCCCTTGTAGTAATAACTTTTTTTACACCTTTTTTTAATGCCTATTCCTATTTTAAATAATAAAAAAATACCAATAAACTTATAAGAATTATAATTATTAATAAATTATAAAAGTAACATGCAATACAAATGTACACACATTATAAATAGTAAGTAAAACAGATGTTTAAATATAGAACAAATCAACTATATTTTTGAGAATAAAAAAAAAAAATCTTTATTTCAGTAAATGTATTATACATTATAAAGGCTGAAGGTAATTCCTGTAATCAAGTTTGTGACTTAGCATAAATATATTGCATATAAATTTTTGAAAACCTATGGTTAATACTTGTGATCCTCAAAACTCAACATCTATTACATCAAAATTGCCAATTCAGTCAATCATCAACTTTTGGTGTTGTTCATTTGGGATGCTATGCACAAATCAAGTCAAAAATCTAAAAGAAGATGTACATGTTTTTTTTTTATTATTATTATTAATTTTTAATAGATATTAATGAAACATAGGCCCACACAACTTTTTTTATTTTTTATTTTTTTTTAGTTTTATGTAACGTAATAAGGAATCTATGTATAAGATAATATATATCCTATCTTATTTATTAGAAACTTGTGATATAATACAACAACTACCCCGAATATGCTACTGACGCAACATATATTAGATTGTTGTAAAGGAGATCAACAATCTTTCCATTCAATTGTCTAATCTAGAACATTATTATGCCATGATAACAAATGGAACTATTAATATATGCTTCATATTTTAATTTCTTACTTCCCTATTTTTTTTTTTTTTTTTTTTTTTTTTAAAGACTTTGCTTCAATCTCTAATCAAGGTGTTCTTTTTTCAAAAAATGTAATAAGGTGTATTGTTTTTTTTTTTTTTTTGTTTTTTTGAAGAACAATAAGGTATATTGTTAGTAGGTTCAACTACAAAAGTTTAGTTTTACATTATTTTAGTTATATATATATATAATAATAATGAACTTTCCATTAATATTGACAGAATTATCAATTACAACTTCTAAAATGAAAGGAGTAACTTCGTCCCTACATGTTTTTTTGAGCTAAAACTTATGAAACCTCATTCTCTTACATTATCAAGAGGCTTTTTCTTAAGTAGAGAAACAAAATTCTCGAGACTTGTCTTTAAGGCACACATTATGTGTGTACCCACAGACTCGATGACCCAATTTAAGATCATAAGATGGACAATATCTTATAATATGTAAAGCAAATTAAAATATATTTTAACTATTGACGCCATCTGTGATAATCGACATCGACGCCCCCGTGTGAGGCACTGAGCTTGGTGGTCTTATCGTTGGTGGATTCAAGTCCTACTCTCAAGGCACATCGATCTCATACAAGAAATAATATTTTATAACATGTGGAATGAACTAAAATGTACTTAAACATATATCATTAAATAAATTCATTATAATTGAGTTTTTTGCAAATTTTTCATTGTAAATAAGATTTTCCCATGATTTATTACTTTAAAGGCAATCTTTGAATAAAAGATGTTGGTAAGTTCATTGCCCTCAATACCACTTTATATATTCAGATTAGGTAGAGCTTTTGACTTTTCTCGAATGATATCATCATCATCGTCCTCGTCGTCATCTTCAGTTTCGTCTAACTTCTTCTTTCTTCATGTCTGAACAATATGTAAATACTATTTGTAATTAATGTTCAAAGTACACTTTATTTATTTGATGGTCTAAAGTGAGTTGCCCATAAAATATATAATTATTGATCAATATATTACAACCCATACGACCCTTCCAAATGAATCATTGCAGTCAAGGCTTGGACTAGTTGTGCATACATGGTTGTTAAGCTGTGGTCATGGCATCATGTGGCCCATCATATTTTATGACACACTATTACATGATATGAACTAATGAGGAACAATAAATTATGTATATAATACATTTATGAAAATTTGGATTTTACCATGTTCTAAGTATAATGTTAATAAATAGTTTTTTTTTTTTAAACTTGAATATTCGGGTTAGCTAGGACTCACCTGACTAATTGAGGATATACAAGTCTCTAGCCTGTAAAGGGACACCTTCTGAAATTCAAAAAATAATTGAATGTTATCTTAAATATTAACTCGTTATTGATGTATTGAGTATGAAACATTTATCACTTGAAGTATTTTTTTTTTGTAGCATACTCAATAATAATTTAATTTTTTTATAATTATGATGACTGCAACAGTGAGAATAACGACAATATTGGAGATGATTGGGATTGAAAGATCGATTCTAAAGGTTGTAATGTACTACTTCCTTGTAAATAGGGAATTATAATTGAAGCCCTATGGTGGACCACTAACTCAAATAATTCACTACTATATATATATATATTGTACCGAGGAAGTCCAAGTAAGACATTATAGGCTCAAAAGCAAATATTATTATGTCTATTTGGTGAAACTTCTAATCATGTTATAGACCAAGTATCACAATAATCAAAAGGTAATTTTTTTTTTATATTTTTATATTTTTTTATTTGAAAATATATATTGTTCTTGTTTAATCAACCAGCTCCTATTTATTTATTTATTTATTTTCCAAGTTAGAAAAATACCAAATCAATGTTTACATTATAATAAAAAATAATTTGATGAATTTAATTAATTATATATATTTGGAATGTTGAACAATCACCTCATCAAATAAAGACATAGAAGCTCTAGCTTATGAGAGACATGATTTGATTGATCTTTTAAGGGTTTGAATATAGGTCTAGTGATGGGCAACACTAACAACTTAAGGGAATCTAATGAATAATAATGACAATAGAAGCTTGCAAGGCTAAATTAATATGAAGGACCTTGAGCAAACTCATATATATATATATAGCTTTAGAATAAAGAGCAAAGGTAGGGGGCAAAACAACAAAGATAATTAAAGAAGCCTATATATGAGGACCCACCAAAAGGGGAAATTAATGATCCTATGTTATGATTCATGAAGTTCATATATAGGAGAAGGTGGAGGCATCAAGCCAGGTTAAAAAAAAAAAAAAAAGGTGGAGGATTGATTATATAATGAGCTCAAATGATAAAAAATAATATTCATTAGGTTAAGTAGTAGTGTATAAAAATATATACACTACTACTACTCTTAACTTAGCAAAATTTATAAGATAGAATGTTGGATGATGAAAAATAATATGTTAACAAACGTTAATGTTAATATGGATATGTAGTCTTTCTTCGTGATATGTAGTAAAATATTGTAAAAAATATTTAAGAAATGGTAAAAACAGCCTCAATTGAAGAGAAATGGTAAAAAGGCTTTTTTTTTTTTTTTTTTTTTTTTTTTGACCGGTTTTTGGGTTTCCAGGAAGTGTCATCTACCGTTTCGCGACGAGACTAATCCTCCCGGATTTGAGGGGTTCGGCGGGCGTTTAGTGAATTTTCCTCTTTTAACCAGAATATGTCCAGGGTGGGGCTCGAATTCATAATTAATTCTTCAACCTACCATAAGGGTCGCTACCTTTACTAGTGAACCAACCCTTGGTTGGTGATTAAGGCTTTTTGAACACATAATGAATGCCACAAGATACACTAGTTTTTTTTTTAAAATTTTTTTTGTTATAATTGATCTTGTACTTTCAAGTGATCTTATGATTATGGTTAAATGTCTTTGAAAGAGAGCACAAAAGCCGGGTGATAAAAGGAGATTTTATTTCTCATAAGGAACACGTATATATAGACCTAAACAATTGGTAGGCCTCGTAACCTACATAATCAAACAAGTAACACAACTGTATTATCTTTCTCATCAAGGAGAATGAAACCGCACCTTGCGTAAGGAGAGGGAGAGGGTGTTACTATCACAATCTCAGCTAGAGGTGTTTTTATACTGAATGTGTTAATTAAGAAGAATAATCTACAAACAATTTACAGTAATAATAGAAGTAAAAGAAAACCTAAAATAATATAAACAATATAAGTAATAAAGATATAACTACTTGTAATATAAATATTGACTTAGTCCTTAATTAAATAAAGCGGTGGAAATAAATTCATGTAGCTAATCTTATATGTGTATGTATTTGTTGATTGTAAGTATGCCTCTACCTCTCTTTATATGATTAAGCTTGAGTATTGAAAATCTATAGCTACAACCCTAGGATCTACATTTATTTTAGCAATGCGTCATTTCATATTTCTATCTTATCTTCTTGTCTATTGGTAGCAAAAGGTCAATATATTTCTTTTTTAATTTTTATTAGTTGATATTTTCAGTAAAAAGACATAATTACCGGTCATCTATGTCAACCATGTACTAGTTATAATCTATAGCTACACATTATAATATAATTATATTGTTATTCCTTAATTTTAAAACACAATTTTATTAATGTGAAGATTAATGTTATAATTAGAATAATTGACTTTTACTTTACTACTTTTTTCGTTCTTCGATTGACATTTTTTTTTGTCTTACGGGTTTAGAAAAGTTTAGGCGAGAAAAAACTACTCTAGTTCAGGGTCAAAGCATGTCTCAAGCCTTAAAGAAGGCTTACGATAGTATTTATAGATCATCCACCAACGAAGAATACCTTTAAGCTCCAAGAGTAAGGACACACAAAATTTGAACCCTCCTCA
Organism: Paratinospora sagittata; assembly: GCA_035771175.1. Taxonomy (NCBI): domain Eukaryota; kingdom Viridiplantae; phylum Streptophyta; class Magnoliopsida; order Ranunculales; family Menispermaceae; genus Paratinospora; species Paratinospora sagittata. Next base: position 4,449,840 of record CM069611.1, on the reverse strand, counting down.
AAGAATTGAACCCTTAACCATACTCTTCGATTGACATTTTTATAAATTTACCATTTCAAATATCTTTAGTCATGTTCTTTTATATTAGATCAATAGACTTCTTTTCCTATAAACACGACAGTAACAATATCAAGACCGACTCAACCGAACTCAACTCAATGGGTTGAATTTGGTTGATCTAGATGTTTGCATTGGATTTAAAAATTATAACCTGAAAAGTTGGAATTGGGTCATGGATAGACAACCTTAGAATCCAACCTAACCCGACCCGAACTTAACATTAACCCCTTAAATTCTTTATTTCCTAAAGTCGCCAAATCACAAAACTAACAAAACCCCCCAAAACCCCAAAATCGAAATTACAATTTTTTTGGCCTTCTACACAAACTTCTCCAACTTTTTTTCTTCTTATTCTTTTTTATTATTTTTTCTTTTAAAATTAAAATCATTTTTTTGAAAAAAAAAAAAAAAAAAAAAAAAAGTCATCTCAACTTGAATAACCAACCTAGCCCAACCCGAACTAGTTTGGATTGGATTACGGGGTTAGCTTGGTTCGAGTTAAATTTTATTTTTTCCAACCTAAACTAGTTCGGGTTGAGTTTTGACTTAAATCCAACCCAGCCCGTTACACCTTAACTTATCCTACTTCTGTCATTTTTCCAATATTTTCTTCATCAAATTTGTAATATTTGTTTTTATTAAAAATTAACTTTGACAATATATAGAGTAGTAAAGTAATTTGACATCTCTTCCAAAGAAAAAAAAAAAAAAAATGGTAATTTGACACCACCAAACAAGATGGTGAAGTGATTAACACTCGTGCTTATGATCCATAAGAACATGAGTTCGAGTCTTGTCGCAATGTAGGGTAGATGTGACTTCCTCTCATTGGAGGTTATTCCTAAAAATTAGTCGATACACATAAACTAGCCCAGATACCCAAGTTACCAATATATATAGATATATATCTTGTCAAAGATTCATTTCATTTCTATAAAAATCTCTAAACATGGAATACATCTTGTCACTAAATATAAGTATATATTGAAGCATAATATAAGCACAACAATGAGCTCAAAAACTCAAAAAAACGAATAAAACCCGAAAAATAAAAGGTAGAACCACAATATTAAGGGGGCAGAACCCAGAACCCAGACATCAGAAGGGCAGAATCTCCGTAACAATAGATACATTTGAAAACAGGAGGTCATAGTTCACACAACAAGATCCCGTTATTAACCTAGATTCTAAGCAATAATGACTAGGTGATGTAAATTCAATGCGAAAGCAACAACAAAAGTACTCAAAAGAATAACCAAAATAAATTTTATTAAATAAAATATTCAAAAAAAAAGTTGATCTTCATCAATTAAATTTCATAATTAAAGCTCCTTATATAAATAACTCCCCTAAAATAATTTTTAAACTACTTAAAACACTTAAAAATAAGTTTCTTAAGCTATTTATAAGATAATAACAACTTCCTAATCCTATTAAAACTCCATTTAGATACTTCTAAACACTTAAATAACAAAAACGAATTTTAAAAACTATCTATAGTTACCATTAAAATATAAATATATCAAAATAAAAACTTCTCTAAAAAAATAAAACTAAAATTAAAAAAACATGCTAAAATCACCAGGTGAGTAAAAAAAAAAAAAAAAAAAAAAAAAAAAAACCTAAACATTGTTGCCACGTAGGCTTTACACACTACTTAGAAGTTTGTCCATTTTACCTTACCACTCAATAACATTTTACCCTTTCTATGCCATAATCCTATTTTTAAAAAATAAAAACATTTTCATCCTTCTACTCTATTTAAAAATTAAAACACAATATCCTTTCTAAGGAAAAATAACTGTGCAAATACTAATAAAAAAGTTTAATTAATAACATTAATATTTTTAGTTAACAAAAATAATAAAAACCACCACATGCAACAAAAAGTGCATACAAGCTAATATAAGGAAAGTACAATGTCGTCAAGATACCATGATTAATTATTATCTTGCAAACAACATAGAGGGGAAACATCCTACTCAACAAATATAATCACAGGTTTTATAGACAAGAAGATGAGGGGGGTTTGGGCAAAATATCATTTAAGCATTGATCCAAAGCCCATGGCTCTGCAATAAACCTATAATATATAATGGCATTGCTCCGTACAAAAATTAGACAAGCCATTGCTTAAAGCATGAAAAACAAGTACATAGAAACAAAACATGGACATGAAAATAACGCAGAAAAAGGTGTTAGTTTCAGTACCACCATATCAGGGCTTTTCTTTTGAAGGAGAAGTAATCAAATGATGCAATGCAGTTGCTTGGATCACAATACTAGGGTTTGGATCCCTAGGCCGTATCGAGCCAGTTCTCCTAAGACTATTATTTCTATCAGCGCCACCACGTAAAAAACGCCGTAAGGGCCGTGGGAAGTATTGCACCAGCCTCTTTGAGGTCACCAGTATAATAACACCAGAGATAATGAACAGCCTGCAGTTTAGGGTTTCTAAATAAGGACCCAGTTCATGCAAAATAATTACGATATAGAGGGAGATTTTGATTTTAACTAACCAGCCAAGGAAGAGCCATAAACGAGCAACAGGAGCCGTAGGCAATTGTTCGCCAAGAGCAAACATGCCGGCAAGTACACCAGTCAGTATTGATGCAATGGCAGCACAGGTGGAGACAACGATGGCCCTGCCATGCTTTAAACCTCTCGTCTGCCCACAAAGAATAATTAAATTGAAATGGTGGAACTACCATGAATTAATCAGAAATTCATATCAGGGCATTGAAAAGAAGGGGGATTGTGGCAGGAAAATCCAAATGAATGGAACTATTCAATTAAGTATGTGGGTATGGCAGGACATAAAAAGAAGGACAAGTACAAACATGGTGGATTTTCTATGCTGCCTCATGGTATTTTTACAATCTCGTCCAACATTTTACAAAATGACGAATATGCATGACATAAGGTAGAAAAAGGAAAATTTACGCCTCTAGCCTGGAGCAGGAGCAAACTTCTGAATTCATGGATGACAATAGATTCTAGCCTTTGTTCTTCAACAATATTAAAAATTAAAAAAATAATATTAGAGACAACTAAATGAACCACTCTACCGGTCTACCCTAAATTAAAAAAAAAAAAAAAAAAGAAGGAAAAAAGAGTAAAAACTCCAAGATGTCTACACAACCACACATAAAAGCCATCCTATTACAAAACTAATCTCTACTTGGCCAAATTTAAGTTTTCAGACAAGACCCAATGAATAAGCTTGCTTTTGGTCGAAATTTGTAGTAGAATAACGTGAAATTCAAAACAAGAATCCTGAAAATAACTGAGATAAGACTTGATCCTGATGTCAATGTTGGTGCTTATAAGTTTGTTTTTGCCTCTTTTCCTGGTTTCTTTTTCTGGAGGACTTCCAGGTGGGTTGGCAACTTGCTAATCCTATCTGGTAGGTTAAAAAATATAAAACTACTTGAAGCATAAATGTCAACTTAGCCTTTGATAAAGCAAAGTGGAGGAAAGTGGATTCAAGTGGCCAACCCCCTGTAATTGAGAAAAAGCTTTTTATTGAGTTGTCTTTGTTATTCAGAGGCTCGTCTACTGATGCTTTTCAGAAGAAATAAAAAGTAAAGAGTGCAGCATTTTCAAAGTGAGAAGAATCGTAGTGGGGAAATAAAAGGATGATCATGTAATTCCAGTCAGCTTGAAAAGCCTCCAGTTCCATGGGCATCATGAAGAAGATTAAAGGAATGAAATCTGATTTCTTTGTTTTCAAGTCAGAAGTGGATGTAAGTAGTAAATAAAAGTTTACCTTATACACATGTTCTGTGTTTCTTAGTTCGTCGATTAAACCTAATTTAGGTTGTTTCACTTCCCACTCCTTTCCTATACCTTGCTTATCTTATTAATGAAGATCTCCTACTGAGCAAGTAAAAATTTAAGAGACTAAAATTAACCAACATATGGATTACTGAATTTTTAAGTCATGGCATCATGACTCATCCATTAGCATTTGGGATCGATCAATATGATTTTAAGTTGAAACTTGAAACTGGTTGATATTCCATCCCAATGTAACCAACCACATACATAGATATAAAGGAGTTATAGTAGCTTCTTCATTGGAAGGGGCTAAAAAGAAAAAGAAAAGGAAAAACACCTCCACTGGTCTGAGAGTTATCATGTGCTTCTCACTTTGAAGTTTGAACAGATTTCATTATTTTTTATTTCCCATACTCATATAGTAAAATTACCATGGCATGGCTTGTCTTAGCACCAAGGAATTAATAAGTATCTTGCAACCACAAGAAACCTTTGCCACATACCTGAGCGATAATTCTAGTTTCTTTTTCACAATATTAGATTTGAAAAAGAAAAAAATAATACCTGGTAGAAGAATCCTGTTGCGCTACAGCATATACTGATTGATATGCACATGGGAACAAACATCATGGAGAAACCCTGTTCTATGAGCACAAACCCCACCTTGGATACTACAGATGCCATCCTGCAGGAGTATTTAATATTTAGACATACTACCCCCAGTAAGAAAAGACATGTATCAAACCAAACTTAGAGTCAAATGAAACTCAGACCGCACACATTGTGCGACAATAATGCATTTGCTTTATGTCAGGCTAAATATATGACCAAGAAAGTGTAATATTAACAAGATGATGCCACATGCAGAGAAGAAGAAAAGAGAAGATAAATGACTAATGAAAGAACTCAATTAAAGAATGAGAAACTTAAAAACTAACATTAACAGATTTTATTACAAAGTAAAATTTATGTGCACTCAAAAACAACTACTAAGAAGACCATACCCAGTGGATGAAGCTTTTTCCATTGCAAGGTTTGGGAAAAGGGCGATGTATGTAGCCTTACCTCCAAATTAAAGAGGTTGTTTCTAGAACTCAAAAACAACAACTAAATCCAAATAATTAAAATCAAACTCAAACTAAAAGTAAAAAATATTTAAGCTTCACTAAAACAACAGGCATTCTACTACAATTCTAATTCATTGCAGGTTTGCTCCGACTAGCACAAATAATGTGATCATCATCGATGTTCCCTAGTTCCTGACTCCACTATTGAATCACCTTCCCCACTTTCTGCCGGCTTGAACATCTCAACTCTAACAAATTATGATTAATATCATATGCTAAAAGATAAATTCCATTTCAAAAGGTACTTGTGACATTGATCAACATGCATCCACATACTCAACATAAGTGGTTGAGGATAACCAGCAACACATTTAACATGACATAAGGGAAAACAAAATTAGTTTTTGTGTTGGAATTGCTACACCAGCAGCCTTGACTTCCATCTCTGCTCATGTTATTTTAAGTCATTCTTTGCCTCTACATTATCATGGACGGTTAATAGGTCACCCTTACTGACTGCCATATCCAATTATCTTCATTATATGTTTCCAAACCACCTTAGTCAATTTCTCTTATTTTGTCTTCCATTGAGCCTACTTGTTTCCCGAATATGTTCATTTCCAATTATAGATTTCAATGTTTTACCACATATCCATCTTAAGATTCGCATTTTTAGCACACTTTGTTAAAATGTCATTTCTTTGTGGACAGTTTACTATTTGCCACCCACAAAGATGCTAAAAAATGAGACTTCTTCCACATTTTGTGGGCTGGCAGCTCCTCCCCCTGAAAAATCCTACTGTTTCTCTCTTTTCATATACGCCACACCACAGCCAAGCATACTACTTCCCAGTGTTTTCTCCACCCTCCCAGTACCTAATCCAAATACAGAAAGATGTTACCCCCTTGTGAATCCTCACCCGAAAGTGTAGTGACCGGGAAGTAAGAGCACCATTTTTGCAAACTCTCCTGTGAAAAAGCACATTGTGTAAATATTCGCTCAATTAACTCACTATCTTGTTTGCACATTGTGCCAAGAAGCACATATTTTAGCAATCTTCTTCGAAGTACGTCTCCCATATTCAACTTACCCAGAGCAATGGTCCACCCTAAAAACTTGACTTTTGAAGGCACAAATACTTTCCAGATGAGTCGATGCAATGGAAAAGGAGGGGCATCTGAAACATTAATCAAGATATTGAAGAAAGACTCTGTTGTGAACGAACCTGAGGAATCCAAAGGCTAGCATAATTGGTCCTCCCCCTCTAAAAGCTGGATATGTTCAAGCGATTTGAGGAGGATAGCAGCCTCCGCTCTGCTCTCTCGGAGAGGTTAATACCTGGGTGAAGGTTCCATGAGGTGATACTTTCACTAGACTCAAGGAACATTATATCATTAGCATATAAAATACACCATAGAATATCTTCTTGAATATGTTAGCCAATTCATCCATAACGAGTGCAAAAAGATAAGGATTTAAGGCAGATCCTCAGTGTAAACCTATTGTACTTGGGAACTCACTACTGTCTCCTACTCTTGTTTTTACTATGGTTATTGCTCCATCATACATATCCTTTATCAGGTCGATGTACATATTCGTAAAAATTCCCCTTTTTGTCCTAAAACCCACCATATTATATCTCTTAGTACTCCAATTTGGGTTTTCTCTAGATCAATAAAAACCATGTGAAGGTCTTTCTTCTTCTCCATATACCTCTTCATCAATCTCAATAAAAAAATAGCTTCCATGGTTGATCCCCTAGGCATAAATCCAAATTTGATTATTCAATACCAAAGTTTCAGCTGCAACTCGATTCTTTATTACTCTCCCATAATTTCATTGCATGACTCATCAATTTAACCCCTATATAATTTGCATAATTTTGAATATACCCTTTGTTTTATATATAAATATTAAGATCTTTTTCCTCCAATCATCAAGTATTCATTTAGTTGCTGCAATTTTATTAAACAATATGGTATACCGCAATACTCCAACCTCCTCTAAACCCTTTCAAACATCAATAGGAATAGCGTATGTGATGCAAGGACGCATGAAACACGTGCATAACGTGTTTAGCATGCCTTTTATTTTTATTATGTTTTCTATTTACATTTCATGTCTTTGTTAGTGGGCCCACGTTAGGTGGTTTAAACCCACGTAGTTAAGTAGTTGGAAGTTGTATCAGTTTAGGATTCTAGTTGATAGTTTGTTATAAATAAGGCTTTTTGCCATTATGAGAGGGAGATGATATTTTTCTGAAGAATTCGAATCAATAGATTTATTTTGGTTATCTTTGTGTATTTTCGTTCTTGCTTCCGCTACATCAGTATGATCCTAAATGCTTTCATTTTTTTTTTCCTTAGAACATTTTTTACCTCAAACATGCTAATTTTGTAAGAATATACATTTGCATGTATTGATTATTGAAAACTAGAGATATATAAATCAAAAAAATTCATTGGTCACTAAATGCACTATTCTTTATAGCCAAGCAATCCATTCATTAGTACTTTATTCTCCATATTTGTAAGTTTTTCACTGCCCTATGCTCCCTACCTTATCAAGCATCAACAGATTTAGGTTATGTGTAATGCCAAGAGTAACCTCTTGGATAACAAGCTACTAAGAACACAAGAACGTGGATGACCAAAGGTCCATAGCAAGAACAGCCCCTAGTGGATGAAAAGTCAGATATGGTTCTCAACCTCATGGCCAATGACTATTTACTAAACCAATGCAATCTTAAGGATTGAGGAAAGCAACACCCCAAACATTCTCAAGCGCGAGGCTAACATCCCCACTGGAACTAATCCAATCTAATTTTTTAAGGTACAAAAAATGTCTTGTTAGGATTAGTAAAAAGAAAAGTTAAGGCCTTAATGTCATATAAAATCACATCAACATGAAGTTTTCGTCATTTAAAAACTCATAAAATTAGTTAAAATGTTTTTTGAGACAAAATAAAAAATATAAATTAGCTAAAATAATGATATATAGTTTTTAAATATATTGATGAATGCTTGAGAATAATACATAATTGGTTGGATCAAATTAAACTATCTATGGCCTAAACTAAACATGACTTTAAGAGAAAACTGATTAATCCAATCAAATTTCAATTTGATCGTCTAGAAAACTTCATCTAAACTAAGGATTAATAGATTTTTATATGTGATAATCACTTATTTCTGGTTAAAAGCATGTAAACATTTAATACTTTGGTTTTTTTTTTTTTTTTTTTGAGAAGAAACAATGTTAGTAGTTAGTTATATAACCAGCTCCATTACCATATCGCACTCTCGGAGAGGTATCAGGCTCATTCCTGACCCATTAATCCCCCTCACTCCCTAGGATGAGACAATGGCAAGAGTTGAACCTGGAACCTTTGGGTTCCAAAGCCACCCTTTTACGAATTGCACCAACTCCACGTTGGCACCATTCTAATACTTTGATACAAGCATGATAATCACACATGCTGCCAATGTGTGATTAAATATATAATAACTGTATTTTAATTGATTGCAATATTTGACAATGAATCTAAATTAACAAACATCAGATCAGTTTGGAGTTGATATTATCCAGTTATTACTTGTATGCTTGGATCGGATTTTGTTTCATAAAATCCAACTAGGTTGGATTGAATTGAGTATTTAGTTTTGCAATGGTTTCAACCTAATGCACATCCCTAAAGGCAGATGAGTGTTGCCACTTTACATATATCGCAAGATGTCCTTAATTCAAATTGATTTTTCAGCTCCATAAACTAAACTATACTTAGATTTCCTCATTGAGATTAGCTTTCTAACTCGGGCATCCAAGGACATTTGGCAAGTAACAAATTAGCATCCCTAACAAAATTCCCTCTTCTTGTGTTTAGTAGGTTCATCAATGAACTAGAGTGAGCACCCAATTACCTTTCTCATTCATGCCATTTTAGCACCAAAGTAACTTTGCCATCACACTCACACCAAAACTAATTTTGGCTGAAATATTATGTTTGCATGGTTTTGGCTATTTTGTTTAAAAGTAATTCATTGATAAAAGTATTAATTAAAAAGGAATCCTTTTTTTATATTTGTCTTCCATTTTCTTTTTCTTTTTTTCGTACTCCTATTTTTGTGTGTGTGTGTGAGCATATGAGCATGTGTGTGTATTGTGACGAATAGAGTTGCTTTATTATAGAAAAAATACAGAATTGACCAAATGTGCAGTTGCAAGCTAGTTTGTAACAAAATTTACTAAGGTCACACGTAGGTTCAATTAATTGTGCATCTTTCCTTCCCTTTGTTTCTTCTTCTTCTCTCATTAGCTTCTCCATTTCTTGTTCTTCTCTGCATAATACATTAGCTTGTTATGACAGCCAAATCACATGGATGCCATTTCTTTCATTCTTTCTAATCTCTCAAGTCTCATTACTCTGCTCGTTTTAACTCATTCTTCCCTCTCCTGTCCTTGTCTCATGCCCTCCTTTTCCTCATTCTTTCTCGTGCCTTCTTTTTTCACTCATTTTCCCCTTTTTGCTTCTCCATTGCCACATCTCATGATCTGACTTTATTCCATCTTTACCCCAATGCAAATCAAGCATGGCTATAAAGATAAACCTTTAAAGCTGCTGCTTCATTTTCGTTCATAATTTCCGATTTCTTATGAAGGTACCATGAGTAGTTCCTATTAGTTTAACTTTCATATTGACAACCTGCCTAGTTTATTCATGATGGCTTTAACGGAGTTTTACGAAAATCAAACAATTGCAATCCAACTATAAGATCAATTCATTGGAAATTTGTCTTTATAGAGAAATATGCATTGCAGAAATAGAGAGCTACTAAACCCAAATAATTGAAATTTTAATAAAGTTAAATAATTTAGAATCCACAAAAATTTTGAAAAAATGTAGAAAATTGAAAATTTACTAAAATTAAACAATTGCAATCCTACAACAAGAATATTTTATGCAGAGTCATGTTTAAGAGAAAAGGTTATAGTTATCCTTATCACAAGGTCAAACCCTTCCTCGAATCTTCAATGACCTCCTAATACCTTAATCACCATCAAAATGAAGCTGAGATAAAAATAGTTAGTACTCAAATGGAACTCTAATGATAAATGAAGCCTTCTAGTCAATAGTGGCATATAGGCTTAAAATATCTCCTTCCACCACCACTTTTATCATCCTGTTCATCCCAGGTATAGAGTTTTGACTCTTAAACCATCAGTTATGCGCAATATCTAGATTAGCTTAGCAAACTGAATACTAAGTGTTAGCAATTACTCATGGAGATCTACATAGATTGTTATTTGTTGCTGTTCACTTTGAGAAGTGTTCCTTTGTTGAACCATTGACACGAGAATTAGCCACACGCACATCAAGAAAGAAAGGTACAAGGAAGCATAGGCTTTGAAAAAGGCTAATGATATGAATTCCCATAGAATACTAGACTTAGAAAACTCTCAACCATGAACAGAAAAGCTATCAAAGAGCGAAGATAGTGCACGAGGCTCCCACCATTGCTGGTTATAGAGAAGGGACAACGTATGCAGCCTTACCTCCACAATGGAGAGGTTGTTTCCGGATTTGTACCCATGACCTTTGAATCCAAGAATAGCCTCTCCATTGTTGAGGTAAGGCTGCTTATATAAATAACACTATCAAATCTATATGAGATGGCACATAACACAAAATCTTTGAAAAATTCATAAAGAATCTTCAAAAAGATCAACAGGACTAGGTCAATCATTCTTCACACATAACACATAAAAGAAAGTTAAATAACATAATGATTAACGTGGGAGGAACATAAGCATAAAAAAAAGACTCATTCTGAAGGTAAATTCACAAGTACAAGGCATATCTGAAGCTGTTGAATTAAGATGGATCAAGTCAAAGTAATTGCCAGAAATGCCCTTGTAATAATGACTCTCGACATATAAAACATTAAATTTACCTAAATTGAGAAAGAAAAATCAAGAAACTAGTATAATCTGTCTAATTGTCAATCTAAAACTAGAATAGAACTGAGATTGGAAAAGCATAAAGAACTAAATTGAAAAAATGGAGAAGAACAAGTTGCATCACCCAAATAAAATGCCAGATTCCAAACCATATATAATTTCCTCTACAACTTCAGATTGCATCTGCATGAAAGTGGGGAAACAAAAGTGCCATCTTTAAAAGCAGAGACAAAAGAAACTAGACTTCATTTGAAAAAAAAAGCACAAAATACTTAAATATGGAGATAGCATGCTGTAAACAAAGTAGAATGGAAACTTACCAACTCTTGCTCTCTACGTTGATGTTTGCAGATTCGAAGCCATCCATTAAGAAGGACCTACAAACCAAAACATTGCTTCAGTTTTCAGACAAACATGCAAAAAAAAGAAAAAAGGAAATCCTAACTGGAAAAGATAACCATATAAGCAACAATTTTTATTTATTTTTGACACATCGCTCCCACTATGCATGGAAGTCAATTATCCAAGGTAAAAGTTCAATTTTAGTACTCAATGGATTACACATAGAACTTGGTGAAAGATCCTCAGATCACTTCCAAAACTTTCTGTTTATAATCATAAACAGGAGTTAGATGGTTTCTAATTTTTTCTAGAGTAAATCTCATCTTTATCATTCCAGCTGTAATAGAAAGTATTTAGAAGAGTCTAAATTCAGTTCTAATATTGTTAATTCATAAAGATACTGAATCAAGTTGAAAGGTTGCTGGATCATTCCTAGGAAACTGTTGGAGCATTTTCAGATTTTGAAGCCCTAGAGAAATCAAAACCTAAATGATAGAGGTCAGACAATAAGTTCTCAGAATTCAGGTTTTGTAAACCAGTAAAACAGATCATTGGATTCTCCATTTGTCAGCCAACATATGCATCATAACACATTTAATCACTTATTGGTATTGTCCTTCCTCTAGCAATACCATTTTTATAAGTTTAAACTTCATTAGAGAAAATGGTTCTTTTAGAGACCTAAGAAATTTCTATGGCTGCATCTAGCACTTAAGTCAGTGTCATGAAGAAAATTACTTCTAAAGCTACAGTTTTGCGAAAACCAGTGTTAATAATGTCAGCTGGTGCAAAGAATGTGATACCTACAAACAAGATGAAAACAATGAAAATCATCCAAGGTAGACGGACAGCAGATATAGCAGAAGCCTTCTGCTCTTCACCTCCAATTCCAACCCCTGCAAAATAATAGGCATGCACTTTTCATAAGCTTAAAATGCACAAAATGCTACTTTTTTTACGATCTTATACTGCCATAACTCATTAAACAATAATGACATTGAGGAATTGTTCTAGGTTGGACATGGATCAATGTGGAAGCAACCCAAAACACATCATGATCCTGAAAGTCCTGTTTGTTTTCTCATATGTTAATTCTTAGTAAGTTGCCTGAGATTTTTATGATTATAAAATATGCATAAATAAGAACACATAAACATGTAGTTAAGCTTCTTAGTGGATCCTGTTTTAGGGGATGTTCTTGAGTTTGGGTTTGGGATTTTACTTCTCACTTATGTCACCTCTGGTGATCATTATCTGATGTACTTTTCTTTCATGAACTAATAAAATCACAACTTGTTTCTGCTCAAAAAAAAAAAAAAAAAGAACACATAAACATGTATGGAAAAAAGCAAGTTGTGTGAGATTCAAAACACTATAATTGCTTGATTTTATGCATATAAACATGTATAAATTAGTATACAAAGTAAGTTTTCTAATATTTAATCAACTATGGTTATAGGATACCATGATCATCAATGACAGCCTTAATACAAGTGATCTACAACAAAAAAAATTCTTTTGCTTGCCTGTCTTGACAAGTAGAGATCAAAACTTTCATTTCCTGTAGCATAGTTCTTTACTTAAGTCCCTTTTTGGTTGTCAAGTCAAGTTTTCAAAGGGAAGAAACAATAATACAATCTCATATAGAACACTCACTAGCATCTTTCTCTAGGATGGTTATGATTATGATCTGAATGAGGCCCTTGAAAGGTTGATATACGTAATTCTAATTGCTGAATTGAAACTAAAAAAGATATTAATTGTTTTACTTTCTTTCCTCTTTCAATCACCCATTTTCCCTAAAATTTGCATTAATGACGAACAAGTACTTCCAACATAAAGGGAAAAAAAAAAACTTAGGTAATTCAATAGTTCACATGGCATATCGCTAATGTTTTCTCTAGCACTTATATGTTTCTTCCCATCTGTTATCAATTAGGGAAATACTGAATCATAAAAGATGATTAAGAATAACTCACTGATTCAGGCTTCTTGAAATCACAGTATTGAACACCTCACATTGATACATGAACATCAACACTGATTCAACCATAACCAACTGGTTACAAACATTAGATATAGGCCCTGTTAAATCTAAATTAGGATCTAGCCACTCATGGTTTTTGTTATTCACTATAGTCCACCTAACTGATATTGGCTAGATAATTGCATAACAAACATGCAATCTTAGAATTAAAATTCCCCAGCTTTCCCAAAATTCTGTCAAACTTATTCAGTTTTTTAGATACCAAATTACAAAATAAAATGTAAATAGAAATACAAATATAGAGCACAGTCAGGTAAAAAGAATCTGACTGATTTGCAAAATTCAAAAATTGTTGAAACGTTGCTTTCATAAGAAAATAATAATAAAAAAAAAAATTGTTACTTTGAAAGATGTCCGCAAGGATAACAACAATCTAAAATTAAAGTCCAATCACATGAAAAATGAACAGAAACTAACAATTGACTTGAAAAATGAACAACACATGTTGGGTCCAAAGACCTTGGACAAGGGCGGCCTTTGCATTGGGAGCATCATGTTAAGAAATAAGTCTCTTGGGGATAAATGAATTTGGCAATTCTTACATGAGAAGCATTCTCTTTAAGCTCGAGTTATCTCAAGTATATATGAGTCCTCAATATCTAACTGGAATGGTAGTAGAGGTCGTAGATGTACTTCTCGCGGCCCTTGGAAGTTTATCGCATCTTTGGTTCCGGATGTTATGACACATGTGGAGTTAGTTGTAGGCAATGGCAGCACTTTTTGCTTTTGGAAGGATAATTCTCCCATTAGGAACTTCATGATTTCTAGCTCATCTTCCTCATCTCACTTAGCTTCGAATCTTCACCTTTCAAGAAATGTTACTGTTGTAAAAATAAAATAATGAAAGGCACAAAGATGTAACGTGGTTTCAGCTCTAAGGCCTACGTCCACGGAAGAAGAGAGGGAATATTTTCTTATTCTTGATGATATCTTAATGGAGGGACACCATATATATATAGACATACAGGGCTATGCATACATATAGCTATAATTACAATTTTAGTAACTGCTAAATAAAACGACTACTAAAATTATCATCCTTCCTTAAAAGAAATAAATCCCACGACTACTAAAATTATCATCTTTCCTTAAAGGAAATAAATCTCACGACTACTAAAATTATCATCTTACCTTAAAGAAAATAAATCCCACAGATTTTGCTCTTCTCCACAATACTCCCCCTCAAGCTGGTGAATAAAGGTTTACCATTCCCAGCTTTGACACATTTGCTTGAAATGCAATATGGTTTAACCCTTTAGTGAGCACATCGGCGAGCTGATTATTGGTAGACACATATGGAGTACAGATCAACCCACTATCAAGCTTCTCTTTAATAAAGTGTCTATCAATCTCTATATACTTGGTTCGATCATGTTGAACTGGGTTATGGGCAATGTTAATTGCAGATTTATTGTCACAATAGAGTCTCATAAGGCCATCCCAGTGTATCTTCAAATCTGTCAAAATTATCTGCAACCATAATAGCTCACAAACCCCTTGTGCCATTGCTCGGAATTCTGCTTCAGCACTAGATCTGGCCACTTCATTCTGCTTTTTATTTCGCCATGTCACCAAATTCCCACCAAGAAACGTACAATATCCAGTAGTTGATCTTCTGTCAACTACTGAACCAGCATAGTCTGAATCAGTATATGCTTCAAAAACCACTCCTGTGTGTCGTTTAAATAAGATGCCCTGTCCTGGAGTCCCTTTAAGATACTGTAAAACGCGATTAGCTGCTTGCAAATGAATATCTTTAGGGTTGTGCATGAACTGACTTATTACAGTTACTGCATATGCCATATCAAGTCTTATGTGAGAGAGATAGATGAGTCTTCCTACTAGTCTTTGATACATCTCCTTATTAATAGTTAGCGCTTCTTCAGCTTCTCCAAGCTTGTGATTAAGATCAATAGGAGTATTCATTGGTTTGCATGCTAGCTTCCCTGTTTCTTTAAGAAAGTCTGTAATGTACTTCAGTTGAGAAATAAAGATTCCCTGTTTAGAGTGTGCCACTTCAATCCCTAGGAAGTATTTCAATCTCCCTAATTCCTTGATCTCAAATTCCTCGATCAAACACCGCTTCAAATTTTGTCTCTCGTTCTCATTGTTTCCTGTCATGATGATGTCATCAACATACACTAATAGAGTTGTAACTCCCCCTGAAGTCGAGTGCTTAATAAACAGAGTGTGATCTCCTTGGCTTTGTCTATATCCCATATTTGTCATTACTTTGGCAAACCGACCAAACCATACTCTAGGAGATTGTTTAAGTCCATACAGGGCCTTTTTCAATTTACACACTTTATCAGTGGTGCCAAATCCTAAAGGCACTTCCATATAGATTTCTTCTTCTAAATCCCCATGTAAAAATGCATTCTTTACATCAAATTGTTGCAGATCCTAGTCATAATTAGCTGCCAATGACAAAAGAAGTCTCACAGTATTCATTTTTGCAACCGGAGCAAATGTCTCTTGATAGTCCACACCATATGTCTGAGTATATCCTTTGGCTACTAATCTTGCCTTGTAGCGCTCTAGGGACCCATCTGCTTTGTATTTTACTGTGTAAACCCATTTGCATCCCACAGGTTTCTTTCCTACAGGTAAGTCTACCAACTCCCATGTTGTATTTTTCTCCAGGGCTCCCATTTTCACATTCTTAGCTTGTTTCCAATTTGTATTAGATAAAGCCTCGGATAATGATGTAGGAGTTTGGATGTTGTTTAGGTTGGTAAGGAAACTCTTATGGGTTGGTGAAAACTTCTCGAAGGATACAACATGAGATAGTGGATACAAGGGATGTTTAGTGCATTCTCTTGTACCCTTTCTAATGGCAATGGGAAGATCATTGTCAGGTTCAGAGGCTAAAGGATCATTGTTAGTTTTAGGAACTAATGAAATTTGTAAGGAGGGTTCAGGATTTGTTACCACATTTTTAGGGATTGATTCAGATTCTTGAACTTGCATCGGTTCAGGAACTGTAGCTTTCTTCCTTGAGTACATTTGTCCAATCATCCGATCCTTAGGTTCATCATTGGGTACAGAGGGTGTAGGAGATCCGGGTTTGGTTTGTTGGAGGTTAAAAGGGCCAAAAAGATCAAAAGGGTTATCAAGGGAGTTCCGATCCTTGTCTTCCATGATGACACTCTCCCCCGGAAGAGGAGGAGCGGAAAAATAGGGCTCAGGTTCACAGAAAGTGACATCAGCAGAGACAAAGAATTTCTTTGATGGCGGATGATAGCATTTATATCCCTTTTGAGTGGAAGAGTATCCGACAAAAACACACTTGAGAGCTCTGGGGTCCAACTTCCCCCTGTTGGGTTGGTGAACATGGATAAATGATACACACCCAAATATCTTAGGTATAAGATTATTGGAGATTTTAGGGTAAAATTGACATAGCTTTTCCATATGACTTTTGAAACCAAGGGTCCGGGATGGTAGGCGATTAATAAGGTGTGTTGCAGTAAGGACAGCTTCCCCCCAATAGGACTTAAGCATAGTATTCTGAAATAAAAAAGCTCGGGTTGTATCAAGCAGGTGACCGTTTTTTCTTTCAGCAACTCCATTTTGTTGTGGGGTGTGAACAAAGGATGATTCATGAAGGATCCCCTCGTTTTGGAAGTAATTGGTCAATGTTTGATTAAAATAGTCTCTAGTATTGTCAGGTCGAAATCTCTTGATTTTAGCACCAAACTGGGTGTGTATCATGTTATGGAAGGTAGGAAGAACAAAGCTCACATCGAATTTTTGTTTCAGTAAGAATATCCACGAGACTCTAGTACAATCATCAATGAAGGACACAAACCATCGCTCCAGAAACATTAGGTATTGAAGAGGGGCCCCAAATGTCACTATGAATGAGATCAAAAGGATCTGAACTTCTTTCATTACTAAGTGGAAAAGATATACGCTTGTGTTTCGCAAGTTCACACACTTCACAATGAAAATCTTCAACATTGAGAGACTTAAACAAAAAAGGAAACATGATTTTAAGGGTTCAAAAAGAAGGATGGCCAAGGCGGCGATGATGGAGCCATAACTTTTCTTTATTGAAAAATTTGTGCTCGGAAAGAAATGAAGTGTTACTCTTGATAGGATGTATTGGTGTCTCAAGGTAATACAACCCGTCCTGTTCTTTAGCATGTCCAATCATCGTCCCCAAGTCCTTGTCCTGAAATGCACAGTAAGTAGGGAAGAAGGTTACATTACAACTCAGATCATGGGTCAGTTTTTTAATAGAGATAAGATTAGTAGATAGTTTATGGACGTCAAGAACATTTCTGAGTGTAAGGGTGGGGCTGATGTGAACATCACCTATACCAGCAACTGTGGTTAAGGATCCATCAGTTGTGGCTATTTTCCGACTACTAGGACATGGGTTGTAGGTATGAAATATATTGGGAGAATTGGTCATGTGATCAGTAGCACCAGAATCTATAACCTAAGAGTTAGCAAAAGATTTATCCGAGACGTTAAATCCAATAGAAATAGGAAAATTACCTGAATGGGCCAATGAACAGGTACCTGAGGGTTTGTCCAGTGTGCCAAGCAAAGATTTCAATTTTTCAATGTCGTCTTGGCTTAATCCTTCTGGCACCGAGGATTCTGCAACTGTTTGTTCAGTAGACAGATGTGCTTGTCCACTGGTCTTTTGTTGTCCTCCTTTATAGCCCCATTCTTTACTGGAAGTTGAAGGCTTGCCATGAAGTTTCCAACACTTCTCCCTGGTATGTCTAGTCTTCTGACAATAAGTACACCATAGATTGTCCCTATTGTCTCGATTTGGGACCTTTGATGATTCAGTGCGCGGAGTGTGTGTCTTCTGATCATTTCCTCGATTGGCAACCATAGCTGAGCCTTCCATCTTCTGAGGTGTGAGCATAACACTTCTTCTGCTTTCTTCAGTCCGGATAACTAAGATAGTCTAATTCAGAGTTGGCAACTATTTGCTGAGAGTCTGAACTCTCACTTGATCAAACTCTGCATTGAGTCCAGCCAAGAAGTCATAGACCCGATCTTTCTCAACATAGTTCTTTAAAACTACAACATCTGCAGGGCATTTAGTCTCAATACACCTATAATGGTCAAGTTCCTACCAGAGATTCTTCAATACATTGGCATATTCGATGACCGTCATGTTGCCTTGATTTGTTGTTCCAACTTTCACTTTGATCTCATACATTTGGGCTGCATCATGGGCCTTAGAGTATGTCTGATTAACGGCATCCCAAATGTCCTTAGCGGTAGTTAGAAACATGCATGTATCACTAATGTTTGGCGTCATTGAATTCACGCCATTATAGAAGCATCTTCGTTATCCCACGCTATAAACTTAGGATCTCCAGGTGTAGGTCCAGTGCCCAAAAGATGACTTAATTTCCCTTTACCCTTTAGAAATGTACGCACCAGCTGAGACCACTTCAAATAATTCTTTCCATCAAGTCTGTATGCTGCCTGAATGTTTGGTAGTTCTCCTTTCTCCGTTTTGTCAACTACTTCGTCAATTTGCACAATTTCTGAAGTGATCGACATTCTATTGTTTCCTTTTTTTTTCTTAAAGGTTTACAAGAAAAAAAAAAGGAAAAAAGAAAGAAGAAAAAAGGGGAGAGAGAGAGAGTTGCAGACGAACCAGAGAGGGAGAGAGACGACGAACCAACAAAAATGCTCAGCAGAGAGAAGCGATGAACTAGAGAGAGAGACGGGGGATGGAGAACCAGCGATGGTGATGAACCAGCGATGACGGAGATGTGTGACAGTGTTGATAGCGATGATGATGAACCCGTGGCAGCGGCAGTGACAACGACGATGACGATCAGGGTTCTTCAAGCAGCACGAACGACAAGGATGATGCCACGATGGTGCTGAACAGTCGCACGAATCAGTCGCACGAACCAATCGATGGTGCTGATGGGGTGCAACAGTGTCGTCGGAAACAGAGGGTTCCGACAAGATGATGTAAGTCGGACATAGCGACGGCGATGAAGGCCGACCACAAAGATTCGGCGATGAAGGTTGGCACAGAAGATTTCGGCGATGAAGGCCGGAAAAAGTATTTCCAGTTGTACGAGCCAAAAGCTCTGATACCATGTTGTAAAAATAAAATAATGAAAGACATAAAGATGTAACGTGGTTCGGCTCTAAGGCCTACGTCCACGGGAGAAGAGAGAGAATATTTTCTTATTCTTGATGATGTCTTAATGGAGAGACACCATATATATATAGACATACAGGGCTATGCACACATATAGCTATAATTACAATTTTAGTAACTGCTAAATAAAACGACTACTAAAATTATCATCTTTCCTTAAAGGAAATAAATACCACAGATTTTGCTCTTCTCCACAATAGTTACGATTCACGAATTAGATGAAGCTGCCTCTCTTATCCTTAGACTAGAACAAATATCCCTGTCTAGTAATCCATATCATTTTAGGTGGACTTTGCATTCCTCTAATAAGTTCACTTGTAAATCTTTTCTTTGACTTCCTTATTGATTGCCCCTCAATTTCTCCTCTTGACTAATCTCATTCCATTTGGCGTGCTCACATTCCTTCAAAAGTTAAGGTTTTTGGGAGGATGTTTGCACTTTGGAAACTATGTACCTTGGATGTCCTTCAAAGACATTTGCCTAACTTGTGTCTTTCTCCACAGTGTTGTTTGTAGTGCTTGCAGGACTACAAATCAAATGACCATTTGTTTATATCGTGCCCTTTCTCAAGGAGGATTTGGGAAAGATGGGTAGTCTCTTGAGCAAGGAAAAGGAAATCCTTAGAATTGTTGGTTTTGCGATTCATTGAACGATTTGGTTGGAGGGTAATAGGACAATCTTCAATGGAGTTCACAAAGATTGGTTTTGTATTTGGGAAGAGTCTTTGTGAGTGCTTGTAATTGGGTCGTATGCTCACCTTTTGCTGTTAGTTTTTCCTTTTCCTATTGGTGTAGGAGTTAGATTAGTTGTATGTAGGGTTTTTGGATGTGATGTATGTTGTGTGTTGCTTTGGTGAGTACCGTTGGTGCTCATTTGTTCTCAATTTTAGTTAATATAATTATCTTTGTTTCGATTCAAAAAAAAAAAAAAAAAGAACAACACAAAGATGCTAAAAACACACTACATATTAATCATCTTACAAATGTCTTGTATATGCTAGATATATTGTTTTAGTTTTATAAGCATCATAAGAAATAAGTCAAACTTTTTCACCTGGATGCAATGTGCATCAAGCACTATTGAGAGGATAAACCTTATTCTAAGCCATTATATTTTACATTAATTATGTTCTAAGTATATAATCATATTTGTTATAGCATGTCTTGAGAAATATATATTCAACTCAACTCAACGAAGTCTGTGCAGCTACATGGGCCCGCAATATAAATCTACTTCCAGACTGATCTATCAAGGGGTAAGATTCGTCCTAGTTGTTCCATATTGATTAAGTAGATTCATGTTCATAAAAGATCTAAAGAAGTTTTAAGTTGATTCTCAGCTACCTAATGCACCCCTTCTCCTTCACCGAGTCTCGGGACCAATTGCATATAAAAGAAATGCAAATAACATATGGCAAAAGTAGAGTGTCCAGACGATATAAGAGTTTTCCCCACAGTTTGGTAAAAAAAATATCTAACCTTTGACTAAGATGACAAATTTTTAGGTAAAAAAAAAAAACCTAGAACAAATTGGACTTATCCAAAATAATTTTGAATTTTACAAATCATACTTAAGGTGAAGTCAAATTATCAATCCATCCATGCTATGACCTGCCCTCGATCCACCTACTATAACCCTTGGAAATATGTGCATGCCTCTCATCCTTTCTTTGACCCTCATATTAACCAAAGAGTGGAGAATGGTTAAAGTTTCAAATTCTGGAGGACCAGTGGTGTTGAACAACGAGCCTTAGGGTTTCCTTATGCAAGCTTTTTAGGCTTTCCAGTACCCCAAATGTACCTATTGTGTCGTCTGTCACAATCTAGGAAGGAGAAGCTCATACTTGGGATTCACTTATCTAGGAGATTAAACTCTAGAGAAGAACAAGAGACTATTGACTTATTTTTTGTTCTTAATAAAGTTTGCTTATCTTCTAGAGAGGACTTTAGGTCATAGTCTTTTGACTTCTCCACTAGCTCTTTCTCCCCTACCCTAATTGATAATCATGTCGAGCAGGCCCTTTTGTTCCTCCCAGCCTAAACAACTCATATCTCCTAAGGCCAATGCGCTAGGCTGGATAATTTACCATGACCCCATATAGGCGGGAGCTTCGTGCACCAAGCTGCGCTTTTTTAGTGTTTCTTAGATAAGTTTTGCTTTTTTGATGTTGTCAATAGTGTCGAGAGGTTTTTTTTTTTTTTTTTTTTTTTTTTTTTTTTTGAGAAGATACAAATCCCTCGAGGGGTATCCAAGGGCAAGGTGGGATGGGTGCCGGCCGACCCAGTCCACCACCATGACACCCGACTAATCCCCACACCACGCGGGTGGGACACCCTAGCCAACTAACCTAGTAACCCGACTCGACTGCAAGCATCACAAACCCGAACCCGCGCCCTGTCTAGCCACAATGGTACACACATTTCTACTCGGAAAGGAGCGCCTCGCAACTGATAAATCTTTCATGAAGACTCCAAACGCACGACCTCCAATTCGAACCCGCAACATCGTACAACGCCACCGGACCAGCGACCAACTACGCCAACCCTCATTGGCTAGTGCCGAGAGTTGACAACATCAAAAAAGCAAAACTTATCTAAGAAACACTAAAAAAATGCAACCTGGTGCACGAAGCTCCCGCCTATGTGGGGTCATAGTGCTAAGAGTTAATGTTGCATTCAAGAACTAAAACCCCCCCAGGGAATGAAGCGACGTGAGAAGGGGAGGCGGAATTGCAGGGAGTGGTTTCAACGTGACCGGAACCGGACCCCCAAATTGTTCGGCAACGTCGCCGACCCTCATAGCAGGAAGGGGGAAAACCCAACCTTTACATTTCGTACTGTGTTGAAATGGGATAAGGTGTGGCTGTCTGG
The DNA here is from genome assembly GCA_035771175.1 of Paratinospora sagittata. NCBI lineage: Eukaryota > Viridiplantae > Streptophyta > Magnoliopsida > Ranunculales > Menispermaceae > Paratinospora > Paratinospora sagittata. The sequence continues at coordinate 4,427,558 of CM069611.1, read as the reverse complement.
AACTGGTGATGTATTCACCATTGAGGCAACAGCGAAATAGAAGGTTTTTAAAATGACGATGGATGGTGGTACAATGAGGTGGTTGTTGAAGATGGTTTCCGATGCTGCCAAGGTGAGATGTGACGATAGTTTTATGAGGATCCACAAGAGCAGGATTTTCTTCGTCTTGTTGGAAACTTTCACCAACATACGAGGATGTTATCTTCGCATCACCAAGGTTGAGAAAGGGTCCCAACAAATGATTTTTGTTCTAGATGAGGGGATGAATAATAAGTGGGCGGGACTAGTCGGGGCCTTACAATCTTGCGTGGGTTCCCCAAATGTTTCCAAGAGTGACTCGTCGAGGACGAACCGGCCTGTGTCAGCGAGTAGGACAGGTTTGTTGGTCCGTCGAGGCTGAACAAGAGTGAGCCTATGAAAAGAACAGGGGTTGTTGGTCCATCATTTGGGTTCAATGGCAATGGGGTTTGGAGAAAAAGTAAAGGGGGTCTTTGAAGAGGATAATGGGAAGTGAGTGGTGGAAAATTGTATCGACGAACTTTGTTTGGTGGCTTATCAATACATGGACGTAGTTTGTTGGGATGTTGTGGAGGACGAACTCTCCGGCAAGTTTGGTCGGAGCATCTGCCTAGCACCCATTTGCGCTAACCGCGCTCTTATCAGGTGCGAGTCAAAGGAGGAGGGGGTTGCACTGCTTAAAGGGAAGATGGTGGGAAGCACGTTGCATTACATTATCCTAAAATGGTGCAAGACTATGCAGTGGGAGAACCGGCGATTTTTGTGTCATAATGAATGGATCGGGGTTGAAGGTATCCCGATCAATGTGTGGAATCCGGGGTGCTACATAAAATCGGCCAGATGTTTGGGGGTTTGATTGAAATAGACTCAGCGACCTTGGAGGGGCGGGTGTTCAACATGGCTCGCATGTGTGTGGTTGGGTGGTCGTTTGGCTTTTTGCTGGGGGCCATGGAGGTAACGAAGGGACAAACATCTTTCACGGTTCGGATGTTCGAACTAGACTCATGTGCGACGTCCTGCAAGAGTTGTCCACGTCAATCGAAGGGGGGAAATGATCGTGAGGTTAGGGATTCTGTGCAAATCTTCTCGCCGGAAACTATGGTTGAGTGTGCTCCGGTGACACTTGCTCCAAAAGTTGTTGTTGTTGAGGTACTGTCAGTGGAAAAGATACGTATCGCCGCCTTGGCCACATGTTGGCTCAAGGATGGAGCAACACGTGGCGACGAGCTGCAGTATGGAGACGTGGACGCGTGCACCAGGCCAAATCATGGGATAGGGGGCAATTTTTCTTCCCTTGCTGGGTGTGAGGATATTAACGGTGAGCGTGGGTCGGGAAGGGAGTGTGGTAAGATCGTGGTGTCCGGTATTGATGGGCTCTTTGTGGACAATGATTGCTGCCCAAGACCAATGTTTGGGGAAAAGGCCCTGGACTAGCAAAATAGGAGTCATGTGACGGGGAATGGGCCTGGCTCGCCTATGTTGCAAGCATTGGACTCAGGTGAGTTGCGGGCCCGCGACCCCATGCCCATTCCTTTATTAAATACGAGTGAGACAAGACGTTCCGGGTTGGGATTTAAAAGCTGCATGATTCCCGCGGTGCATTTTGATGCTTTGAAGGTTTACAAAAGAAGGGAAGACGCGACTCAAGATTTCTTCCGGCGTGCGGTGGCTGAGGAGGAGACTGGTAAGATCGACGATCGCAGTGGGATACACAGGCAGAGGGGATCCTATGTGTTGAATGACTGTTACAGTGATGTGGGGTCTAAGGATGAACGAGTAAAGGACTCCTTGGCGATGGAGTCGTCTAAGTACAAGAGCAACTCCTCAGACGACGGCAGTCGGGCAGACGACGAAGGAGGCAACGAAGAGCAGGAAGATGGAGAACTAAGTAATGGGGTTGTTCATTTCTCCAAGGATCAAGTTGGTGGGACGAAACTTCAAACGCTTTTCTATGACGATCACACTCCCACGGCGCAATTCGAGTTAACGAAGATGCACAAGCAGCGGGTTCAAGTTAATGAAGACGGTGTTTACAGGATAGGGATTCAGCTCGACAAGGGGTGTGAGGATGTTGTTCCTCCAGTGTTCCCTCAACCTCCTCTGAGAGCAGCTGCTCTCAAGGAGGAGATCTGAGGACGTCGGGGATGATGACGAACATGTTGGTGGGATGGAACTTCAAGGGCTCTTCCATGGAGATCATACTCCCATGGCGCAGGGATGGAGGATTGTTAATACTCCCAAAGAGTGAGGTTTGCAATCCAAAGTGGAGGGGCTATTGAAGGGTGGTTACACTGGAAATTGTTTCGGCAGCTTGGAAGGAGCAAAATACAAGAGGTTTTGAAGGATATGATAAGTTGGGGGCTTGGGTAGGGTCACACTTTTTGGCTTCTCTTTGGGCGAGTGTATTGAAATTATCAAAAGGTTACAGGTTTGGGCTGAGAAGCTGGGGAACCATTTTGTAACTTTTTGTACTTTGTAACATGCTCAAGTGGACACCTTGTTCTCTTGAAGAAGTTGTACTAATCTTTACTTATATAATATATCTAGTTTCTTTTAAAAAAAAATAGTGCTAAGAGTATGTTTCTTTTACTAAATGGAGTGGTTGAGGAACTAGAAAATGAAATGTTCTTCATATTTTTCTTAGTATTTGGCCTTCTAGCATTAAGATTCTTTAGTTCTTCAATGAAGCATTCATTCAACATTCAAAATATTTTATTCCTTTATTGACTAAAATCACTGGACCACCAGAACCTCAGCAAAAAAATACAATAGCAATTTTGTATTTCCCCAGTGTCTAAACTTGAAACAACTAAATAACTAGCAAGGTTATAGCGATGGATCACTGGTCAAAAGGTTAGTCAAGTTTTACCTGATGTTCTACCTTGTAGAAACTTCAAAAAGCATCCATTATATAAGTTGGAGAAGCAAGATTTTAAAGTCAAATGAGGACTCCATAGGAAAAATATTCATAGAGCCATTTAAGAGAAGGATTCCAAGGAAACATAATCAAGCATGGTAAAAGGTTTAAATCAGTCTACTCTTTCACTGGTAGAAACTTGATAAAGATTCCAAATATAGGTTGGAAGAGACATCTATTCTTTCAGTCTACTCTTTCGCTGGAAATATTCATAAAGTCAATGGGAAGAAGGTTTCCAATGAAACAGAGAAGTCATAACCAGTTCATCTTTGTACATTTGAATAGACATCTATTTAGCTTTCCTTTCACTCGCAAATTCACAAGAAGGAAATGAAGGACACTGCTTGCAAGGCCCTCGTTCCAAGCACTCTTATCGTTGATTTTTGGTTTAGGAAAAGAAACCATCCTCTATTTTTTATATGTCTCACAAGCATTATCATTTTTATTGTGAATGATTAAACATGACCATGTCCTGTTTCTATTCCACACTTAAGAATAACTGAAAAATCAATCAGGCATTTTATTTATGTTTTTTAGTGTGCAAGTTCAGGTATCTTACAACAAAGGGTGTTGAACTTACATTACCTATCGTGCCAATGCCTGCCAAGATAATCCCAACCCAATCTACACCATTCATGACCTCCTTAAGGTAAAAATGCGAAAAGATACAAAGAATAGCAAGCCCACAACCAGAAATTGGTTGTATGACAGATACCTACAAAATGAACACGGTGAGCTTATCAGGATGCCACACAGAAATCATAGCAGATAATGCAAAAATGAAAACTTCATCACAGATGAACTCACGGGAGCTAGAGATAGAGCCCTCAACATCAATAGAGCTCCCAATATATCCATAATAAATCCTATAACCCAAGCTTTGTTGAAAGCATAAGCTCTTATCACCTAAAAGCAAATACAACAACAATTTAGGGAAGTCAGTATGCTTCCTTATACAAAACGAATAATGTCACTCAAAAGGCTCCACAAGGATAATAAATTCAAGATGGACAAGCGATCAATTAAAAATATTTGAAAGCAGCATTAGTGCTTCTAGATAACATGAACATGCACGTATTGTTCTAGAACCAATTCATATAAAAGCATTAGTGGTCACCTACTACAGAACATACAGCAAGCACTAAAGCATCTTAATGTCCGCCAGAAAATCTATTGGCACTAAACCAATGCAGTAAACCAAGTGATAGAAGTTTGACCTTGAACTTTTTGGGAGCTTTGCCAATCAAATTTTTGGGGTTTAAATCAATAAATTATAAGATGTAAACCCATTACATGAATCATGCATATCAACACATACACAATACATATAAGATGAGATCTACAAACTTGTAGAATTTGGCTGATAATTTTTCTTTTGGGCCATTTTACCAGCTCCTAGGAGATTGCCTCCCAAAAATTAAGTTCAAGATAAACTTATAACCTAATCAACTACTTGTCATATAAATTGCAAAAAGTAGAAGCTTCATAATTGTTCAACTTGCAAACCCCCTTTCACTAAGCCATGAATTTTGTGATAAACTGTTTTCCAATATCGTTTCCTAGTTGAAAAACTTGTCCTTGTAAAGATCAGTTCATTACAAAATTTCTAAAAGTCTTCTACAAAACTAAAAGTTCTAGTATATTGATTTTCCATACTGGCATAACAAAATATAAAAATGAGCTGGGTTGTTGTGATCCCATGAGTATCATTTTCCACCAGTGAGATTAACAACTACATCTTTCTTATACTATTGCAGACTGATCTATGTTTATTTTGCTTTTAGCTTAAAAGTTCATACAATATCTAAATCGATCCGGTTGTTGGATCACCACTTCTTGTAGGCTTTCCTTTGCTGTGACAAAACTACTTCTACACCCTGAAATCTACAGACAAATAACATCTTGAGACAATTAAAATCCATGAAAAGAAGTATTTTTCACCCTATCAATGTGTGCATATGTGTGTCTGCCGTGTCCACGATATATATAATCAAGCAATTGATCTAGAGCTTTATATGAAAGTGATTCATAGTCTTCAAAGAAAATTGAATTCTATCATTATAATCCTATCTCAAAAGAAATACAATTGTTGTGATCAATCAGTATTGGGCGTTTGAGACCCCTCTTGATTGTTGATGATGAAACCATTAAACAAAAAAATTAAATTTTTAGCATGTAGAGAAAATTAAAAATAAATAAATAAATAAATAATTGAAGGGTATGCGATGAAAAGGAATCGAATGGCAAGTAATTCAACGGAAAGAAGAAGAGGATTGGAAAGCGAATCGTAAGGCATAAGAGATGGGTTTCCCCAAATAAATTCTAACCAACTAAATCAATCAATCAATCAAGGATTTTAAAGTCGAATCAAGAAATTTCAAAAAAAATACAAAATCTGAGAGAGAAAAACGACTTGCCTTAAGCTTAAAAGAAAGAGGAGGAAGAATGATAGTGCCCTTCTTCTGCAGAACCTTGCCTATATTGTTTCCTGCTGTGGCTCCTAACGTCAGCCATATTGGTTCCCACATCTCTCTCTCTCTCTTTCTGTATCTCTCTGTCTCTCTCTCTCTCTCTCTTGAATCTCTCTCTCTCGAAGAAGAAGATGATGATGATGAATGATGATGATGACGATGTTTTTTTCGTTAGATATTGCCGTTTCTTTAATGCGCAAGATCTCACAGTTGCTACTTTCAGACTTTCAAGGTTGTTTATGGCGCACGTGATTTATTTATTTATTTATTATTTTTAATAAATGATAGTGGGAAAAAATAAATTAAAAATGTTTATAATAAAAAAAAAAAAAAATATATATATATATATATATATACTATTGAAATAAAAAAGGGTAAAATTAAAAAAGAAGTATAACTAACTGAACAGGTAAATAAACCACAAAAAAGACTTTTTGAATCACATTCTATTCTTACCTTAATATTTTGAAAAATCGATATTCCTATCACATTCAAGTTTCCAAAACTTTTTAAACACCCTCAACCCTAAACCCCAACAGTTCCTCAACAATTCAACCGCACCACTCTATTTTATTTGGCATTTTTAACACTCAAAACCCCACTAAAAACCCTTAATCACCCCAAATTCTCTTTACTTCATTGATTTAATCTCATTTGTGGCGAAAGAAAACAGTGGTTTTGCGTTGAACACGACAACATTCTTCACATTTTAGATTTGAAGTTTCGAACTTTAAAATCACAAAATCGGTAAGAGTTTTTAGTTTTTTAAACATATTTAGTGTTTAAATGTTCTGAAATTGAATGTTTTGGTTTTTTGATGCTTGAAAATCAAGCCCGAATGTGTTATTTTGGTATGTAGGGACATCGCGATCAGTTTGGACCTGTGATACCGAACCGATAACTTTAGTTCGATCAAAGACGACCGAACAATACTGAATTTTATTTTATTTTTTTGGCATTTTATTCACTGAATTAACTATTTATCAATTTTTACATGTAGAAATAGCAAGAGGAAGAGGTCGGAGCGTACCATCAAGTGAGCTAAGCACCACTAGGACTCGACCTACAACATCCGCTAGGAGACGACGCCTACTTGAATCAAATTTTCCTAGTACCCGAGAGGTTGTCAAGCAAGAGGCCTCTGAATAAGAAGAAGATTTTGGTGAAACTACTACAAATTTGACATTACAAATTTTGTTAAAGTTTTTTTGTTGTGTTAACAGCATCGAGATTTACTTCGATGTATAAACCATGGCACCAAATTGCACGAATGGGACTTGGAATGTCATCCCGAGAAAGAAAGATTGAAAGAGATTATTGAGAATTCTAGTTTGAGGCCACTAATGCATTGCACATACCTTTCTGCGAACAAAATTTTGATATGTTCGTTTGTGGAGCGATGGCAACCGAAGACGAATACATTTCACCTTCCATTTGGTGAAATAACTATTACGCTCGATGATGTTGATGTACTACTCGATATCCCAGTCACAGGCAAAACAGTCTCATCGCCTCCTATGGATAGCAAAGATGCAATCGCGTTGCTTATTCGAGGGTTGGAAGTCTCGTGTGCTGACGCATATGAGGAAATACAAACTGCCAAAGGTCAATCTGTGCGCCTACATTGGCTTAAGGGCCTTTTTGGCAAAGCTAAGGGAGAAAACATGCCTTACCCATCAGTGGATTGCACAACGAGGGCATATTTGCTATATTTATTGGGATGCATGCTGTTTGTGGACAAATCTGGAACGCGAGTCTCTGTCGCCTATCTACATTTGTTGATGAACCTGAACGCGATTAGTTCATACTCATTGGGGCTGCATGTTTAGCATTGTTGTACCGGCAGCTGAGATTCGCCACAAGGCATGAAATTTCTAGAATTGCAGGGTATCTCACCTTACTCGAGGTATATTTTTCATCAGTTTTCCATTTGGTTTATACTAGTTTGAGCATAAAGTTTATTATATTTTTCCTTATTTTTTCCAGGGTTGGTGCTATGAGCATTTTAAATTAGTTCGTCCACACGCCAACCCTTCATATACGAACAACCTCCCATGAGCTCAAAGATGGATCCCAAGAAAAGAAATGGAAACTAAACTGTGTATTTTATGGGTAGAATTCAATGTGGTATACATGGCATGTTCTTGTGGTATTAATAGTGGTTCAGTCATTCAGTGACCGAACTTGTGCAAAATAATTCGGTTAATTGTAACCGAACAATGTCACTCTAAAATACCCCATGTGTGAAATGTATTGTTCAGTCTAAGGCCACCGAACTACTATTATCTTCATTATGTTCGGTCACAACGACCGAATCTCCTATGTATGATATGGTTTAGTTGAACCGAACTATGTATTTTATGGCTAGAATTCAATGTGGTATACATAGCATGTTCTTGTGGTATTAATAGTGCTTCGTCATAAATGTCACATTTCTGTCTCAGAAATCGATAGCACGCTATCAAGGCCTATAGCGCGCTATCAGGTTGTGTATCATGTCCTCTATTGACGGACAACGGGTTATAGTTAGTCGATATACACAAACTCGAGAGCTCGATTTTTCAGTCTTTTCGATAGCGCGCTATCAAGGCCTATAGCACGTTATTGCCCATTTTACTGAAAATCGATAGATCACGGCAACAGCTCTATGGCGGACTATCAAAGGGTATAGCAGGCTAAAGCCAATTTTTCAGAAAAATGATTTTTTGATTTTCAATCCGATAGCGCTATAGCCTTCTGAAAAATGTTGGCAAATTGCTGGATAACGGGCTATAAGGTCCTATAACGCGCTATTGGTTCTTGTTTTTGAAAAATCACTATTTTGACATACAAAAACTTTTCCATTGATTAAAAAAATATTTTGATATAGGATTAAACCCTTTTAAGTCATTTACAAAAAATTTACAATAAACATGTGCAAAATAATCAACAAAATCACATTTCTATTCGATTGAATTTGGCTATACAAGTTGTTTGTATATCAAAATGACTATTGTATGTAAACATTTCAACATTTACAAAAAAAAACTATTCAATAAGTGTATTATCCCTAAGGAGTGTCCAGGTCCACTATGTCTTGGTTGATCTGTCCTTCGTTCATGTTATATACGATATATGGCATCTCCCATCCCTTTGCATGTGGAGCACGAAATCTGCGTCAATCTGTTGATATTGGAGGTATTAGGCATGCAGAATCGAGCAAAACCTACAAATGAGCATGTTAATGTCAAAATTTGCATTTCATGTGCCCACAAAAATGTTTTCCAAGATAATAAAAATAAAAAAGTTAGTCATACCTGTACAAAATGGTTATTGTTTACATAACCAATGCCAATCATGCGCCTTGCACTAAATGGAGGAGCCTCGGTTCATAAGGGAAGAAATGTCAAACACTGTGACATTGACAAAAGCACCACCACTGCATTGTAACATGAGGCTAACAACAAACCCATATCTGGCAATGTCATCCATGCATTAGGTGTTGGAGTGTCATAACAATCCAACGATTTGATTATCTCGTGCACCATCTCTGAACTTCCCAAAATTGATGTATAATGGTTTTCATCTTCATATTTTTGCACCTCTCTCAATAAGTCCTGCCTCACTTGGCGCCAAGCATCCGCTCCTAAACCCAATGCCTCGACAACTACCCGATACCCACAATGTCCATCGGGTTTGACATCCTTCACTTGATGAATGTACTAGCGCCAACCACTAGGGAACTGATCCACATAAAGCTCAAATTTCTTTGAGCAAGTCTTGTAGTTCTTTTTTGTTGATGATACAGAAAAAAAAGTAGCATGGGCAGAAAAGACGTGCTCAAACAGTGAGGGACTTTTTTTTGTTGATTTATCAATCTTCTTACTTGGTCTCCCTCTTGTTTTCTTTGTTTCTTCAGGCACAATGATAGCAGTGGATGAAGGGGTATTTGTCTTTATGATCTTTAGAATCATTCTACCCTTGGCACTCCCATCACAACTCTCATATTTTCTGGCTAACTGTTCAATCTCTGTGACAAAATCTAAATCTGACTCATTGTTATTCTTGCAAGGAACAAGGTTTAATTTCCTCCAATGGGCATCTACTAAAGAGAGGGGAATTGGCATATTCGCTTGTTTACACAAAACAAGCTCATGGGCACAAGATAACCCATGTGTTCTTTGTAACACACACCCACAAGCATTTCGGTCCATTCTAATGTAGTCAGTTCGTTTTAGCTCCTTGGATATCTTCTCCAATGTGGCTTTAGAGACAAATCCACGCAAATTTCTGTAAGTTGAAGCCTGATAGTTATGTTGTACAATGTTCATGTTCCTTTCAAATGAACCTTTAATCTCAATGTGTTGCAATTCGAGCATTGAATTGATAACCACCCAAGAAGTCTCAAAATTACCTTGAGATGAGCCTAAATATATTTTCAACTTTGAATCAGCACTCTCTGCCCTATTGGTTGTGGTGTTGCCAAGGTGCCTATATTGATTTGTCCATGCCTTCACAAACCTTTCCTTATAGAGATCCAACTATGTAGATTTTAAATATTGCACCAAACCAGGATACTCATTGTACTTTTGAGACAATACTCGCTCATGTTGGTGGTATTCCTCCATTGTTTCACTAGCAACCAACTCATTCCACGAGCTCAAAAAAGCTTCAAAGTCATTTTTCTTCTCAAAGTAACCTTTTGATTTAGCCAACACATTTTTGTTGATGTGTCACGTACAGAGTAAGTGAGTGGTATCAAAGAACACTTTGGCAACTGCATTAAGTAAAGCCAACTCTCTGTTTGTCATAATTACTTTGAGTAGGGACCAACCATTCAACAATTGCCTCAATTTATCAAGTGCCCAAGTGTAATTGTCTTCATTTTCAGACTCCAAATACGCCATCGCCACTGAGAATGTCATATTCGTTGATGTAATGCCAACAATTTGTAACAATGGAAAACTATACTTGTTTGTCTTGTACGTACAGTCCATCAACAAACACATGAGGAAAACATCTCACAAGATCAACGGTAACGGGATGAGCCCAAAACAAGTCTTTCACAATATCAATTCCCTCATCACATCTGTGCCACTCAACATATGTTTCTTCTTCTAGCTTATGCAACATTTGTTGCATTTGAGATCTACCTCCGTACTCCATTATCCTGTGCTTTTGTTTCGCATTGTAGATCGTCTTCAAAGTAGATGCATTAGTGGCATCTCTTTCTTTCAATGTCATAAGGATGTATTTCGGCCTGACAATGATTTTGGACATCTGAATCATAATATTCATCTCTTCCTTAGTTAACCTCCCAACATAAGAATGCCCTTCCAAGTAATTTGATGTTGAATGATTATGAGTGTCGCATGTCACTAAAAAACCCATTCATTATCCCTAGGCATCTTCGCCTTTAACAGAAAAAAAACATCCACATTTTTTCATCCTTGTGTCACTCCTCCTCTTATTCTTGTTATCTGAATCTTTATGAGTGACAAATTTGTAGTGACCGAATCTCTCACAAGCAAAAGTAATTTTAGGTCTCCTATCGTTACCCCCTATATAAGATCGAATTCCTAGTTATAATGACCAAACAATTCCTCCTCCCAAAGTCTTGTACCTATAAAACAAGCTCTTCTTTGGTCGTGAATGGAATGTGAGGGGTAAAGTGTTCTGTATAGTCGATAACAATTTCTAATGGCTCACTTAGATTTTCATCCTGAAAGTAACTAAGAAATTCAAATTAGACGTAATGAAACCTAATTGCAATGGAAACGATAAAAAAACAACCTCAATGACAAATATATATATATATAAATAAATAAAAAAAATGAATAGTTCGGAATTATGTTACCGAACCGGGACGTAATGGTTCGGTCATTTTTAGTAACCGAACCCAAGCAAAACATGCAAATACGACTGGTTCGGTCACCTTGGACCGAACCAATACCCCTGGTTTGGTCACACAGGACCGAACCCCACAACGATCAATATCGCAACAAAATTTCGAAATGCACCCCAAAAAAAATGGAAAAATACCTTAGAATGATGTGCGGCGTCTTCTAAACCTGAAGCTCTCTTTATATTACTTTGAAAATGTGTAGAAAACCGATAGTTTTAGATTAACCTACAAGATTGATTTGGATTCAAGTTAGAAATTCAATACACTAAAAAAACAAAAAAATAGGCTTGTAAAAATGAAAAAAAAAAAAAAAAAAAAACGCTTGTAAACTTCTAAAGATGGATCACATACCTTGAATATGCTATTTGGAATGAAAAAATTCTTGAAGGAGTGAAGAAAATCAGTGGAGGAAGAAGAAGAAACGTGCAAGGTGACGGTGAATAGTGATGGGTAGGGCTAGCAATTGCGTTGTGTGATTTTGGAAAAGAAGATTAAGTTATGGACATTTTAATACAAGTAGTACATAAGGTATTATTGGAAATTGAAATAGGCGGTTTTTTATGGTGTAAGGAGCCTTTTTTTGTGGTTTATTTAGCTGCTCTCATAACTAATATTAACTGTGAAACTAAAGTTAAACATAGTAACTTTAGTTACTTGGGCTAATTTTTTTTTTTCAAAAAATAAGAAAAAGAAAAAAAACATGGTAACAAACGAACCAAACACATTTTTCATATTTCCTATCATTTTCTGAAAACAACTTATTTTCTTTATAAATTTTGAGAAATTGTTTTTGAGTTTCAACGAACCAAACACATTTTTTATATTTTCAAAATTTTAGATACAAAAAATTATATTTGAATTCTAAACTAAACACAACCTTAATTTACCGAAGCATTTTTCGTGACTTTACATAGTTGAAAAAGGACTTCGTGGAGTTAAATTGTGCAAAACCTATTTTGCTTTGTAACACTCAATGTCCATTTCTAATATCAGTATTTCAGTTTTTAATTTGAGAATGTCATACCCAACAAAATAATTTAATGCTTCATAGCTACTTGACCATTTTGGCTATGAAAAGAAATGAATGATTTCATTTTCATTCAACACTTTCAATAGTTGTCAATCCCTTTCTCAAAGCACTTTTGTCCTCTCACTTCCATCTTAGTCAAATTCCATTAAATTTGCGCACAAGGGAATAGTTGAATTAGTCTTAGTTCATAGGGAACCATATAAAAAAATGTATATCAATTCAAGAAATCATACACAGATATATTTACATTTGGTTTAATGCCATGTGATTTTCCTAAACTTGAGTTTTTTTGTCACAAAATTACAATATTTGTTTATTCTTAAGAGTATATCCTGCCAACAACGTCATAAATTATTGTAGAGAACATGCGAGAGCACATAAAGAACATACAGCTCCGACTGGATCCATGAGACAAAATGAGCATATAATTAAGGTTATAGATGGAAACGGGCAGCGGTGTGAAGACAAGTAAACAAAGCCCTCACAATAAAAATCATAGAGAACTAATAACCATTAGTTTTACTTGTAGGAGGACTTGAACCCTATTCACTTGTCAAAGAGGAAGGGGTGCCAATTAGCTGAATAAGTGCAACTTAGCCCACACTTTGGGTATTTGAAACAACAAAAGTACCAAAGAATTCAATATTCCAACTTTCATAACATTGGAGTTAAAACTCTCATAAGAATACCCAAAGGTTGATCCTCACTCTCATATGTTGTCTTTAGCTCAACTGAACTCAAGCCCTTTAAACACACTTCTTTCATTTTGTTAAAATGGTTTAAAATGGGCAAAGGCTCTTTTTTGAGACTCGGAAGTCACTTGAATCCATGACTTATCTCACTAGGAATATGTACATTTTTTGAGACTTAGCCATATGGGTGGGTTTTTGCTTGCCTGATACATTTCCCTTCTAAACCATCTTCTTCTTCTTAACATGTAGTTTTAATTCACATAGAATACAGGATCTGTTAATTTGCTCAAATTGAATAGTAAATAAATAACTTACTTGTTAACAAGGTTGGCAAGTAAAAGACATCAGGGTACAAAACATACTTGATCTTTACAATCCCAAGTTCCCAGTTTCACCAAGCTTGATGGGCATACACAGGTTTATTAGAATTTAAGAATAATAGAGAAAATTATTCTAGTGAGCAGATGTAAAGGGCAATTTTGATAGGAGCAACATGAGATGGTAGTCATGAGATAGCTGGCTTAAAATACAGAAAACTGACACATTTCAGAGAATCCATTAGGCAGAAAGTTAGAAACAAGTCACTGAGGCTCTTACGGTGCCCTCTTAATTAACAGTGATTTTGGCATATTAGTTCCAACGCATGCTAGTAAGATAGAAAATGTAAAAATTTACGGACTAACAATCGAAGACAAAAATCTAGGCAGAAACAAGCAAGAACTTCAAGCATAGTTTTCTTCATATTTTCAAAATCAATGCATTGTTAAAGTAAGAAAAATCCAATGAAAGCTATTAAAAGAATTTCAATCAGCATATTTAGTTATCAATATCGGAGCATCATGCATAGCAAGCATGATGATGATATAAATTAGATATCAAAGAGCACCTACCACTAAAATAGTTTATGTCAATCTAGTGGAAGTTAGACAAAGAGATAAAAACAGGCTGAAATCCCAAGTCTAATAAACATATAAAACCCTTGAAGATGGTCTATGTATGAATGCACATTTCAAAAGATATAAAAACCTAATTATTAAATAGAAGGACTATTGGCAGTAATTCATTATCAGCTACCCTTCCCTTTCTCCCAATTAATAGGCATTCAAAGATATATGGTGTCAAGCCCAGCAATTGAACTATGAGCATCTAGTTCATGAGAAAAGGATACTAACCAACCATTCTAATATTGATTAAAGTAAATTCCAACATTTTTTTCTTTAACTGAAGTAAATTCCTACTTACCAGCATAAGTTCTCCACATTTTTCAGCTAACAACACCAACTTTGCAATAGTTTCTGCAAGAGTCAAATCTTATGCTATTACAGTAGAAAGTTCTGCACAATTTTCGCCTAAGATTACCTACTCTGAAACAAATCTACACAAGAAACAAATCTGGATCAATAACCAATACCAACCAAGTTAAAAATAAACACAATTATGCAGAATGTTAGGACCATGGATCCAAAGTTGGGTAACTGTTTGCCTAAAAACAGGGCAGTTAGAAGAGAAAATAGATGAAGGATTTGTGAGGATCATGAAACCAAATGCAATTTTAATCACTTAAAAGCTGCTCTGATGTATATATATAGCGCAAATAGAAGATATAACTATAAAGTCCACACCATAACAAGTCAAGAAACCTAGCAAGAACTTAACCCTTATTCATATCAAATCAAAGCAAACCAAACAATTAATTAAACCATAGAAAAACATAAATAATTATTGCCCACAAGAGAAAAAAATTCACATTAACAAACCAGCACTAGAAGAAGATTATAATTCACTGGTTATATGAATCCAACAAAAATGATCTATAAAGACTAGGTTTTCAATAAAATTAAGACCATCAAGACATAGTAGATCTATTACACAAAATGAGAAAGGATTCCATAAACATATTTTTATAAAATAAAATAAAAAGTACAAATATAAGCAACATCCCATTCCCATATCATCACTTCATTAAACGCCCATGATTTTTTTTTACTTTTTTTTTAGGATATTGATGATATCAGATTTAGGCTAGTATCTCAACAAACATACAGAAACATACACAGCCCACAACAACAACAACATTTGAAGTGAGAAAAAAAAAAACAGAAATTTTAAAACAACAAATCATCACCACCATCCATAGACCACTTGGGAGTATCTATCTTTGAGCCACCTGCAGCTTTTTCTAAAAGACCCTTTCATCTTCCCTTCAACAGCATAAACCTTATAACTAGCAACCCTTTTCTTCCTCTGCAACTCAGGATCATTAAAGCTCCAACTTTTTGAAGTAGATGCACCAGTATTACCACCTTTGCTTTTCTTCAACTTCAAATCTTTATTATTATTACTATTACTCATATGGGTTTGTGGAACAGAAGAAGTGTAAGAAGCACTGTAACATCTAAGATCTTGCATACCAGATGAAGTTGGCTTGTTGCTGCCTCCATAGTAGCTTTCTATCTGTGTTCTTCCATCTCCCCATGACTTGGATCTGAAATCTTCCATTAAAACCAGGAAAGAAAATGGAAGATTTCAGATTTTTTTTTTTTTCAGGGAACAAGAGGAGGAAAACAAGAAGAGAATAAGGATAACCAAAGCAGGGTGGGGGGAGGGCTCTATTTTTTTGCTTTCTGTATTATAGTTCTACTTTTTGTGAATTGGGAACAGCTCAAGGTGGCTCCATTCATTACTTTATTTTGTAATTGTGGGGTTTGAGAGGCATTTTTTCCAGTGTGTGTCAGCTCTCACTGTGAAATTGCTGGGCAAATGACATTTTGCACTGATCTAGAGAGAGATTTAGAGAGATTTTACCCTTCGACAGTTACAAAAAAGAGAGAGAAAAAAACAGTGTAAAGAATCTAAAGATTAAATTCATCTGTTTCTCCTTATTCATTTATTAGATAGATGTAGTAAGCAAATCAAATCCTACATAAAATTTAGCAAAACAGACTAGTCAAGCAAGGTCAGAATTAATAACCTTATGTTCATGAATAAGAAAAAAAAAATCTTAAAATGATAATTGTACCCTTATATTAATCCATACATGATTAAAATTGAGATTAAATGAAAAAAAAATTACAAAAGTAGTAGAAAGATTAAGCTTTTGTTGTTAAATATTAATTTGACCGTGAAACGGGTGTTAGTGTACTGCATGAACGTAACAATTTCTTAAATTATATAAAAAAATCTTGTGTTTTTTTTTTTTTTTTTCTAGAGTGTTTTCCGAGTACCAATTTTCTCAACAATAAAACAATTAGATGGTTGGGAGGAATTGTGGGTTTTTTTAAAAAAAAAATCTTTTTGTCTTTTGTGAATAAGTTGATCAAGGGAGACTGATTTCAAAGGCTGAGATGGTGAATTTAAATTAATGGGTAACAGAAAAGCAAATAAAAATGCATGATGAACTTCGGTAGGTGCAAATTTTTATTTTTTTTTGTGGGAATTCTGTGCTGGCATTGCTCTTGGATAGACTGTTTTTGTGGGAGGATTCTTCACGTCCACCCACCAGAGGGGTCATGAATTCATTTCTGTTGTGCTCCACAAGAACTTGATATAATTTTCATTAATTTGTGTGTTTGGGAGATGAATCAAGCATGCAAAGAAGTATGATTCTTTTATTTTATTTTTTTACTTTTTTAACCAAGAGTGAGATTTAAGTTAATTAATGATGCAAGTTCACACATCAAGTGGTATTTTGTGACAATATCGATGAAGGTGAGAAAGGGAGATAAACCTTGGAAGAAATGGTAAGGTTGCAAAGTTGGACCTGGAACACTAATTTGACTTCTTATTGTGGACAAACCATATATAAAATACATCTAGATGCCAAATTTTTCACTTTATGAATCAAGTCAAAATCCAAAATTCAAATGGTGTATTTGTCCTAAACTGAAAAATTCTAACTCCAAAAAAGTAGTTTAATTAAGGGCTAGTGTTTATTTCATAAGGATTCAATAAAATGGGTTTTGTCTTTATTAATTCATGGTATTATAGTATTGAAGCTCAAATTTGAGCAACTCTATAATTTTTGGGTAGCTTTAAAAAAAAAAAAGTTTTGCGTTTGGTTCGCAATCTGAGAATAATAATACAATCTAAAAAGAAAAAAATTGAAAAATAACTTTTTTAATGTTTTTTAGATTTTCAAAATTTGTTTTTAAAATATTTTGAACTAAACAAGTTTTTAGTGTTTTCAAATTTTCAGATACAAAAAATTGTATCCGGATCACGAGTGAAACATCCCCGTATTTACTACACAAGGCTCTATTAGTGCATATTTACTTTTGTAATAAAGAGGTTATTTTCATATTTGAACAATAAAACCTCAACTGTTGAGCCATGTCTTTCCTGCAGTATTGTACATTCAAAATCTCTCTCTATTTTTTTTTTTTTTTTTATAAGTTTAGAAAAATATAATCAAAATCTTTTAAAATACCATGATAATTGAAGAGGTGGAAAAAAAAAATGCTACTCAGTTTAGATTTAAGATAAAACTAAGTCTATCAGAAAGTCCTCATTGATGATTGAAAGGAAAAGGTTATGATGTCTAAAGTACAGATAACATGTCTCCTTTTATTTATACCAACCATGTGTATATAAAACCAATGCAATCTTTTATTGGGATTATGTGCTCATTGCATGATATTGACATGTAAAGGTAAGATTATATGCAAAATAATTCATTATTTAAAATAAAATAAAAAATTCACTGTTAATTAAACTAAATATGTGAAGTAGAACCAATCATAGAAAGATAGAAACCGATGTCATATATATATATATATATATGAATATTCAATATTTTAAATATTGTTTCTTCAATAATAATTTTCTTGTCCAATATTTATTTGCTATTGATATAATTATAATAGTCTGTAAGAAAGTCTAAGATGATGAAATATTTTGTCTCCATTAATTAGAATGGTAACATTTCATTTTTTCTATATAGAATCATATAATAAAGTTAAGTCTAAGATAAATGTGATCCTCAATCTTATCATAAGATTTGGCATTACAGTAAGGGAGAATTTGGAATATGGGAAAATGATTGTTTCACGAGGCACATAGCTCGATGCTCAAATAAGTAAAATAATATATGCAAATAATTTAAATCTATTAATTTAAAATTTAAAAATGAAGTGTAGGTTTTAATGTAATAGTTTAAGTTGTTCTAATGTGACTTGAAGATCGTAAGTTTGAATTTAAAAATAATTTTTCTATATAGATGTAAGATTATACATATCGTCCTCTTTTCAGGTTCCACAATAGCAAGTGCCTCATGCAGTGAATATATTTTTTTAGTACTGATCATTTTAATGAGAATCTACTGCCTAAGGAGGGACTCACCTTTCTTGTACTTACCATCCTTAGAATTAAAAAAAAAAAAGAAGTATTAATTGATCAATTTATTTTTATAGACTTTAAAAAGAGAAAATGTCAAACCCTTATTTATTATTTTGTCCAAGTCTCAAGCCCTTGTTTTATTATTATTATTATTATTATTTTATTTTCATTTATTTGTATATAGAATTGTGCTATAGGAACGATGGGCCAACGTTGGAAACCAGCGTCCCTGATGTTGGGGGTGCAATGCAATACACACGCACCCCCCAACATTCAAGGGATGCTGGGGCACCAGCTTCGGTTTCCAGCCTTGGCACCAACATCCCTTAAGATTTATTCTTGTATATATTGATTTATTTTGAGAGATTTCTTCGCAGGGAAGTTGACGGGTAAATGAAACCTTGTTCCTCTCAAAAGTTCGATCCATTAATGTATATTGCCTGACTAACCAACTTTGAAGTTGAATAAATTCAAAATTCAAAATTTACAAGAAACTTAAAATTATGATTTTGTTAAACCTGTATGAATTAAGTGGAGAAACTTAACATTTGACTAAATCAAACTTTTAAATACAGTTGAATTTTATATCTAATCTACATGCATTTCTAAATAATTTTATTTTATTTGTTTTATGAAATTCTACAGCTTTAAACATTAATGTTTAATTGTGCATTAATATGTTATTTTATGGAATGCATTTTCTAATTAAATAATAAAGTAGGAATATGATTTTTCATCAATTTGGGTAATACGTTTCTAAATGAAAAACAAAGAATAAGCAAAAACAAATGAGTTTCAAGAGAATATTGTCAATTTATCTATGTATTAATTTATAAATTTTAGGTACATTTTGTTTTTTTTTTTTGTTATATTTAAATTTCATTAATGACTCTAATTAAAGTTTTGACAGATATATATATTCAATGTATTTTAGTTGAATTTGGTACCATTAATTTATATTAAGATATGCACGTGTTTTTTACTTTTTTACTTTTTTTTATTCAAGAAAAATGGGTATACCGAACAATTGACCCTATACGGTGATACGGTTTATGTAAAATGAGTATCTTATTGATATCACTCAAACTCTAGTATGTGGTCATCAAACTAACTGAACCTAACTTCTACCTTAATAATTAGATTTTCCATGTGCAGCAGACGTGTGGGAAAAGGAAATTGATAAGACGTATTTTTAACAAAAGAAAATGGGTGCTGCTGCCACCAATGCCCTCTGGAAATTGTTCATTAGGTCAAAACTTTCTTCTTGCTTGTATGAATTAAATATGGGTTGCTGAGCTAAATATTTGTTGTTATTTTATTAAGCTATTGCAAGTTTACCAAAACCATCATAAAAAGAAGACAGAAAAGAGCAGTTGTGTTAGGTAAAGGGTATGTGATAAATATGGTTACATCACCCTATTGATTTGTTTGATGTACATTGGCTTTTTCTTTGGGGATCCAATTGGGTTATTGTAAAACATCCGATTCAATAATAATTTTCAGAAAATCTCTTTCTTCTCACACATTCATAAGAGTAATGCTACATTGAATGTTTCATCACTCCTATATAACATTACCTTGAATCATAAACCGAAATCACGTGTTAGTAAATACATAATTCGAAGCAATCCAATGATGTTTTAAGATAATGTACACTTTAGATGTAGACTTTGAATGTAAATCAATATTCTATGCTTCAAACTCCATCCAACCTTTCAAGAACTAAGTCAATCAAAGAATTAATAATCACATATTCAGTAAGAATAAATGAAATAATCTGGAAATGAAGATTTCCTTCCATCCCTTCCGACTTTTGAGTGTCCTGAAATCCCTTATAAAAACCGTTTTAAAATATAAACTGGTTCCAAAAGCAGTCGTATAACAATAAGAATAATCAAATTGAAAAAATACGGTTCTGTCAGCATAATCGTGAAAGTAGAGGATATGTCCAAACAGAAGCAAAATATGCAATAAGCTCTAAGGTCTCCTGACATAAATAACAAAACTCTTGTTTCATTCTTACATAGTTTTAACTCTGCAAACAGAAGCAAAATATGCAATAAGCTCTAAGGTCTCCTGACATAAATAACAAAACTCTTGTTTCATTCTTACATAGTTTTAACTCTGCATAAGAAGGCAAGGGTATGAAAAAGAAAAGGAACTTAAAAAGAAGAAAGAAACAACTAATAAAAGAGAAACTAAACAAATCCAAGCTACCTCCATTTTGGGTAGTGGAAGGCAGCTTAATACACGACCCCCTCTACCTGCTACAAAATTTGCAACTATGGATGTGATGCCCACAAGGCGAAAATGGGCAGAACAATCAATTCCTTCCCAATTGCAAATGCGGCAGGATCCACATCAATTGATAATCAGTTAAGTTCGACGTTGCTAAAATAAAACAGGAACCCCTCCCTACAGAGATAAACACATTAAATAGTTTGTTACCTGATCCAAAGAGCCTACCTCAATAGGTCATGTAATTCACCTCATCACAGGAGATCAGCAACATTGGATGGCAGTTCCTCAACCACCACGTTATAAAACTTCTGGATGTCAAAAAGCATCCTTTCATCATCTCGGGTCACAAAGTTGATAGCCACACCCTTTCTCCCAAAACGCCCACTGCGTCCAATACGGTGTAGGTAGTTCTCTGGCTGTGTAGGGAGATCGTAGTTTATGACAAGGGAAACTTGCTGGACATCGATACCACGGGCAAGGAGATCAGTGGTGATCAACACTCGTGAAGACCCAGATCGGAATTCACGCATGATAATATCTCTGGTGTTCTGGTCCATGTCTCCGTGAGTCGCGGAAACGGTGTGGTCACGGCTCCTCATCTTATCTGTCAGCCAGTCAACCTTTCTTCGGGTGTTCACAAAGATGACACTCTGAGTGATGGCCAAGGTCTCATAGAGATCGCATAGTGTTTCCAGCTTCCACTCTTCCTTGTCAACATTGACATAGAACTGCTTAATACCCTCCAAAGTAAGCTCATCTCGCTTCACTAAAATCCTCACAGGCTTGTTCATGAACTTCCTAGTGATCTCAAGGGCCTCAGGTGGCATGGTTGCAGAGAATACACCTACCTGAATTTTTGATGGAAGAAGCTGGAAGATATCATATATCTGCACATAAAAATGCATCATTATAGTACCCATCATTTTGATGAAATCACTTTGGAGACGAGACCATGGACTTGTGATGCATACAAGTGATAAATCAGAAAATGCCCAGGATGAAAATCAAATTAATGGGAAGTAACATAGCATTTCATAATCAAGAAACATATGCCTTAACAGAAAATCTAAAGCAGGAACAAACATCAGCAGTGTGATAACAGTGCTAATGTAAAGTGATACTTAAGTTTAGGCAATTATTTATGATTTCATTTTTTTTGAGAGGCCACCTTCTACCTCAAATTTCCATCCCTCACATGATTTCTTCCAAAGGAATATTATCTTCAAGCTTCACATGCAAGGAAAATAAAATTCAGATTACAAAATGAAAAAAAAACATTCTTCAATTTATTATTAACTATGATATTTTTCTTTCTGAATGGTATGTGACTTGTTACATCTCCAGTCACTTGATATTACTTCAATGGAGGATGAGGAACTGCACAAGCACTCAGCCAAAAGATTGTAGTAGTAGAATTAGTACTCCATTGATTCTCAAAAAACTCGATCTCATCAGAGTTAGAAAGACATTATAATTTCTAAACACATTAATACTGGTAATGCACAGAACCCACAGTAATAACTATGTGTATTCGAATGTGAAGGTCATAAAAAACTCGGTTGACAGGATTACTTGGGGAAATTATAAGCCAGGAATAAAAACCCCACTTCATAACATTCTCAGGTCCCTACATGTTCATAAATCAGGATGTCTATATGAAAAAGAGGAAAAAAACAAAAACATTTTGCTTACGGCAAGGGGATTAGGTGCACAGTAAGAGGAATTACTTTGTTACTTATCTTTTTCAAAAATTAAATTTTAAAAAAATTGTTAATTATCACATTTAAAGATACCTAGGGCATATCTTCTTTAGAAATTAAAAAAAAAAACAGTTTTTTATGAGTATATGAAGGATGGCCATCAAAACCAAATTGGAAAACTACAAAGTAAACCTGTATGCAGAGCATGGAACAAAAAATAGATGCTGCTTAGTAATATTCAATGAAAACTTCCAACTACAACTAGTACTAGTTGTGAGGAAGGCAGCAGATAATCATCCAACCTTTTATATGAGTATATGCAGAAACACACACATAGATGTATAAATATTTCTAAATAAAAATCTCATGACAGCAGTACCTCAATCAATAAAAGCAGACTATTACCAGCAGAAACTATAAAGACATAAAAAAGTAAAGTTGAGATATAAAACCTGATCCTTGAAACCTCTTGAAAGCATTTCATCAGCTTCATCCAATACAAACATCTTAATGTGATCGGGGCGAAGTGATTGTCTACGCAACATGTCAAAAACACGACCAGGAGTTCCCACAACAACATGGACCCCACTTGAAAGGATTCGTTGATCCTCACGGACACTGGTTCCGCCAACACAAGCATGAACTTTCACACCAAGATAATCACCAAGCGCTCGCATGACCTTTTCAATTTGTTGAGCAAGTTCCCGAGTTGGAGCCAGAACTAGGGCCTGACAATCAACCAAACCGTAGTCAAGCTGTTGGAGAATTCCAGAGCAGAAAGTTGCAGTTTTTCCTGTCCCTGACTGTGCTTGTTGAATTACATCAAGTCCCTTGCAGAAAGGCACAATTCCCCTTTGCTGAATAGCAGAAGGCTTCTCAAAACCTACAAAAATAAAAAAAATTAGCTTCTTTTCAAATCAAGGTGGACAGACATAAAAGAAAGGATGTGTCACATCTTCTTCCTTCTTTTGGAAGGAAAAAATTGCAGCAAAGAATGAAATCACCATCCAACAACAAAAAAGCAGGTCCAAATCAGGAGTCTGTCTCAAAAGGAACGCGTTTTCATAACCACCCCAGAACCTGAGATTTGATTAGTTCACATTTTCCGTAATTTTCAATCAACAACCAAAGAAAAAGTCAATTTCTTTATCAGTCTATGCATGGTCAATCAAAGTCCAATAGTGGCCATTTCATAAAGTAGAACTTCCATAGATTTCCAAAGAACAATATATAACCATAAACAAATTGCATTTACCATAAGCATATATGCCCCTCAGAAGATTCTCTTGCAAACCCATAGCATCAAAACTTTCATAAACCTCATCATATGATGTAAAGAAATCTTGTCCCTCTGTTGTAAGCCTGCTCCAATATTTCATTTAACCAAGTTAGAAGATCAATATAAGATATACATTAACATGCTGAAAAAGTTTAGGCCACATTTGGTTTGTGATTAGGATACAGTTTCTTGTATAAAAAAAACAAATTAAAAAGAAATACCGATGGTCTAATTTAAAAGCAATTTAAAAAATAAAAATAAAAACCCAGGAAACAGGTTGTTTTCTAAAGACCATCAAAATTTGTTTTTTATATCTTTATCTTTTGGTTATATCCCAATATTCAAATCACACACCAAATGCAGCCTAATAGTTTGTGACAAGTAAAACATAGAGCTTTGGTTGAGTACAAGAAATAAGCAATTAGTTACAAAATGAAAAGACTTACAGGTCATTCATTTTGGAATCATATTGACGTGCATCAAATTGAGAACCTTCTGGAGCCACTCCCGCCATGACTGCAAAATTAAGGTATAACCAGCTATGAGTTCAAATTAATTTTAGCATTAGGCCTTACCTTACAAACAATAATCCAAATACATTAGAACTAGTGGAAACAAAAATATATGAAATTATAAGACAAAATAAATTATTTAGAACCCCGTCACCAAGAGGTTTATAACCAAATCAACAAAGGAAAAAATAATTAATGACAAGAAACTTTGATGGCTGATACAACAGCACGGACTCGGCAACAATTTATTTGTGGGCTTGATGAAAACCAAATAAGTAAATAAATGACTATTGTATTATTTAAGTACAAACAAGACTTACTTTTCACTAATCCAACTATTTCATAAACAACAAACTATTTAAAAAAAAAGTCATCTTGAAGAATTGTAAAGAAAAGAAATTAGTCCTAGTTAAAAAAAAAACTTAGTAAATTCCAACAAAATAACAAAATATCTTTATCGAAATAAATAATTAAACGAGAAAAAAAAGACGCTTTCCTTAAAACAATTGTTTAATTAAAAAATGAACACATGCTGATATCAAGATATTCTGTTAAACCTTATACAGGAATAAACAAACCCTGAAAAAATAAAATAAGAATTCCAATACACCTGTTAGAAGAAATAAAGTGAATCCAAAATCCAGATTTTGATGAAATTGCTATGGTCTGCAACTTGCAAAACTGTTAACTTTTCAGTATAGCGCTCTCCGAGAAAAAAGAGATTTGCACTCGGAAACTAACCAAACAAATAAAAATAAAAATAAATAATATCTTTCCTAGCTTAGTCTATCGAATTCTATCCAAAACTTCACTAAGTCACCTACAAAAAAAAGACACAACCAACACTAAAACACACCAAATAGAGATAGACAACGAGATAGAGTCTGTACTTCAGATCCCATCATCATCAACACAAAAAAAAAAAAAAAAAACACAAATCATATAAAAAACGATATTGATCTAAAACGAAAAGAGAAATTCCAAACCAAAATCCACTAGAAATTTGCAATAAACATAGTGATTAACAACATGCTTTTTCCCCCAAAACAACAAGCATTCAATTGAAGATCAAAAACGGCAAAAAGAGACTACAAAAGGAATTAGTTCTAGTTAAAGAAGAACCAACCTGCTACTGTTGGTGATCGCCGGGGATGATGAAGAGAAAGAAGAGAAGAACTGATTTCGAGATTTTATTTTTTTTTAGGGTTAGGGTTTCCTAAGTCGTCGGATGGATCTACGCCGTGGGTCGAAGGAGCAGTACGTAGAGAGAGCGAAAGAGCCAAAGAGAGATTGAAAAGATAGGAAGGGTTTGTTATATATGGGGGCGCGGGGTCGGTTTGCTGTCCTACTCCTACGCCATCTACAAATTAGAAACAAAATAAATTGGCTAAAAATTATAAACTTTTTTTTTTTTTTTTTTGGTTCAATAAAATAGAAACTTTTTTTAAAAAAAATTATTTAAAAAAAAAATTAATAATTTTCTTGAGACAAGGTAGATCGCTGAGAAAGATTTACTCGAAAAAAAATACAATTTTCTTGAAAAATATTTTCTTAAATAGATTTTTTAATTTGTTTGATTGGTGAGAAAATACTCTTTTAATACATATATAAAACAAAATAAAAAATAAAAAATAACAAGTTTCATTGATATAATGATATGAACCTTATTAACAATGCTAGAGATTTTTTCATGCAAAAATATAATTTTCTCATATTTATAGGTGAAAATCTTGGGTGAGAAAATAAGATAGTTAAAGAATATTTTCCTCAAGAAATTATTAACAATCACAGGTTTTTTCAATAAATCTATTATTTTGTGGAAAAAAAAAACAATTTTCTTGAATATTCAACAGACCCTTAATTATCAAATCAAAAATCAAAAAATTAATGTTTTGATCAATGGTATTTTAACTTGTGTCATGTAGTTTGCACCTTCATGAAAATGACAAAAGATGGCTTATAAATTAAATCTACCCATGGACATAATATTTGGACTGAATTTATATGTCAAATTGAGTTGGGTTTAAAATTTTATAACCCGATATTGTTTTCGAACCAACCCAAACGAATAAAAAATAATATTTATTATTTTATTCATTATTTTCGACATAAACACTTATTATGATTGAATTATCTAAAATTTCATGATGTAAACAATATAAAAGAAATCATCTTAAAAACTATTATAATGTTCAGATTTGACTTATAAATTACTTTATAAAATATTTATTTAAAATTTATAGAAGTAAATTATGTAATTATGTAATCAATATACAAGTTAATTAACCCGATCAATTCGATCCAAACTAACCCAAAGTTATTGGGTTGGGTTAAATTTTTTTCAACCTGAACTTAATTAGGTTAGCTTAGCATTTAACCGTAACCCGACTTGACCCGACCCGTGATTCCGTGAACACCCCTAGATCTATTTAAGCACTTTTTTAGCTTTTAATTTTGAACAAAAATTACTTTTACATTTATTTCACAACTACAACTTCTTCTTTAAGGGGTTATTAATTATAAATTTAACAAATGTCATTTTAAGTAAGATATTTCAAAATACTTTGACCAAACATGGTTATCATTGCAAAAACATTTTTGTGTTGGTTATTTATTTATTTCTTTTTTCTTTTTTTTATAAAAAAAAACCTCACTAAATAGTCTTCTTGAATTTTTTTAAAAATACTTATTCATAATCATATTTACAAATGCAATAAGTAATAAGACTTAGTTATACCAAACAAAGTCAATATTGATAAAAATTTAAATTATATCACATTAGAGTAGTCAACATAAATCTTCGTCAAATCAATTATAACATGAATCTTAATTAAAATAATAAAATAAAAATAATTAAAAAAGATTTAACTTCTTATACTTTAAATGCTTACTTAGACTTTAATTGAGTAAAGTGGAAGAAGTAAATTCATATAACAACATGATTAAACAATTCTTATTTGTATCAATATACATTTTGAAGCTCTTTAGATCCTTTTTTTTCTTTTACAAAAGCATTAGGCATTCATTACAATTTCTTCCCCTAAGTGCTACTTCTATACATACATACATGTGTGTTCCCCTAAGTGCTACTTCTATACATACATACATGTGTGTGTGTGTTTGGATAAAAATTTTGTGGGAGGGATGGTCGGGTGTACGCGATGGATTGTTCATTCCTCCTCCTTCCTTTGAGGACGACATTTCTACCCTACGGTTTTCTATACATTTTAGAAAGCTGGCGGAGATTGGCAGAAATCATTGTTTTGACTTCTTCGTCGACTACATGGCTTGAAAGGAGTAAGAGGATATTCCAGAATGAGAACTAGGGTGTGGGGGCTTGTGGGAAGAAGGAATGTTGCTTGCAGCATGTTGGGCTGCTTCTTCTAAGTTTTCTAAGTATTCTGGCGGTTTCATTGTGATACAATAGTACAGGAACTGGGGTAAATGCATGTGGGAAGATGCTCCATCTCCTTAAATGGGTAGATTGTAATAGTTCTGTATTAGCCTCTTCAACTCAACTCAATTGAGCCTTTTTCCAACAATTCCTGCATTAGCCTCTTACAAAATGTTAAAAATACTGACATAAAGCCATATCTTATCAAAATTGAAGAGAACTCAATTTTAAGATAAGGAAGCCTGTACAATCCAAAAACATAGTAATAACAAAGCCATCTCTTAATCATGCTTTGTGAATATATCAATCCAAATTCAATGACAAGAGATCAATTCTGCTCGATATGAGAAAATTTTATTCATGGGGATGTCTTTACACTCATTATAAGACATCAGATCAGTTCCTCATGTTTGAGGCTGCAAGATTTTATTGCCTCAATCCCCATCAATCCAGGAACTATCAAATGTGCAAAGCATCGTACCTTAGAGATGGAAAATCCATCGAGAAAGAACTTGAAGCACAGAGAAAGCACCATTTGGATTAACTTAAGTCACTAATTTGGTATTTTGACATCGCCAACACAAAATCATTTAGAGCAGCATGGACTCTGGATTCTCAATGTAGCCTTTGAATGCTTTTAGCCACTCTGCGCCAACCGCACCTAAAAAAAAGAAGCAGAAATGATCAAGATTTGCCACGATAGCATATAATAAAGTATTGGGTATTCTGTTTCTCAGCCTGCAAGAGAGTCCTGAGTTCAAATCCTACTGTAAAAGGCTGCTATCCATAGACTTTCTAGTTGCATGTGGATATGGGCAATAAAGGCCTAGGGAGTGTGTATTTGGTTTAAAATTCCGAAACTATTTTCAATTTGAAAACAAAGATTCCTTGAAAAAGTGTTTGGTCAAGTCATTTTTGAAAAATTCAAGATAGTTTTTAAATCCAACCTTAAAATTTGCAAAGGAAACAAGAAACAACAAAAGTTGTGTTTTCTTCATGATCCCCGATAACAAGGATACAATCCGAAAAAGTACAAATATTAGAAAACAACTATTTACTGTTTTTCTGGAAATAGCCTGTTTTTTATAACAAGGATACAATCTGAAAAAAGAAAAAAAAATCAGAAAACAACTCTTCACCGTTCTTTTGGAAATAGCCTGTTTTCTAGATAAAAAATTGAAAAACTGTTTTCGCAATCTATAAAATCAGACATTTTTTTGTGTTTTTAGATTTTTGTATACAGAAACTGTATCTGAATCACAAACCAAACTCAATAAGTAATTTTCAAAAACTGTTTTTGGATCTTAAACACTTTATCCTTTTGTATTCTCCCCCAAGATATGTGTGTGTGTGTGTGTGTGTGTGTGGTAGTAATTGGGAAAAGGCTTAGTCGAGTTGATATATATATATATGGTAGGAGAGAGAGGCTACATACCATCAATTACCCGGTGATCACAGCTTAGTGTGGCTGACATGAATGAAGCAAAGTTAAATTGGTCAGGACCAGCACCAGGTATCACCCGCTTCTCAGCTGCTCAAGCAAAGGACGATAATTTTAATAACATAAATTGAATTCCAACGCCCAGAAGAGTTGCAACCTTGCAGACTACCATAAGAAGCAAGCGTCCCAGGTGTAAAACAAACACCTGTGGTGAACCTTACCTGATCCAACAGCAAGAATTCCAGATTGAGGAGGATTGATGATGGCACAGAACTGTTTGACCCCAAAAGGTCCACCCAAATTTGACACAGTAAATGTGCCCCCCTGCAGATGAACTCAAATTTAAGCATCTAAAAAAAAAAAAAAAAGATTTCCAATGCTTTTTTACTAGCATGTTTCCTAAAAGCACCATCACCTCATAATGTTCTGGTTTGAGACTATTCTCTTTGGCTTTCTGTGCCAAGGATTTGACCTCATCAGCAATTTTAGATAATCCCTTCTTGTCCGCGTCCTTCAAACGACATTACAGGTTCAAGTAAGGCCATATGCCTATGAATGCAATATTAGGAGGCTTTAAGCTCGTGCTATCACTTACCCTAATAACTGGTACAAACAGTCCATGATCTGTTTGTACAGCAACATTGATGTTCACATTGTGATACCTGGATGAAAATTGAGAAGGCACCGCAAATTAGTGAAATGGATGCAATTAATTACAACAAGAATTCATGTTTAACACTTACTGCCGAACGTAATCATCTGTCCAGGAACTGTTGCACTGAGGAACTTTGCGAAGAGCCAAAGCACAAGCCTGTGATTTGGGTTGTCAGATTTACCTCTTGCTAAGGAAATAAAAACTCTAGTTGAAGGGAGATGAATAAGCATGATGAACACTATGCCATATATGTAGATCGAAATATGCTAATGTGACTCATATTCATAATCATTTAGAGCTTCAATATCAAGATGGAAGTTCACAAAGAGGTCGTCATTGTTGCTTTTCCCTCTTTCTGGAAACTGGGAAGTTGCAACTTTAAAGCTTTTGTGCAATTGATTAATGCAGCATACCTTTATTACAAGATCGTTGATAGATATTCGCTTTCCACCTGAAGCTTCTTGTAGGGAATTTAGTTGCTTTCGCAAACTGACACGAAAAAAATAAATATTGGATTCTATTTAATATGTTCAAAGAGAGGAAATAAAAAATGAGCTCAATCCATAAAAGTTATGGAAAAATTAATACTCACTCCATGAGTTTGTCAACACAGGTGTCCACTGTTAAATAGTAATGAGGAATGGTTTGTTTTGATAGTAGCAGGCGTGAAGCTGTGATCTGTAAAGAAAAAGATATGAGATATTTTTCACGTTTCAGCATAAAGTAGCTTGGTAGGTGCAGTCAGAAATGTTCCAAAGACAATTACCTTTCTTATCTGTGAAACTGGGAGGTCAGTGTAATTTACTGCTGCTTCTGGCACCTTGTCCTTGGCCTTTGAGACAGGTGCTGAGACACCCTTTCCACTAGAAGCTACACAGAGGAAATCAACATCAGACCAAGAACCAAAATAAGAACACAAGCCTTAAGAAATGGGAAACTAATTGGCAATCGGCTGCAAGTAATAAACAGCAAATCCAATAAATACTAGATCGGACTAGAAATATATGATGCTTCAGGAAGGAATTCAATAATGTTTAGCATAACATAAGTAGGGTCAAAAGCATATTCCCTTTTCAGACAAATTGGACACCCAAGTGCTGCGAACTGAATGATAGAAGAGGGAAGCTATACCTAAGTAATCTTCAATATCAGCCTTCAAAATACTTCCATTGGGACCAGTTCCCTTGATGCTTGAAAGAGGCACCTACATACGAAAGAGAAAACAAAAATTTGTTCAAGACAAACACAATTACGAATTTAAAGGACAACGAACAAAACCTCCAAAAAAAGGGTCAGAAAACCCATTTAACACATTGAACAATAAATTTTTGCTACAACCAATGAAGTGACTTACATTATGATCTTCTGCCAATTTTCTAGCAAGAGGGCTGGCGAAAATGCGAGATCCTGAATGAGGAGCATCATCAACCTTCGACGTTTTTGGCTCAGGTGAACTAACAGACTTGACAGCCTCCTCCTTTTTGGGTGGGGTGGAGTCAGATGGTGCTTCAACTTCTTTAGGAGCTCCTGGTTGTGAAGGTTTGTAATCTTTAAACTGAGCAATATCATCTTCATCCTCCACTGTTATACAAATCACCTACGTGGAGAAAACTATTAAATCAACTTATGGAAAGGAATTTACATCATTGGCCTAGAGGTAAAATTGAAATGAAACAAAATACAATTATGACTTGGTTTGAAGATAATGCCTTTACGAATACTTTAAATTCCAAAAGATGGCTTTGATGGACAACCACAAATGACTTAGACACACACACATGCTCGCATACATTTTTGACACATGAGATGAAGTTATTTAGAAAAATGCAGCTTTCAAAGAAGCTAAATTTGTTGCTTCTCTTGAGATATGGAGGGCAGCTTCTCACACTGTGATTTGGTCTATTTGGTTAGAAGAAACAAGAGAATTTTTGAAAATAAGGAAAAGTATTCTTGGAATGTTTGGGAAGTCTCTAACTTTATTGCAGCAAGCTGGTCAGCCAAAAGCAAAACAGCAAGAGGTTACAGCATTTCGGACTGGGTTCAAGATTGGGCAAACATATATAAACATTTTTTTGAAGCGGGATTAGGAGAACCTTTTGTCCCTTCTCAGGAAAAAAAAAAGAAGCTTTCATAGGATTCATAATAAGGAGCTTCATAAGGGGGAATCACTAAAAGGAAGCGAAAACATATTGAAGTCCTCAAATTAACACAATGTGAAAAAAAAAAAAAACAAAAAAGAAGGAGAAAAAGAAATGGATGTTCTTCATGAATAAATACAGTAAATGATAACTACTGCCAAGGAAAACTAGAGAGCAAGATAAAACTTAAAAACAAAAGAGTTTCTCAAAAAAATATGTGATTTGCATATGATCTGAAGGTCATTTCAAAGTAATAAAGAAATGAACAATGCAACTCCACAGACAATGAGGTATAATTTTCATTTAAAAAAATGAAGTTACACCTTAAGCCAGCTGCCATCCAAGTACAGTAATTAAATACAAGCAAGTATAGATGAGTCCAAAAGAAATACAAAATTCATGTATGACAGTTTTATGAATAGCTTTCTCAGACCGAAGATACATAATTTGGGTGCAATCCAGTATATAATGATGCTTATTTATCATTAGTAGCCTCCTTCAAGATAAAATAAATACCTCACCAACTTTTATATCTTTTGCTCCATCACCATGGATTATCTTAGCAATGAAACCTTCTTCCATGCATTCCATCTCAACTGTTGCTTTATCCTATATTAAGTTTGTTGAATAAGTACAGAAACAGGTCAATTACAAAACAGTATATTTTGAAGAAAACAATAGCGGCAACAGCCATACAGTTTCAACTTCACATAGGACTTCACCAGGAGAAACTTTATCCCCCTCTTTCTTCACCCATCTTGCAATATTACCCTGCACGTGTGTAAAAAAAGGTTCAACTTTTTTCCATGATGATAAAATCAATCAAATCCTTTCATCAGTTAAACTTTGTTTTCTTCAAATAAAACAAGATGAAAAAAAGGCTTTTCTTAATAAGGGAAGAAGGCCATCAAGATGGCTTAAATCTGAAAAACGGAAAAAGGAAAATAAAATAAATGAACCAACATCAAGGGACCACAAGTAGTAGAGAGTCTTCTTCCATTTCACACACTAAAAGCTCAAAGAAAAAAGACCTTTTCACTCCTCATTTCCTCAAACACGTTGAACCATACCACAGGCAAAGCCTTCACATTGAGAATTATAGCTGAAACATGCTCCCCTCCATCATAAAGTGGTACACCTATTATGTTCAGCCCATATGTCCCACCATAAGCACACAGTAAAAGCTTCCATGAGGATCTCTTCTCACTCGAAGAGAAGACCTAAGACTCAAAATTCATGAGAACCTCTAACCAATCCTAACGAGCATGGAGATCAAAAAAGCAAATGATCAACTGACCAACATTCAACTGGTAAAGAAAGAAAGAAAAAATCTGGGATGATGATACCAAACATACCATGAGCAGTCAAGTGGTCAACTGTAAAGATTTTACAAAGGGACGTGTACCAAACAAGAAATATAAAACTTGGATGGAACACATGATCTCTAGACGAAAGAAGTGAGACAGTAGCGATTGAGAACTCTACATGCCTAAAAGGGGAAAAAATCCCAAGCATGAGGTTGTAGACAATCAACAATTCCTAGCAATGACATCCCAAATCTTCACATTTGCATGGAAACCCATGGTCATCCCTCACATATATTAAGGATGATGCCACCAAAGCATTTTCTTCCTCTGAGTTGAAAGAATTAATTACTTAGGTAATATGGCATCAAACATAAACAAGAGAATAGTGCTTAGATGGATCAGAAAGTAAGTACCTCTGACATTGTAGGAGAAAGAGATGGCATTCCAATCTCTTGGTGTGGTGGAAGTCCTGAAGCCATTACACAAGCAATTCTTAGCAATTGGATGAGCAAAATAACGCCAATATAATAGCATAGCAGCAGGTAAGATTGTGAGAATCACCAATACAAAATCACAATTTAACAATAGAAATAGATGGATCGATCCATCCCTAGTTTGTAAAGTAAACACTTAGCCACCTACAGGGTGTACCTAGTGCATGAAGCTCCTAGCATTGCAAGGTCTGAAAAGTGATCAGTGTAAGCAGCCCTACCACTACATTGGAGAGGGCACTTCAGGATTTAAACCTATGACCTCCAGATTACAATGAAACAACCTCAAACGTTGCACCAAGGCGTGCCCTTCAAAAATTTAGCCACCTAAATCATAAAATCAAACCTGCCATCCATATGTATAGACTAACTAAAGACACTAATATCAGGGCAATACACAACATAAGATATCTTCATGCCACCACTTTGAGTGAAAGATGCCTTTATTCCTATTCACCTAGGTAGGCTATATACTTTTTTTCCAAGAAAAACAAATGATTAACTGGTTTTTTAAACTTTGGTGGTTTTTGGAGTATTGTTGGTAGCATAGTTATTGGAATCATAAATTAGAATTGAATTGTTTGGGAGTGAGGCGAATTGAATTAGTATTCAAATTGGTGAATCGTAAGACTCATGCACATTGTATGAATCACATATAACCACATATATACAAGTTAATATTCTGTTTGTCATTTATAGTTTTGTTAACTAGTCAATTTGGTTTAACAACGAGTGGTTGGCTCAGTAGACTCAGGCTCCAAGGTAGGCCCTATATAGAAGTTCGAAGGTTCGATTCTTGGAGGTGCCCTTGTTGGGAGAGGTCTACCATTCCACTCCCGCCTCGAACGGGGACTAGTTCCATACCCAAAGGGTGAGGGGAAGCCTTGTGGGAAACCAACAAAAAAAAAAAAAATCTAGTCAATTTGGTTTGAGCCAAAGATAATGAGCTAATATATTTTAAAGATGATTTCCTTACTAAGGAGATTATTCTTACAAAAACTTGTCAATTTTAAAATGTATAACCTAATGAAATTAGTGAAACTAAAATTTAATAATTTTATAAACCTATACCGTCTTTCTCTAGGATATGCTTGTTAGAATAACAAAATTCTAAAAATATTTCTTGTTGCAAAACTCACCATCACTAACATTAGTTCACAAAAAATCTTTTATCTAGGGTAAATGGTTACAAATCATATCTTAAATTCTTAATAAATAATTACATATTTCTTGGATCGACATAAAACATATAAAAACTTAAAGGTAGAAGTTAAAAAACATGGTACTTTAAACCTATAATATACAAAAATTTATACTTTCACTTTTGGTAAGATTCTTACAAATCATTCAATTGTTAGATTTGCACATGAATCGTAAGATCTTACCATTTTTTTGGATCCATAATGAGATTCATAAGCATAAGGATTCATTTAGAATTTCAATTGATTTTCCTTGAGTCAAATTATGAATTATAAGATTCATAGGTTTAAATAGGGATTCTGACAACCATGCTTTATAGTAGTATATTTATGTAGCATGCTTCATTAGACATATGTTTTTGACATTTGCATGACACAGTTTCTTGAACTTCATTTTAGATTTTTCTTATAAAAATATCATTTTAGATTTTGTTAGTCACTTAAATTAAATCCCAATGTGAATGGAAGTTTGATGAATACATTTCTTTCATTAAACATAAACCCCTTTCTTGTTTGATTCTATATATTGCTTATACAGGGCGTGGGCAGCTCACAACTACTGCCTTCATCTGAGCAAGCCAAAATGCCTAGACACCTTGTACTCATTGTGTTTATATTACTTAGGTTATTGATGTAGATTTGTTGCGGAAGCAAGAACGAAAGTACTCAAAAAAAAATAACCAAATATATATTCTATTGAATAAAATATTCAAAGAGAAAAAAAAAATTATCTTCATCTCTCCAATTTCGTAGCAGCTCTCCCTACAACCTAGATGTCGCATGAGATTTGTCGGATTCAGACCCTTGTTCCGAATCGTGGAGTGAAACTGCAAAATTGTCGTGAGAACCCACAATTTTCTCCCTATCTTGGACAACGATCGACTCTTAAAGTTGTAGCTGCGACAACGTCAAGCATAAAACAACTTTCAACAATTGATTCACGGCTTTGGCATTATTGGTGATCAATTCTTCAAGTCGATCAACCCGAGAATTGATTGCGAGTCTTCCTCTTCTCTTTGACGCCATTGACGAAAAAGAGCAAGATTGAACTTGTCTCTGATACCAATTTGATGGAGATTCATCACGGAAACAAGAACGAAAATACTCAAAAAAAAAATAACCAAATATATATTCTATTGAATAATATATTCAAAGAGAAAAAAAATTTATCTTCATCTCTCGAATTTCGTAATTAGAACTCCTTATATAGATAACTCCCCTAAAACAATTTCTAAACTACCTAAAACACCTAAAAATAAGTTTCCTAACCTATCTATAACATAATAACAACTTCCTAATCCTATTAGAACTCAACTTAGACACTTCTAAACATTTTTTAATACACTTAAATAATAAAAGAAAATTTAAAAAACTATCTAAACCTACTACTAAAATATAAATTTACCAAAATAAAAAACTTCTCTAAAAAAGAAACTAAAATAAAAAACATAAAAAAAAACGTTATACATCAGTTGTATACATATTTCTCTAAAAAGTTACAAAACACATTGAGGATTGTTCAAGATCAAGCCCTTTGTTGAATTCAGGTCACATTGCCATCTCTAAGTGCTTTGTCTATGTTAATTCAAGACATTAAGCCACCTACCTTTAGTTGGAAGTGGGTCAAACTAGAATACATTATTAACCATCATCTAGTGAGTTCCAATATAATTGTGACTTGGTCTAATGAAAGCTTTTTAGCTACAAATAAAATTCTACTTCCATCAAAGAGGCTTGGTGGTGACGCAGAATGAGTCTCCAATAACATTGGAGGCAATCATTGCTGAATGCAATCGTTGTTGACCGCACATCATCGTTAGTGTACAATGCCTCAAAGTTTTGAGGGTGTCATTAAGAATGAAGATGAAAGATTGGAGTTAAAGTTGGGGTTGAGGGTTTCAATCATAGACTTTAAACATTTACATCAAGAACCTTAAAAATTTATAAAAATTTCAAAGAGTCCATATTCTACTTTATGTAGTGCCAAGGCGATATTGCAATTTGCCCAAGTGATAAACTAGATGCCTAGGTGACACTTGATAAAACTGCATACAACACCAAACTATTTTATAACTTCAACTTCTTACAATGACTTACAAAACTGAAAGAATACTTTTTATCAGACATATGGTGTATTCCAAACACATCCCTTTCCTTTTTAGGTCAATATTGGGGCCTTAAATCACTTTTTTTCTTTTCTTCAGCTAGTGAATTAGTTTTTATCAATTGTATACAAGACCGAGATTCAATTTTATGGCTGCAGTTTTTAGGTACATGATAATCTCCAATAAAAATCAAAGTTGCCATTAATTTCTGTTTTACAAATTTCAATTCAGGAAATTAAGGTTTCAATGAATCTTTTGACTTATTCTATCAACATCGATCCAGTGATTACATTTATTATTTACATTTAATTCATAATGCAGCGGCTGCAAAATCAAAGACGTTTGTTGGAATTTCGATGAATTGAAATTCCATGCAGAAAGAGTGTTTGTCGTTGCTATATGAAATGGAGATTGAGAGTAACAAGCAAGAGATTCAACCACAGCCAATGACATAATCAATGGTCAAATTAGGTAACCCTAGATTTTCTTGAAGAATTCATAGATAACTTGAGTGATGCCAAATTACAAATGCTACATGTGAGGTGATTTGTGTGCAACAAGGGGATTCCATCCCATAAGAATTTCCAGTGTTGAACAGTATACATAACAAGAAATTAATAATTGTATTACTTTCAAGTCAGATGCAATGCACTTTTGCATGCCTGAGCCATATTGTATCACATGGTTCAAGATGCACATGGCAGTGGCGACATTCAATTTCACTCAAATGGAGATGCATTCTGACAGTAGATTAGTAGAGATTAACAGAATTCTTTCATTAATCGCCATAATGCAAAAATGGCATATTTTTAGTTGATCCAAATAAGTTCAAAAGAAAATCCAGAATAGAGAGTTCACTAGACCTGAATCTGTTGAAAAACTTCGTCTCGAGCTTGTTTGGGAGCTGACAAGTATTGAAACTAATAAATTTAGTACAAGAAATGGCAAGAAAGATTCCAACAAAACAGCATAGGCTATTACAAAATACAAACCATGATAAAACATTGTTTGACACCAAGTGAGATAATGGAGTGGTTATTCTCATTGATGTTCTTGATAGCTTGCCCTTGACTTGTAGCAAAGATACCTATACCAAACTCTAATTTCAGATGATGAACAAGTAGTGTAAATGATGAAGTAACAACAGAGGTCAGATAAAGAAGAAAAGAAAAGATAGGCTAGAAGAGAGAAAAAGCCGTTAAGGCAAAATCACCGTTGAGATATCAGGATTATTTGCTCGGCTACTATAGTTGAATGTTGTACTTGCTAGAGTAGATTTCCTTCTTGGAAAATTACCATGTTGATGGATCTTTGTTACACCTGACAATAATCAAAGTTACACCAAAGTATCAACAATTAAATCTTGACCAGGCTGATATAAGCCAGAGAATACAAGTTCAATGAGATGACTGAAACTAATCCTGGTCAGTTTATGAACATTTGTTAAGTCTGATATTTGTTGAGCATGTTATTAGCAATTACCTTTTTCCTTTTAATTAACGAACTCGTAAACTACTCACCATGTCCATTACTGATGGCAGGTAAAGCCCCTTTAGAATACCACCGGACCAGAATAGCGGGCTCATTTTGTAGTATGTTTGCAGGATTTATTAGCTGTAGAATAGAATATCCATCAGAATAAACTAATGAAGCAGTAGAATAATCAATCATTCTAAAAACATCTGAAAGAGGTCAAGACATGAGTGTGGAAACAAACGAAATTAATGGCATGCCAAGTAGTAGCTGATATACATAAGAAGATTTTGCATAAGAAAAAAGAAAAAGACATAAAATCTAGTGGGGTCATGGGAAGGAATTACAGGAAAAATAAGTATGTGGATACTATTTGGTTAATGCAAAGTGACCAGGGAATCACGGCAGGATGTAAGCTGTGCTACACCAGCACAGTTAGATTGCATGAAATCACCCATTGATGGGTGATTTAAAGCCATCCAATGGTGTTGGAGGGCACAATTTGCATTCCAGTACGCCACCCTTGTCACACTAGCACTGCTTCTAAGGTTTTTGGTTAATAGCAAGATTACAAGTCTTTCCACTTATTGTGTTCAACATGAATATGCAAGACTGGGCTCTATGAAGTTATTCTTGTGTAAAGCAAAATAGTGAGAACAATTGCTGTGTGAAGAAAACATTAAATAAATTGAGCAGAAAATTCTTACAAAAAAATAAAAATAAAAATTGGCCAGACAATTCTTCAATCTGCCAACATAGGCTATAAATATTTCCTAAAGATAAAAAAAATAGCAGCAAACCAGCAACTTGAACTCAAAGTAAAATTACTCAAATTGAACAAAATCTATATACCTACTAAATTCAACTCAACAAAGCCTTTTGCTAACTATATGGGGTCAACTGCATGAATTTGCTTCCTCCACTCCACTCTATAATCAATATTTATAGGTTTTCCTCTACCTCTAACCTTACCAATTTACCCTGGTGTTAATTGGTCAGTATTCCTAAATGGTGCAACCGAAAGTCTTCATTAAGCAATCTATGTGTCCAAACCACCTTAATCGATTTTCTTTGATTTTGTCTCCAATTGGGACTACTCCTACAATTTACCTAATATGCTCATTTCTAAGTTTATATTTCAATCCTTTTACCTTTTACCACATATAAAGGCGGGCCTTGGCAAAATGGTTGAAGTTACTCTATTGTGACCTTCCAATACAAAACAACCTCTCCAACATGGAGGTAAGCTTGTGTACATCATCCCATTCCTAGACCTTGCAATGGCGGGAGCCCCATGCACTGCATACACTTTTAATGGTTTACCACATACCCATCTTGACACTTGCATTTCCATTTATACTTAGTTTGTTGATGTATTCTTTCTTTATTACCCAACATTAAATTCCATAGAGCATAGCTGACCTAATATTGATCTTATAAAATTTTCCTTTCCATTTTAATGGGATGCGTTGATATATAATACTCCAAAAGCACACCTCCACTTAACTCATTTGGCTTTAACTCTATGATTCACATCCTCACCTATTTTTACCTCTTGCTAAATAATTGATTTCAAATACCTAAAATTTCCACTCCATGACGTCTCTTGACTTTCAATCTTCACTATCTCTTCATATGTAGTTCAATAGTTCTACTTCCACTAAAATTACATTTAATGTATTTAGTGTTAATCTTACTAATCTTTAATCCTTTATATCCTAAAGCCTCTCTCCAAATGTCTAGTTTAGCATTTATTTAAAATTTAGTTACATCAATCAGTACTATATCATCAATAAATAGCATATACCATGCGGATATTTTCTTGGATATGTTTAGTCAATTCATCCATAATAGTGCACAAAGATAAAGAAGCGGATCCTTGGTATAAACCTATTGTAACAAGTAACTTGTTAGTTTCTCCAATTGTTGGTTTTACTATGGTTACGCTTCATCATACATATCTTTTTATAAGGTTAGTGAATGAAATTGACATACCTGAATTTCAAAAATAAATTGGAATTTGCTTCATTTTTTTTTTTTTTTGTAGGTTGAGAAAAAAGCTTTTTTT
This sequence comes from Paratinospora sagittata, assembly GCA_035771175.1. Lineage (NCBI taxonomy): Eukaryota > Viridiplantae > Streptophyta > Magnoliopsida > Ranunculales > Menispermaceae > Paratinospora > Paratinospora sagittata. The sequence goes on along the minus strand of CM069611.1, from coordinate 4,387,209 downwards.
AGAGTTATAATAAAATAGAATACTTTTAAGAAATGACTCCATTGAAAAATGATACGAAGTGTTGACTTGAATTGTCTACAAATTTACAAAAGGCCCCTTTTATTAGCAATTCAATGCCACAAACCCACTCATTTATTTTGTAATGCCCGCTTGCCTGTTAAATCTATTCCCACACATAATTGCTAATAAAATCACATTTTTGCTAGTTTTCATGATAACGAAGTCAACTCATTTAGAATGGCATTTAGTTTGATAAACGATGGAAAAGCATCAGTTAGATTTAGCAAGTAATTTACTTTCCTTTTTACAAAAAAGCTCTTCTAAAATCTTCTAGAAGTTAGCTACTAATATGGATTTTGTTCAATTTATCTCGTTATTTGTATTAGGAGTTCCCTATACGAAATTAAAAGGAACAAAAATTTAAAAGCACCTTTTGGTTTTCTATTATCAATAAAAAAGTTATTATGCCAAGCCTAGAAATGTTCACATACAGCCCTTCTAGTCAAATATTACTTTTTCTCACTCCTATCTACATGAAAATCTTGGCTCAGCCATTGCTTCATACACTTCATGTTGCTCATTAATTAGCCTAGAAATGTTCACATACAGCCCCCTTCTAGTCAAATATAACTTTTTCTCACTCCTATCCAAGTGAAAATCTTGGCTCGGACATTGCTTCATACCCTTCATGTTGCTCATTAACTTATCAAAGGATAGACATATGAAAGTGTACTACACTCGGTCTACCCCTCGAATGACCATAGAGCTTAGAAACTAATCCAAAGACTGAAAACAAAGAATTGCTAAGAGGTGAACAATATATTTGAAGGAAGAAGACTAACAACAAATCTAAGTGTATTTTTCTAGACACGTTCGTCTCAAAACAGTACAACATGCACTCAAGCAGATCCAGGGTTCTTCATAATCAACTATAACATGTGACAAACACCATTCATAAATGAATATTCAAAATTTTTCACTTATACCTCTGCTTCCAATTCAATTCAAAACCAATCAATACCTTCTCTAAAATAGTTTTCATAACCACTACCTTTTTTTAGAATCGCTGACACTGATAACGGAGTTACAAAACACCACCTATAAATCGTGGATGAGGGATTGGATTTTTAGTACCAATATAGTAACTCAAATCAAATACACCAATAGTGCCTGGTAAGGTAAGTATTTATAGACTAGGTCTTAAATATTTAGAATCATTTCTTCTTCTTTTTTCTTCTCTCTTTTTTTTTTTTTTTTTTTTTTATAACTTGGATCATTGCATGTTTCTCAAACAACCAGACTCCGCATCATTCTTAACATGCAATTAAACACAAGCAAAATAGAATGATAAAACAAAAAACAAAATAATAATAATAATAATAATAATAATCCAATCATATATCATGACCTTGCGCCTACCAATTCCCCCATTCTATTCCGATAAAAAAAAAAAAAAAAAACCAAATACCCATCTAAACAAACACGAAATCGAGAAAATGAATCGAAATGCACAATCATTTCAGAAAAATCACAGCTTCGGTAGGCGCACATAATCCTAATTCAAGTTGAATTAACAGTTTTTTTATTTTAAATCATTCACAAAATGAAACAAGATCATAGACACATACAACAACAACAACATCCAGTACAAAAAACACAAAAGAACCACAAAAAAAGAATCATCATGTGAATTCACCTTTCTGGAACGACGGATCAAATGAGTGGCGAACGTCATGATATTTTTTTGATCCACCAAATTCAAAACAAATAATAACTCTCTGTGTTACTAGTAATTCAGTTTCGCAATAGATCTCTCTCTCTCTCTCTCTCTCCGAGCTTCTTTCCACTCGATGCGAACAGACAACGCAGCCGAAGAGAATGGCATTAAAAAAATAAAAAATAAAAACAGAACAAAAGGATGATCCGGTACTGTGAAGCGTACGTGAAGGAGATATTATGGCGGTTCGATGAGTTGACTGACTCCAATTGATGAATCATCCAAGGGTCCTCCTAATGAGGACACGATTGCGGTCAAACACAAAGTCCTCTTTTTCTGAGTTGTTTTGGTTTGACCCGTTTTGCTTTGCTTTTTCTTAACCCTAAACTTCCAAATTCGGTCCGAGTGCGCTCGCTGGCGAGTCCACTCTCGATTCGACTCACTTTTTAAAAAAAAAAAAAAAAATTATTCTTTTATTGGCAAAAGCTATTGATTCTTGTAAACTATAAATTGAAATATTCGGATTAACAAACTTAGTTAGCCTAACATAAAAAAATTGATTCAGTTCAGATTGATTTGATCAGTATGAACTTTTGAATTATTTGGTTTGATTTTGTTTGTTTAATGTTTGATTTTATCTAATACCGGTGATATAATTATATATTGAAGAGTGATAAAACGTCGTAAGATATATATTCAAATCTATACTTAAGTTGATGTGATAATACACACCATCACTACATCATCAGGAAAAAAAAAATAGATGTTTCAGTCACCATAGATCATGTCAACATAGGTCTAGTTTTAGATATAATTTTTAGATTGTAAAAATATTTCTCTTATATATTAAGCCTATAATAAGCATATTAAACTATAAATACTAGGTTTTAAAAAATAATATAAAATTATTATTTTAAAAAAAAATTGAAATTTCTAAAGATAATATATGAAAGTTGTGTTTTGATTATCAATATTTTATCGAAAAAAATGTCCTCAACCCTCTTATTTACTCATCCAAAAAATTTTCACTTTTGAGAAAATGTAATTTTCTCTTGAGATTAAGATTTTTGGTATTATTGATGGTATTCATATTTATATTCAATGAATCTTCTTATTTTTCATTTTCTTTGCATCAAGTAATTAAGTGTAAAAAATATTTTTTTATGCACAATTAAATAACTATAAAAAGAATTTTAAAAAAACTTAGCTTGAGAAATTGTTTGTTTTGAGAAAGCTGCATTTTCTAGAAAACTTTTATTCAACTATCAAAATGGATCTCATACGTATGTACTTATGAAAAGAAAATATGGATGGTCTTTTTCCAATGACAAATTTCTTGTGTAATAAACTATGTGTAAGGCATCTAAACTAGGGGTAAAAGCCAACCCAACCAACCCGACCGAACCGAACCAAACCTGACGGGTTGGGTTGGGTTGGATTGGGTTGGGTCATAGGTCGGGAGCTTAAAATATCGACCAAACTCAATCTAACCCGAACTAATTAATAACTCTAACTCTAAAAATCTTTTTTCCCTCTCGTTCTATATGAAGATTGAAGCTTGAAAGTAACTCAAACTCATCAATCTTTCGCGTTATTAACAATTTGATGCTACTTTAAACTATCTTGAATTTGTATTTGTGGTTGTAATGAAACTTTTTTAAAACTTTTTTGATGAAACTCTTCTCAATTCATGAATGTAATTTATTTAAAATATCTTGATATTTATGATTAATTTGAAATGGTTGCCAAATTTACGTGTTCATATGATTGTATTTAAAATTAAAACATTATATGTTTGATGTCTATTAGTGTAAAATTTACAGGTATAATTTAACTCATTTCAATATTATTAACCCGAATGACCAACCCAACCCAATCCGAACTAGTTTGGGTTGGGTCAAGGGACGGTTTGGTTTAGGTTAAGTTTTAATTTTTCCAACCCAATCCGTTGCACCCTTAATCTAAACACCTATTGAAGGGACCTAAACCAAATCGCCCCTCAATATTATCAATTACGACGATATTCGACTGATTTATTTCTTTTTTATTATTTTGATTTAATTCCTTTATTTTATTGAGATGCATTTCCTTTATTAGTATTTTTATTAGTATTTTGATCATAGTAATTTTTATTTAGAAACATCTAGTTTCTTAATTTAGGTGATGGCTGAGTTTTTATTTTTGAGTAGGTTAGATTATTACATATTGAAAAGATTGTAATGTAAAAATACGTTTGATGAATTGAATAATATTTTCTTTTACTCTCGTCTTTCTCTTCCTTTGCGCTATTATCCCCTCATTGGGGTTGCCCTTGATGAGTACAAGGGATTTGGGTAGCAAATCTCATATATTTAGAAAAAGACTTAGTTGAATTAAATATATATATACAAAATATCGAAAAATATAAAGAATCTTCTATTCTTTATACAACATTGTTGCCAAGGAAGGAAAAGAAGACGATATTTTTGATCGAGGTAGTTGATTTTATATGAATTGTAAAACTTTTAGATTGTAAAGACCCAATTATCGCACTTTTGTTGTGCGTAGCAGAAGCATAAGCAAAAGCAAAATATCAAATGCACAAAATCAAACAATATCCAAATGAATGTAAAAAAAGTACACGAGCAAGAATACATAAATTTACGTGAGTTCGATAAATATACACTTACATTCTCGGGAGATGAAAATTAATTTACTAACGAGAGAATACAAATAGATTACAAGAATCTGTAATCAGATTTAAAACAAATGCTCTCAAATGATAAGTGTTCCCACATAAATTTTAAATTCTTACCACACTTAATACACCCCCCAAAGAAGGTATATATAATACATATGTTAGAATTAGTTTTTAACATAAAATAAAAAAAAGTTCATAATTTAGACTAAAAAATTAATACATAAATAGAAATAACTTGGACAGTAAATAGAGAGCTGTATTTACGTGTTGCAAGCACAATTCATGAATAGTTATGTCTCATTGACCCAATAAATTGAACTGGCCCACTTTTAATTTGGTTATTATTTGCTTGCAAGGCTCCTTTAATTAACAAGAACAGAAAGACCAAAATGTATAAATTATAATATCTTAGTTATTCCAAACAATGTCAAAAGGAATATATTGTGTCCAGAATAAAATTAGCAAGCAAACATACTTATATGCCCGTTTGATTTCTTGTTTAATTAAAATAAAGACTATAGCTAGCTAGCTAGCTAGCTAGAGAACTAGCTAATTAAGTAATACTCTTTATATATCATATATAGATGCAGAACTTTATATATATATATATATATATATATATATATATATTGTAATAATAATGGAGTAGCCAAGGCATGACATCAATGCATGGCTTAATTCCCTCAAGACTCTTGATTGACCAAATACTATTAGTAATAATCATCAATTTCATAATTAAAGATAGGCATGCTTATAATAATTAATTAATAGGAGGTGGAGGGGGTTGAGTATCTTATAGTATTAAACCAAATAAAATAAGATAACATAGAGAGTGCCACTCCTTTAACTTTTTGACACTACTTGAGGTATGCTTGCATGTGTTCTATTACTAGTGATTTACCTTAATATGTTTCTAGATATTTATTCTAAAATATTATGTACAACTAATGAAAATTATTTAAGAGGCCATAAAAATTTATAATTAGAACAAATATTATATGATGCATCAAGTTCTATCCTCAATTCTTCATTTATATGTACATAAAATGTTGAGAAATATATTATATATGGTTCTCAAATTAACAACTAGCAATAGCTAGCAATCTATATATATATATAATTTTCTTTATCTTTTTCTTTTTTGTCCTAAATCCCTCTGTGTCCTCAGCTAATCCTTTTGCGGGGACGAGACTAATCTAGAGTTTAACTCTCCAAGAAAGTGGATAGCTAGCATCTCCCATCAGTGTATGTTATAGTGGAGTTCGAACCTGTGATCAGACCCCTTAACCCACTAAGACGTAGTTGCTCCTCATCAACTGCACTGCAACCCGATGGGTTAACAATCTATATTTTCGTAACAAGAAATCTCTTCTGTTTTTTTAAAGATATCCGAAGCAATAAGAGGTCTTGCATAAAACTTAATATTATGAATTTAGTTGAAAGCATGCCAAAGGGAATAGGATGGATAGACAAGTTATAAAATTATAACTCTCTTTTTTCTTAGAAAAAAATCAGTAGGTAGCACAAACACAGGATTTTTTTATTTTTGGTAATTGTCTATTTTAAGCAAAATATGATATCTCGATATAATTTATTATATCTGCTAATTTAGTTGCCAAAATTTGCCTTAATTGGTAATACAGCACTCAAGATCAACATGCCATTTTGTAAAGTATATAAATATATGAATTATATATATATATATATATATATATATCTAAGAACTAATGCTAGCTCTTTTATATATTAAATCTTACGTACATTTTTTTATTATTATCAGTACCTAAGCTTGAGGTTGAATGTTATTAGATGGAGTAGTAAATAAATTGCCAGTGGGGTGGCTATTATGATATCCCTTTAATTGTAATACACTTGGTGCGTTTGATGTGCAAGATAAGATAAAATTATTTTTATGAGATTGAATTGGATGAGATGAGATTAAAAATAAAGTAATATTGTATTTGGTGTAACCATGAGATTAAAATAAAAATTAATTAAATAATTTTTTTAAGCTTTTTTTCTTAGTTACATAAAAAAAATGAGGTCACTAGATTTGCAATGGCAAAACTAGTTTTTTTTTTTTTTTTTGTTGTATCAAGAAAGAAGAAGAAGAAGAAGATGAAGAATGGCGCAAAAAAAGAAGAAAAAGACAAAAAAGAAAAAAAAATCCGATGGATAAAACAATCCCGATAAAAATGTCGAGATTGTTTTATGAGGGGGATAAAATGGTGGGTGAGATTATTTGTAATCCTATCTCACTCACCTCCAAACACTAGGATAAGATTAAAAATAATCTTATCCCATCCTATTCTCCCTACCAAACAACCCCTTAGGGCTAGCTCAGATAAGGTAGGATTAAGATGAGATAAGGATATTTTTAATCCCTACCTTGTGTTTGGAGGTGAGGTGAGATGGAATAAAATTATCCCACCTCATCCCTCTATCCCACTCGAACAGGATAAACCAATCCCACAAAAAATGGTTGAATTGGTTATCGAACTTTTTTTTTTCTCCGCCTCCTCCTCCTCGTCTTCTTCTTCTTCTTTCGCACCTTTCTTCTTATTTAAAAATTAAGTTATAAAAAAATATTTAATTACTTTTTTATTTTAATCTCAAACATACTACAAACATAAAATTACACTATTTTTAATCATATCATATCCTATCCTATCATATTCAATTTCACAAAAATAATATCATCTTATCCTGCGTACTAAACAGACCCTTAAAGTACTATTGGGTATATCTTATTAATTATTATCCATTTTAAATCATGAATTAGAGTATATCTTATTAATTATTCTTAGTTTAATACTTGGCAATGATCTCTTTTGGTTACAAAAATAGCTATGAAGATGGATAAATTGAGTACCCCATACCCAGAGTGCATATTGTGCCCCATGCATATACACCATTCACATATGAAAAATACCTTCACCGTAGTTATATCGGTGCCAAAGCTTAGACTATCTCAAGGAATGGGATCCAAAATGTAAAGTTGTCTACCTTACTAAAGACCACTATCTAGCATGACTTGAACCCTGGCTTCGATGTGGTCATCAAATTTGAATATGACTCTAGCTCCAAATTTTGATATTGATCTCCTTTATTTTTTCAACTTCACCTACAATACGAAAACGAATGCAAATGTTTAGTATGCATTGTATAATTCATGGAACAATTAATTATTTATAAATAGTCATAAAATAAATAGATGTACGTACATATTTGCGAACATTTTAGATATAAACAAAAAAAAAAATACGTAGGAAGAGAGAACGAATCCTTCCTCCTAATCAATCAATAGATGAATTCCTCCTGTATGTAAGAAGAGAGATCTGAATGTCAACCCCTCCGATAGAAAGTCAACAAGCGCGGTGCAACAAAGCTTCTAGTTGAGTAAGCGGAAGTCCTCATATATCGTTAGAACGCTTTGAAGTAGGCCATACGCGAGCACAGCGAAATGAGCATATCTATAAAATAGACATGTTACTTATTAGGTACCTTGAATATACATATTTTTGATTAGTCATTCACACATATACTTATAATATAGTAGAGTACTCGAATATCTCGCTGTTACGCACTGTCGGATAATCACTAGGACGAATCACTCGAATACTTTCGTTCTTACACAGTGTTACTCCGGACCATGCAATACCGGTAAGTTTCATAGATAACTTACTCATGAGTATCCTCACAAGCACATTCTAGCACAAAGGCTAAAAATAGCTCAATGCGTTCAACTCGATAGCAGATGACATAACAGTGTTAAATACTCAGCCCTGTATACCGGTAAATTTTACACTGCTAGCCTAATAATAGTGTCTCATAACCTACCCGAATGCTATAAGAACTACCATTACCTCTTTCAAAATGATGGTAGTCAACCCTTTGGGTTGCCCCAAAGAAATATCCTATGCATGACTAAGTATTGGCCATGAGGGAGAGTTGGATAATTATTCTTCTATAAGGCAGATGTTAAGCTTTTAGTTTATTTTCAAAAAAAAATATCAAAATGTGATGTTAATCATACTCGACTATATTTATGAGATTGTCACATCTGATTAAGACGAAACTTCATAGACTCTTTTCTTAAGTGACTGTGCATGTCTTGACATGACCGTGACAACAATCCCACTATTTCTTATTAGAAAAGGTTGCTTACTCTTCTTTCTATTTCTTATTAAAGTGTGATCATTTGAATCTAAGTTCAGTGGGTCCATTTATGGATGGGCAAACGACGGATATTGAGCCCGAGCACGGTGGATTCACAGTCCATTGCCTTGATTCACTTGGCTACATCCGCTTCTACCCGGCCCTGTACTGGTTTCAATCTCTATATATCTACGATCAGATTCGGCACTGAACCCCCCTATGACCGTAGAATTAATGGAAAAAAAACATAAATTGATACTAACCTAAAAACACACAATCACTAAATCATTCATTTATTAGAAACAAATTGTTATACATTAACATCCAACTACCTAGGTAAGCTATCTACGTCATACAAGCACACACACATATATAGAGATACATGTACACGTGTGTGCTCGTATTTATGCTCAAATGTATACGTTGATGTCACTTTATTTTACACTTTTATTTTTTTATTTTTTAATGACATAAAAATGAAGGTTTTCTTTAACGTTCTATAAGATTTTGACAAATTTCAACCAAAGAAGTCTTCCTAATGGATTGGTCTCAAGTTATGATTACCTATTGCTATTGTCATCTTTCAAACATTACAACAATTAATTAATATGGTAAGTGCCATCAACTACAACAAAAAATACATTTTTTTTTTATTGATAAAAGACAAATTTTTAAGCAAATAAATTAGTCTCAAATTATACAAGAATGAACCAATAGTGATTCTAGAAATATACATTAATATAAATATGTAATACACACTTCGTATATTAATTCTTGCTATGGTACTCAAATTTAGAGATCTGAAATATTTCACCATAAGTGTTAAATAATTTTAAGGACTACATAATCAATTTTTCTTTTTTTTTTGTTGAGGACAACAAATATTATGGTTCTTACTAATTTCTTTGGGGTACGACCACAAATACCCTTAGATACCGTTGGCCAACATAGTAGTGGGTGACACAATTCGAATTCGAACCCCCTCACTTTAGGGTGAGTATGCTTGCATTCAACCACTAAGCCAAGATCTCTTCGTTCTGTTACACTTTTAAGAAAAGAGTGATGAATTCTTTCACACCATCTTCATATGACGAAATTAAATTTTATATATGATAATTTCATGTTTATATAAATAACATCTTTAATATCTTGGTTAATTGGGTTTAATTAGCATCAGATCGACTTTTTTTCATCAGCCGCCATATGAATAGTAATTAGTATTTTAAGCATCATTGTTTAATCTTTGACCTGCTGCTTACCAATGGGTAACAAAGTGTATTGTTTACATTATTTTTGAATGTATATATTATACACTAAATTCAAATCATTTGTCATATTTCTCACTTGTCCATCTTCTTTATTTTTAACAGAATTAATTATTTTGACTTGTATATAAAGATAGATGTTTTCTTAGATTAATCCTAATAGAATAGTTTTATGTATTTAAGTTTGTTTATCCTAATGGAATAGAATCAAATGTAAGACTAGTGTAAAGGATAAGATTAAAAAAATTAAGGCCTTTTATGAATGCTCTCTTTAACATATTAATTCTTAATTTATTAGAATAAAAGCTTCTTAATTGAATTGAAGTATTTTCTTTTTCATTATCTTTATGCAAGAGTCCTGCATTAAATTTGAAAAACTAAAATTTAATTAGCTACCTTATTGATCAGTAAATTTTTATGGCTAAAACATATGAATATATGCTGCTCCAAATTAACTTGATTATATACTCACACATAAACACATATATTATAACATATTCAATCTCTAATATGTAAATTAATTATATCTCACCTAAAATATACGTATATACTTTCCATTTTCTTTTCTTTTTTCAATTTTCCACAAGGTGTCCCTTATACCCTTCTGGTATAAGACTAGTCCTCCTTCAAAGCAAGAGCGAAATAATAGATATTTTTCAACGATGGCAACTTTAAAAATCGAATCTTAAAACTTTCTTTACAAGGACGACATTAAGACCCAGTCCGCTTACACTAAGCCATTGGTATACATATATATAGCAATAACTTTAACTCGAAGAGAGCAACTATGAAATTTACCAAAAAAAAATGTATAATAACAAAGGCATGAGCAGACTACTAATAAAAGTAAATATTTGTACCTGTGCTAGCTATGAAAAAACAAAGCTCTAATATTTTAATAAAATTATATATATAATTAAATCTATCAAAAATGTTAGTTATGGAAAGACAACACCAAAGGGTAGAATTAGATCACTTATTTTATTTTAAAACTTTTTCATTAACCAAATCAAGGAACCTGGTTCATTTAGATATGGTTTGGCCTAAGAATACCCTGCTAGACTCTAATAATGTTGACATGTGTGAACCAAATTAACTGCATGGAAAAGTGTCAACCTATGCATGGCCCTAGCTACTTAGAGCATGCCAAAATACATAATATATATATATATATATATTAATAATGACCATGAGTGACGCAATTGATCATCAGCTTTTGAGAAGCACATTCTCTTAACCACTTTGAATTCTTTGAGCAACTAATTAAAGCTATTTCGAATCAAACTCGCATGAAAGTGAAATCCTAGTTTTAATTCTCTAAAGAAACAATCCACTACTTAAAAAGGAGCATGTAGGAATTTTATTAATTTCTCCCCTTTAATTAATCCAACCGTTAATCGTGATTAGTGCAAGATTAAGATATGCAAATGAATGATGACATCACATGCGATGAATATCATCATCTTATTAATCACCAGAGCCTGATTAATTAATTTGTTTAATTCATTCATGATGTTAATGGATGTGCATGCATGATTATATATATATATGCATCTTCACATGATATATCATTACATGTAATGGTCTGCTTGCATGCTTTTGAAATTTTGATCATTTGGGCGGCTTAGTTTTGCTTTAAATTATATGAGTATCGATCACATCTTCAGGCCTGAACCATGCTTTAATGGAGTGAACATTACTTCCAATGGTTCTTTGTATGATTATAATATAATTAATTGATAGAAATCAAATATACTTTTGTTTACTTTGTGCTGTAGGAAATCTTTGAAGTGGGCACAATGTACGTACAGGTGCACTGTTGATCACTGGTTGTCTTTAGGGTTTCTACATAGATATTCCCCGGTGCCCAATGAGGATGAAATTGATTTTGAATTTATAAAGACATTGCATGCATGAGTTGAATTACATCTTATGGTATGTATATGGAAAAGGAAAATATTAATCTAATTATAAAAAGAACAACTATACATTTATAATCATAGGATGGATGTGTATTGCACATCTCAAGGTGTATAATAAATGATCTAATGGATTGTTCATATGTAGTTATACTTTTTTTTAGTTAAATTAACATTTTTCGAAAAGGAAAATGACGAGGAAACTTAGTTGGTTAACCCAGCTAGTGTACTCCCAACACCAGTCCCTTGAATGGCAACTTTAGGATCGATGATCTGCCAAGAGACTGGTGTTGAGAGTACAATAGCTGAGTTTATCAGTTGAATTCCCTGACTGGTGTTGGGAGTGCATTAACAAAGTTTATCAGTTGAGTTCCCCTGACACAATTTAGTATATATATATATAAGAGAAATTACCATAAAATTCTTAGATTGCGAGAACTTTTAACTAATATATATTAATTAGACGTATTTTTTCACGGTGACACCATTTGAAAGACATTTTTAAGACACCAATAATTATATATAATTGACCTTTCTTAACTCATATATATTGTACTACGTAATTTATGGAAAAACAATAGTATACATCATTGTTATTGTTTCAAAAGGTATTTGAAATGGTGTCACTTTATCTAAAATTTTCCTTCTCAACCTTGTTTCATAAAGATAAAGTGTGGAATGGCACTATTAACCAGCAAATCTACTGTAATATATATACATATATATAGGATGACCCAGTACTAATTGAATAAATGGTTGGATATGGATCAAGATCAAGGAAACTAATAATAATAATAGTTATATAATTAAGGCACGATTAATTAATATGGGAAATAGTGAGAGGACTCAGGTGATAAACTCGGCTAGTGTACTCCTGCACCTGCACCTAAGTGTCTTAATTAGCTCTTCACTATCTCTAAACTTCATTAAAAAGAAAGGTTTCTCTTGAAGGCCAGCAAGTTAACTTGAACGAAGATGAGTTTGGATTAATTTGGAATAAGGTGAAGTGATAAGATAAATATAGAATTAATATTAAGGTGCATGCATGGCATGGGGGAAGGTGGAGGGAAGGGCTGATTTAGAATTACAAGGAGCATTGGTAAGAGGAATTGAATAAATGAGACTGGCAATTAAGGGGGAAAAGGAGTAATGAGAGATAATGAAGTCTATCTGATCCTCTTTATCTTATTCATATATATTAAATTATTTGAAGGACGAATGGGAGATAAAGCCACATTTATACCATAACACGGTGCATCGGCTAGAGCTTCTTTTACTTGCTATATAAAGACCAAGAGGGTCTAATTCCTTCTTCATCCATCTAAATGAAACAGTTCTTGATATGGTGAAGATCAAAGAAGAAGAAGAAGATGGTGATGGTGATGTTGAAGTACTATATATGTATGGTAAATGATATATATATGATGATGATGAGTTTGTTTGGTTATATGTAGGGGTTTTTAAGGAGGGTGACAGAAGAGAGTGAGCACACATGAGTTTTCTTGTGTGAAAGTCATGCTTGAAGCTCTGCGTGCTCACTCTCTATCTGTCACCTACCACCAACCCCCAACCCCCCCCCCCCCCCCCCCCCCCCCCCCCCCCTTCTCCTCCCCCTAATAAGATCATGCAGAAATTAATGGCTTTATCCCCCACCCTTCTCCTCCCCCTAATAAGATCATGCAGAAATTAATGGCTTTATCTTCTTCCTCTTCTTCTCCTCAATTCCTTTTCTAGCTAGTTTCTTTGAAAGTTTCTTGAAAATGAAATCCAAGCATTTCTAGCTACTTCTTCTTTGGAAGTATCATTTAAATATAACCAGGAAACTCTTTAATGTTTCTTCTTCTAGCTTCTCCTGGCCTCAGCTTTTTCTAAATTTTCTCTCTTAACTTTTTTTTATTTGTTTTTGTTTTTGTTTTTTTGTTTTTTGTTTTTTTTGAGAAGAAACAAGTATATTTATATTATATAGAAGTAGTAACCTTTTTGTATTTGTGATCAAGTGCTAAATTTGATTTTTCTAATCTCCTTTTTCTTTTCTCTCTTCTCTCAAAGTACATAAAATAGTAACCTCTTAAATTTCTTCTTCTTCTTCTTCTTCTTGATCTTCTCCTGGTCTCTTTCTAATTTTCTTCTCTAACCCTTTTTTGTATCTGTGATTTCTCAGTAGACAAGCTAAATTTGCTAAATTATATATATATATATATATATATATTCTGCATGCCTTTATCTCTGACTGACCCTGCTATATATCTGTATGATTTGTTAGTACTAGATTGGACATGCAATAAATTAAATTTGATTTTGGCTTCTGCCCTTTCTCTCTCTCTCTCTCTCTCTCTCTCTCTCTCTCTATATATATATATATATATATATATATATATATATATATATATATATATATATATATATATGATCTTCTCCCAAATTATGTATGTATACATGCTTATTGAGATTTCTCGTTTAGAATTGTTATTTATATGTTGCCTTGCTTACTTTTGAAATATTGAGGTCTATATATCCTGCATATATATATATATGCTTCTGCCTACTCTAGCTAGCTTCTGTATGGCATAAACCATTGTAGATCATAGGCTCAATAGAAACTACAAGTTAAGACAATAATACTAAAGAGATATTCTATGTCAGTACTGATGATCAAGTACTGATCAAGTTAATTAATTAAAGATATCTTCTCATGATAGATTACATTATATATCCTCTACCTGTGGGATACCAATTATTGGTCTGATTAGATGATGATTCATGTCAAGGAATCTTTAGAGAATCTGAAGAAGACCCACCAATCTCAGCTCTAGCTAGCTCTCTGATCTTTTGAGGGTGCAGCCCAGTATATATTGGTTGTTAAATAACTAGGATATATAGAGAGTTTGTTGACTCAATGATTGGCCATAATCTATTGAATTTTACTTTTAAGATGTGCCCTCCCTATCCATGCATGAGAAGCATCAATTAATTAATTACTTGATTGACTGGTACACTAGTACTAGATCAATAAGTTCAGATATATAGACAACTTATTACACCATAATGGGATAATCTCATCTACTATTTGTGCCTCAGAATAATGGATTGATTTAACTAACTTTGATTTTCGCTGGATATATATAGTACTTGACCAAAGCCTCATTTGTTGAAATGGTCATTCAAACAATACAATATGGAATTGCTTCTTTATTTCTAATTTCTTTCTTCTTCTTCCTTATTTTATATATATATATATATTTCTTTTATTTATTTATGCAAGTTCTCTTAAAAATTACAATGTATTCTTGAATGGGTTTCTTAGGTCCATTTAAACAGAATTAATTAAATTTTGTTTTAAAATTCTGTATATACTATATTTTTATAATGTCATGATTTCTAAAGTTAAGAGAGACACTATTTTCATTACGTTTCTTTAATTTGATCTCTCTTTCTTAAAGTTATATATATGTGTATGGCTATGTATGTATATGTATAGTCGAGATCAAGAGTTTTGATCAAAACTCACAGCTCAAAACCAAGCATATTGTGCCTTTTATTTTCATATATGGTGCTTTTGTGATGAATAAATTACTATATCTATGTGTAACATTGACAACAATTGATTGAAGAAATCCACATTTGATAAATAGTTTGAGAGGGGGCATCCTTTCATATTATATATATCTTACTTTACATGTTAGATTAATATAAAATCTCTCCTTTTTCACCAAGAAAAATCCAAACACCAGTAGTATTGTTGCAAAGTGTGAGTTAAAATTCCTTATCCTTTTTTTTTTTTTTTTTGAACTTACTGCTAAGTCAAGAATAAATTTACATCTGTTGAGTAGGTCATGATTCTCTTATGATTTGAATTGCACTTTGGGATGAGTTCATCGAATCGAATTCGCAATATGAGAGGCCTAAGATCGATATTCAAAAAAATTTGTTTGGTCTTAATATTTCAACAATTCAATGTAATATGAGTATAATTAAATTTGAAAAATGCTATGGAGATTGAATTTATGTAGCCATTGATCATCAACAACTTGTAGATAGGTTTTGTACCTTTTTTTTTTGCCTTTTGAAAAGAAAGTTTGCTACTGTTAATTAGTAGTGTTTGAACTACTTCATAATTTGAGTAAATAAATTTGTAACTTTAAGATCTTGTACATATATATATAGCTTTATTAGTTTCCACTTATATACCCAGTCCAAGCAAGTACTACTATCTTAACTATACAAAAGTGTAACTATACTCTCATATCCATGCATGAAATCATGCATTGGTTACAATGGCATATGCTCAACATATACACACCCGCCTAAAGAAATAGAATGCAACTAAGTCTACTAGCTAGTATTCTTGCATGTAGTTTCACTTTTTTTTTTGTAGTCAATTAGATTTTTTTTTTCTTCGTTTTTGGAGTTTGAGGGTTGTGATTAGTTAGAAAAGTATAAACATATAGATGATCTTATATATATATGTGCATATTGTTTGGGTATATAAGCACAATTAACCAGGCTGAAATATCAGTCTATGCTTATGTAGAGGTTCATGCAGTGTTTTTTTTTTTCAGAGCTCATGCAGTGTACTAATGGCTTAAACACAGTAATTTTCCACTTTTTTTTTCTTTTGGCGCGCAGGACAAAAATGCACTGAATCTTCAGGTTCTTGAAGCTATGTAATTTTTGTTATGGACATATATATTTGTATAATTTTATACTTTGATGTATTTGTTTTCATTGAAATATGACCTATATATATATTTTGTTTTGTACAGTTGCGTTGATCATCTTTTCCACGCGCCTGCTCACACACATATATATCTAAATGCACCCAAGTTCCTGCATTTTGCAGAATATCCAAATGAAGGTGATAGATATCAATTATGTGAGTCCTGGAACCTTCAGTTGTGGTGAGTACTCTTCATGTACTTGGATAGAGCATAAAGTAAAGAACTTATTCATGATGCAAGCTACGATGATCAATTACGATTGCCATCTTGATGACCAGAGCCCTTGTTATATATGGAACCAGCAAAAGTGATCCAGGCCTCACTCATCATGTTATATATATATATATATATATATATATAATACGTTGATTAAAATACGAAGTTGATATCTGAGAGGGAGCCATGTATATTAATTAATTCTTCAATACATGTACGAATTAAGGCATCATGCGACCATATATATATTACAAAACCTCGCTTAAAAACTTAAATGCGCGCAACCCTCATTCTTTAACTGAATTTATCATCAAATTCCAATTTATGCATGGCTTTATAACTATGATCATCATTGGCATGATCCCGTGGCTAATGCGATGAATTGATCATATTTTTCATCACCACAGGCATATAGATAAGAACATTTTTCTACCCACAGTCGGGTTACTTTATTAAACGAGGGACAAGGTATAAGTATAGTTGAAGGGTGACATCTCGACTTCGAGTCCGAGTTCGAGTTCGTGCCTACATTTATTCGCTCATTTTGAGAAGAGACACCTAACAACCTTTGCGATTTCTCACTCTACAATAGTCTCGCTCCCGCAAAGGAGTTAGCTGGGACATGGAGGGTCATAGACCAAAAAAAAAAAAAACATTTTTCTATAGATACTGAGCAAATAGACCCCTCGACGACAACAAATAGGTTTTTAACAAAGGGCTTATAAGCCCACACCATATTGCGAATAATACTTGTTTTTTCTAGTATGAGGGGATATGATCTCTAGTCGTACCAGGCCAAGAATGCTCTTTACCACCATATCAAGTGATCATTTGCATAAATATTAGTTAATTAAGTGATGTAAGAAACAAGTTGAATAAGTTTTATGGAGTCAATAAACTGCTCAAAAGTACTCCTTTTTGATCTTGCAAAAAAGGAAGTAGTAAATCTCAATCGTTTAGGCAATTCATTTTTTCTATGCTTATTATTTTTTTTTAAAAGAGTTGATATTTATATGCCCAACAACATTTATAGTATTAAGGAATATTCCTTATCAACAGGTGGTAGCTCAGTTGATTGAAGAACTGATTATACATAGGGTGAGGTCTAGATCCCTTGTGGGGAAGGCCTCCCAAACTCCTCTGTTTCGCCCGAGTTCGGAAGAATTAATCTCGACCAAAGGGAAGGATGAGACTTTCCGAATATTGAAAAACTGGTAAAAAAAAAAAAAAACTGCTTTCCTTAATTAATTAGTTAACATTAATACTTATCTTTTTCTTTTTCTTTTTTAAAAAAAATCTCTTATATTTCAATAAGATATGAAATCGAAAAGGATAGCTTCTTTCAAATAAAAGATCCAAAATTTCCCTTAGTTTAATTTGTGCTTTCTCTTAGTGGATACTAGAGAGTTTAATATTCAATCACTCAGTCAAAATGTATAAGGCGCATAGATGACGTTATTAGTTGCAATCAGAGTAAATTAATACAAAAAAATATCAATATTAATGGGTTTTTTTTATTTTTTATTAATGTTAATTAATATTTGGAAAAATATATATTTAGATCTCTCATTTGAGTTTGTCTAGTTTCCCTCCTTAATTAGGATATTAGATCTGTCCATTCAGCAGTCTTAATTACTTAATAAAAAAATTATTTTTATTAAGTAATTTGATATTTTAAGTAATATTCATTTTCTACAAGTCCTCTATTTTTTAAAAGAAAATTAGTGATTCTCAATCATAAAAACAGTCATCTGAATTTTCTTCTCTTTGAATTTTCTCTTGATTTTTTTTAAAATGTTTTGGATGTTGACAACTCAACTATACCAGCTACATTCTTTAATTCATTAATGACAAAATTGATGTTTCTTAGAATTTTCCAATATTTAATGACTATATATTATACATGGAAATCCATAGAAATTAATTTTTGAATATTCAAAGAAGGCAGCTCTCCAATGATGCTGTCAGCCAGTCATGGAAGAGCCAGTCAACATAACCTACCTATCATCTCTTTCCTTGGCTTAATCTGATCTCTTCATCATCAGAAGTTAGAACTTCCAGTAGTAGTACTAGTGTTATACCTCCATGGAATCTGCCACTAGCCTCATCAACATGGTTTGTATCTTACTGAATCCAATAGCTGAAAAGATTGGTAATTTGGTGAGTTTGGACAAAAGTGTCATCTCCCTTACAAATAAAATGAATGAGTTGAAGGAAACGAGAGACGACACAAAGAGAAGGGTCGACGAGGCTGAATTAAGGCTGTTAACATGCACACAAGAAGTAAAAGGGTGGCTTCAAAGAGTAGAACATGTTGAAAATGAGGTGGATTTGATAATAGAGGAAATTAATGGAAAAAGGAGGAAGAGATGTTTTGGGGTCTGTTGTGTCAAGTATTGTACTAGTTCCTACTACAGGCTTAGCAAGAAAGTTGCTGAAAAGCTTAAGGAAGTAGAGGAATTGAAGAGCAAAGGTGTTTTTAATACTGTTGTAGCTGATGAACTAACACCTCCACCTACTGTTATACCGATGCCTAGCACTAGCTCAGCTGTTGGTGTGGATGTAATGTTGGAGAAAGTTCGACGATGCCTTCGAGAAGAAGATGATGTTGGAATCGTGGGATTATATGGAATGGGCGGTGTTGGGAAGACGACACTTTTGAGGAAAATCAACAATGAGTTCTTCATCTCAGGAGCCCATGATTTTGATGTTGTAATTTGGGCTCTAGTGTCGCAAGATTTTGTGCCGGAGAAGATTCAGAAAGCTGTGTGGGAAAGGCTGGGGTTGGATTGGAAAGAAAGTGAAAGCATGGATCAAAGAGCGAAGGTCATATTCAATGTGCTGAGAAAGAGAGGTTCATTCTACTGCCAGATGATGTTTGGGAAAGGGTTGATCTAGAGAAACTTGGAATTCCTGTTCCTGACAAGAAGAACAAGTGCAAGGTTTTGTTCACGACCCGCGATTCGCATGTAAGTAGAAGCATGGATGCTCAAAGCAATCTGAAAGTAGAATTCTTGAATGAGCTGCAAGCATGGCAGCTGTTTAGAGAGAAGGTTGGCAACAATGCCATAATAGATTCTCCATCTATAAGACCAATGGCTGAAATTATACTTAAAAAATGCGGTGGCCTACCGCTTGCTCTCATCACCGTTGGAAGGGCTATGGCCAACAAGGAGACAGTTGAGGAGTGGAAGGATGCGATACGAGTGCTTAACAAGTCACCGTCGGAGCTTAGAGGTATGGAAGAAGATGTCTTCGTTCTATTAAAATTCAGTTATGATAATTTGCAAGATGACACTTTAAGGTCATGTGTCTTGTATTGCTCCTTATTTCCTGAAGACTATTCCATTGAGAAAGAACAACTTATAGAGTATTGGATCAGTGAACGACTTTTAGACGCATTTGATGACTGCGATGTTTGTTACAAAGGGCATGCTCTTATCGGTGCCCTAAAGGTTTCATGTCTATTAGAAGATGGTGAAGAAGATACTCAAGTAAAGATGCATGATGTGATCCGTAGCACAGCATTATGGATAGCTTCCGAAAGCGGGAAGAAAAACAAGTTTCTAGTAGAAGCCAGCATCGGCTTAACTGCAGCGCCTAAAGCAGAGAAGTGGAAGGAAGCAGAGAAAGTTTCATTAATGGATAACAACATTAGTGTGCTTGCTGAGATACCCATTTGCCATGACTTGCAAACTTTGATGCTTCAATGGAATAGTAGTCTGAACAAAGTCTCCCATGGATTTTTCCAATGCATGCCCTTCCTCAAAGTTTTAGATCTCTCATTCACTAGTCTCAAAGAGCTTCCAGTTAGTATCGGTAGGCTAGTTGAATTGAGTCACCTCGATTTATCAGCAACAAAATTGACTCTATTGCCAAAGGAGATTGGAAGCTTGGCAAACCTAAGGTATTTGGATTTGCAACGAACTAAATATCTACAGAAAATCCCTTCAAAGGCGATAGCCAAACTCGGGCGTTTGCAACTGTTGAATCTCTACTACAGCTATCCAAATTGGGAAGAAGAGGGGGGATGTGAGGATGAGAAAAGCGTTTGTTTTGACGACTTGGAAGGTTTGGCGTGCCTAACCTCTCTTGGAATCACAATAACCGCAGTGAGCACACTCTTTCGGCTTGCTTGCTTGAACAATTTACCGAAATGTGTGCAGTATCTGTACATAACAAAATGTAAAGGATTGACTCATTTCCAGCCATCATCAGCTTCAGGGAATGCTGAGAGAATAAGAAGACATCTACAGCTGTGATGAGTTAGAGGAATTGGTAATTGGGAAGGAAGCAGGGGATAATTGGCTTCCAAGCCTGGAGTTTCTCTCATTACATAGCCTTCCCAGCTTGACTACTATATGGAGCCGGCCTGTAACTCCAAGTTGCCTTCAAAATCTTCGCTACATCACCGTCTGGCACTGTGATAAGCTGAAGAATCTCACATGGGTTCTACAACTCTGCAGCCTTGAAGTACTTTACATATTTGAATGCAAGGAGATTGAAGAAGTAATAAGTGGAAACCAAGTAGAACTAGAACTCATAGCTTTCCCGAAGCTCAGAAAACTATCGATTCAAAATCTACCAAAATTAAGGATCATACACCAGCATAAGTTGGCTTTTCCTTCTTTGAATACATTTGCAGTGATTAAATGCCCAGAACTGAAAAAGTTTCCATTCAAAGCTCCTCATGAGACCAAGGTGCCTCCTATCATTTATAGTACAAGACAATGGTGGGATGGATTAAAGTGGGAGGAAGATGATAACAAGGCTATGTTTGATTCCTATTTCAATGCAACTTAAATTGAACAAGTTTAATACATCCTATTTCCTTGAAGAATGTACATTTTGATCATAATCTTCAATGCAATGTAGTTAGGTCATTCATTGAATGCAACTATGCATTGAAGTTAGTCAGTTATCAAAGTATTAGCATGATGCGACGATACATGCTTCAATTTATGACATTCTTTTACAGTGGTTTACAGGATATTGCAGAAACTTAAAGGTGAATTTTGAAAGAACCTTCTATTTTCAGCATTTTCATATGATTTGCCAGTGTCCAAGCAGGGCCTGTGAATCTGTCAAATATTCAAGATAGCATAAATTTGTGGCACAATAAAGCATATATTCAACATTATAGAATATATAGCATATCATACATAAAAGATCAAAGTGAAGGAATAAAGAGTAGAGACTAAACAAAAGTGTAATTTCATTGATCCAATGAGATTAATCATACAGTAACGTCAACACAAAAAAAGTGCCTGTCAGTTGCAGGGGTGATGAATATGTTAAAGAACTCAAAAAAAAAAAACATAATCAATTGCACACAATAATCAAAAGCAGGCCAAGAATCACCTTTTTTAAGTTTGGAAGTACAAGATGTTCAATGCCATATTTTCGAAATCTCTCTCGAAATTTTTTCCTGAGAACCATGAGCTCACACTGCTTCGAGTTTGAGATGAATTGTTCTGCATCACTAAAGGCCACCTATCCACAAGCCTGAAACCAAATTGTGTAGCAGACAAAAGTATAGACATTTCATCCGCTCGGCGTAGAACATGGCAAAGAATCAGAGCTGGTTTAGCATCTCCTTCAATGCCTTCATTAGAAGAAATCAGTTCCCTTGCGGTTGCAAACAAGGGGGATATAGCTTCAGCAACGTAAGTCACATCTGTACCGATGATGATCTCGAAACCCTTGTTATTAAGTTGCTTGATATCTTTGATATGCTCTTCATTTCCCCATTCCAATCTTTTTGTAATAAGTTTATTGAGGATTGATTGTTCGAGGTTCGAGGAAACATTATGGTCTAGTAGGTCTAGTGTTTTTGTGTCTCCATCAGTTGCAACAACTAGATTGGCAGATTTGGCCGCAACCATTGAGCAAATACCAGTGCATCCACATCCCAACTCGAGCACCGTTCTTCCCGCTACAATGGAAGGGTTTTTGGTGAGGACTGTAGACATCAAACGAGCTGATTCCCATAGCATCAAGCCGGTGGATTTGCAGGTGTGTTGGTATTCTTTAGGAAGTCCTTTTATCCTGAAGTTGCATTCTCCAAGGTTGATTGTGATTACCTAAGAAGAATTTCCATTGATAAAGATCAAAATATGTACTGGTTCTACGATATAAGATGGCAGAAACAACTAAATGTTCGTCAGAAGTACTCTCCAAAGAAATGAACCTCCTCAGAATTAAGGCCCTATTTGATGGGCGAGAAAAATTGTTTTTTTTTTTTTTTGAGAAACAAAAGATTTTCTCAAGAAAATAGAAAAGTTATGTGTTTGATTGCCAATATTCACTTGAGAAATTCTTTATCAACCACCTTATTTTCTCACCTATAGAAGTGAGAAATTTTAATTTTCTCATGAGAAAATTCAGTATTATTAGTTATGTTCATGTTTATAATTAATAAAACTTCTTATTTTTCCTTTTCTTTGCATCATATGAGTGTGAAGAATCATTTTATCATGTTCGATAAAAAAATCAAGAGAAAATTCTCTTAAAAAATTTGCTTGAGAAATTATTTCTTGAGAAAACTATGGCCGCATTTGGTTGCGTATCTGAAAAAGTGTTCTATTTTTACAGTACCCAAAAAGTGAAATTAGAAAACTTAGAAACCAACATTTTTCTGAGTTTTCTTGCTTTTGTAAGGGTAGATTTGAAAATTAATTTTCAAATCCTACTCTGCCAAACACATTTTCTTATTTCATTTTTTCTATATTTGAAATCTAAAAACAGTTTCCAGAATGGAGGCCAAATGCAGCCTACATTTTCTTGGGAAAACTTTGTTCAGCTATCAAACACGCCCTAAAAGAAAAGGAAGCAGAAGATAAAGCGAAGAAAATCATTAAATTAGATCAATCTAGGGAAACAATGCATAATTGATGCAGCCGTCACTCCATATCTCATTTTTTCTCATGTTGTTTCGATTTTTTCTTTGTATTTCACTATATCTACATGTGGAATCCAACAGATAAGTTCAAAAGATGCACAAGTAAAAAGCTTTACCTCCTCAATGGGTGGTGAAATATCAAACATCTCTATGGCAATACTCTCAGAGATGTCAACTTCAAGATCATCTGTCAGTCTCTTTGATGTATCAACACCACTGAGCTCAGATTGATTAATTTCTTGATCAAGAAGATCCACTTTCTTTTCACTTTTTGATAAGCACAGGGAGTTATCATCTGGGAAGCGAAATGCAGCCTGGATCCAGCGCCTGAAATTACAGATAAACTCAGGAACTGTGGGCAAATTGAAAAATTAATGTTCACAAGAAATAGGAACAGAAACCAACAATAAAAATAAATAACCGGATTTGGAAGTTCTAGACCAGTCATAATGATGTTTCATATGTGGCATTCTGTTTTCCATGAGAAAGGACTTGAAATAGTAACTGTTGGAACCTCTAGTAATATTTTCAAAGCTAAAAGCCTGAATTTTTTATCAGATTTGACAGAATTCTCAGGGTACAGAGATTTCTGGTGATGATAGCATGCTATAAACAACTAATCAACATAGGAAATTTTTTTTTATCATACCGGTTCATCACTAATTCTCGTGATCGATTCTCCACTTGTTTGCAGCATAAGCCTACTTCTTCAGCCTCAAACCCACTTTCTACGAACAAACTTGTTAAGAACTCACCAGAAAAGTAAAAAGCACGCTGAAATCATGGATATTAGACAAAAAAGGTTCCATATTAGCAATCAAACTTCCATTTGTAAACATTATCACTTTGTCATTTGATAGTAAAACTTACAGTTCCATCACCCCTCACATAAAAATTGTCACTTATCTTCTGATCCTTGCAAGTCAGTCTTTCCTGCAAATATCATCATGTTCATGACTCATGAGAAACAAGATAACATACGCAAGAAAAGGGAATAATTAATCCTTCCAATTGAAAATTGAAAATATAAAATAGAAATATAAATGGGTTAAAAAAATTTTAAGAAGTTGATAATTTGTATTTAGGAAATTACAGCAAGTGAATATGCTCTAATCAAGAGTCTCATCTTCTTTTTCAAGTCCATAAGAACTTATCCAATAGCTGCAGAAATGAAGCTTTTACAAGCTTCTACAAATCTGAAGGCTAAAGACCCTTTTTATGAAATTAAGAATATCAAGAATTGCAAAGCCGTAAAGGTTGCTACATCGAGACCTAGAGGTCATTGGTTCACCCCGAAAACAACATTTATGAAGAACGGGAATGAGGTTGCATATACCAACCTTTCCCCAAACCCTAAAATGGTGGTGCAGTATGTACGTCCTGTCTCTAGAATGATCAATCACGCTAACTGTTTAAGATCTGTCACTTGACTCTCAACTCTCAAGTCAGAAGACTCTATTGCTGTTTTTACATGTTTTCAAGAAATTTTTAGACTCAATAAACAGCGAAGTATAGACATTTTGTGCTCGTAAAAAACACAATTTAATTGAAAAAGTGCTCCTGCTGATACTTTCTGCTTTATCTATGTAATAATTTACACTTCCTCCAGATAATTCCTCTCAGAATCAAAATTATAAACATAGGTATGAATCGTAAATCTGAAGTAGCATAATAATACAGATACGTGATCATAGCCTTTGCTTTCAACATTTAATCTCGTCTAATTTTAGAAAAATTAGCATCACCAAAAAAATGGGAGTATAGTTTATACACACACACATACATACACACAAATATATAATCTCTATAGTGATACTCTATACAGGAATAACCTCCATGTAGTCATAAAAATTTCTGGTCCCAACTTGGGCCAGTTATAAATAAGAACAAACTCCACATTGTAATAAGTTATAATTTTTCTAGGTCCCATCTTAAGGAACTTGCATCCATATAGTAATAATTATTTGTATATTGCAAAATATATATATATATATATATATATATATATATATATGCTATGTTACATTTAAAGTTTAGGATGAAATAAAATATTTATCTGAAGTTGGTTGAGGATTGCATGGGTTGTGTTAGACAATGTATTTATAGAATTTACATTGAGAGAAAAACATTAAAGAGAATGCAAAATTTTAGACTTTTAAGATGACTTTGCATATTCCCAACACTACATAGATACATATACTAGTTTTTCAAAACTTTGTCTATCTCTTTTATCAATGTCTATACCTTGGATTTGACAAGCTCCATTAATTAATTATTAATGTAGTGCATACTTTATCTTTATACCACTTGCATTAAGGATGACTAAGTTAAAACAATAATTTTTGTAACTATACCTCTATTAAGTTATAGCCTCCTCATAGTAATAAAATTAGTTTGGTCCCAACATCATGACTATAGAGAGGTTTTACTGTATGCATATATATATTTATATATACATGATCAAGTTTCAATCTTCAAGTAAGATAATCATTGAAGCTATTACAATATATAATAAAGCCCAGTACTCAAAAGGTGACAAAGTAAATGAATAAAAAATTCCAATATAAAACCAACCTGAGCGAGGTCACCAGTAGCATAATCACGAAGCAGGACAAGGCCATTTGGCTGGAAAAGAATTCAAGATTTTCAGTATAATTAGAACAGTACATAAGCAGTATATGTGAAAATCTGTCAAACTGTATAGGCTCTTACTTTGAGAACTTTTCTGATGTTTTGCAATACTAGAGGCATCTTTTCTGGAGCTACTGCAGACAAAACAAAAATCTGCTTAAAATGTCAATTGATTGACTAAATAACTTCTGCAACAGCAATGAAAAGAAAATTAAACAACACAATATGCTAAATAACATACACTAGGAGGTAAATGATAAATTCAAGAGTCTATCCTCCATGAGAAGAAAATCATGTAAATTAAAGGAACTGTTCATTTTGTTCAAATACCATGGTAACAATATCCACTGATGATGGCAAAACATGCTCGCACAGGTCATCTACAGTGAGATCACAAACGAATGCATTGATCTGGTCCACTTTGAAGTCCTTGTGTGACTGCAACATAAAGTTTATGAACAGAGAACCATCAGCTAATATGCTTCTGGAGATAAACAAACAAAACAATAAACATACTACATGCAAAGCCGGGAGAGAATAATTTTGCAAAAAATTTAGAATACTTGTCAAGACATGCAAGACATGTATATGAACAAAACTTTCAAAATTCCTGAGAAGAATAAACCTAGTGTAAGAGTTCTTATTAAAAAACAGAGTTTCAGAGGATCAATCCCATTAAGAATTGCTTCCACACTTCTCTCATATCATCCCAGGTGGTCATCCCAGACAATGAATTTTATATACCATCAGCCAAACAAGCTTGAATTTACAGATTTTTCTTATGGTCATAGATAGAAATGTAAATGTTCAACGGTATGTCTTCAAAATTGCAAACACTTCTAACTTGAAGAGGAAAGGAAAGTTCCATAGATTAGACTTACTTGTCAAGTGAATTAGCTTATGCAATAATGGAATAGGAACTGCTATTAGGTCAGCTAAGTTATATGGCACAAAATGTTGGGCAATAAAAAAACATGTGAACAAACTAAATGTAACGAAAATGTGTATGTTAAGACTAATATTTGGTAAAACGTCAGAAGATAGAATTAAAAATGAAAATATTTGAGAAAGGGTAGGAGTAACCCCAATTGAAGATAAAACAAGAGAAAATCGATTAAGGTGTTTTTGACACATACAACGAAGACCTTTAGGTACTCCAGTTAGGAAGAGTAACCTATTAACAATCCATGGTGATGACAGAGGTAGAGGAAGGCCTAAAACAACATGTGCAGAAATAATTAAAAAAGATATAACTTATTATAATTTAAGGGTCAAGTTAGCCCTTGATCGAGCGGAATTTAAGAAGCAGATTCATGTCATTGTAGCAGACCCATGTAGTTGGGAAGAAGCTTAGTTAAGTTGAATTGAGTTGAGTTAAGAATAATGAAATAGGAAACATGAACTTTCCATGTCCTAGTTTATCCATCGGCTCCTAAATTCACCATTCATGAATCTACGAACTAAACATCAAAACTCTACAATGTATCTGACATCAAAATGGCAGCAGTAATAAACTATAAGATGGCTGAGTTGTACAGATAATTCCTCCAAGCTCAAAGCAAGCAATGCTTCCAGAAATAAACCATCAAATTGAACCAAATCGAAGTTCATTCACAAAAACAAGCTCCGAGCAATGGATTTTAAAAATACTACTCCTCCATACCACATACCTTCACTGAAAAGGTAGCTGAGAAGCAATTTTGAATTGCGAAGTATGACTCGTCTTGCAATCCCAACAATTAAAATACGGCATGAACAATGATGACATATATATATCCCAGGTTTACAACAACTAATCAAGCCAATACACAAGCTCAAATATTTTACAACAAATCATCCTAGCAATAAGAAAAAGAATATAGATAAAAGAACTCAAACCTTAACCAATTCAACAGCACGAGGCGAGAAATCGCATCCATGAACAAATATATCCGGATACGTCGCAACCAAAGGAAAGATAGTATTTCCAGCTCCACAACCAACCTGAAATTTGCACCAAAATACCAAAAACTGCCCAATTACCATCATCACCCCTATAAACTAAATTGATAAAAAATAAAAAATAAAATATAAAAAAAAATAAAAGATGGAACTAAAGACAGACTGATTTTAGTATTTTACCTCCAAAAAGACTTTACTCTCCGACCCCTTAAAACAAAAAATTAAAAAAGAGATACCATGAGACCAACTCAATGAATTGATTAATTAAAAATAAAAAAAGAACATAATGGGCATTGCAAAAAATAGCTCACATGGAAGTATTGACTCCATTCCTTGTCCAAGTAGTGACGATCCTTGAAGAACTGGGTAGGTCAAAATTGGACACAAAATTTAAACTTTTTTTATTTTTTATTTTTTATTTTACAAGAGTAAAAATAGAGAGAAAGAACATAGCAGTTGTGGAAAGAAGATAAAAGGGTAGGAAACTTACTCTGTTCTGGTGTCTCTTGTAGAATATGTCCCAGTACTTCTTAGCTTCTTTCTCGTACTTCTCTGCATTGCAAAGATGAAACACAAAAGCAACACAAGACATATACATATATATATATATCATATATGAGTTTGTAGTGTTACCTTTCCAGAAATCTGAGATTCCCGTGTTGAGATTAGAGTAGATTTGAAGCTTGGGAGGGTTTTGTTGTTGTTGTTGCTGTTGGATCCCTTCTTGAGCTTCAGACGCCATTGAAGAATTGGAAGAAGACTCGGAGAGGAAGCTAAAGAGACGAGTTTTGAACCTAATTAAGCCGAACCGGGTTTCGTTTGGAAGCCGGTCCAAGGTAAAGTGGTTCGACCGTTGGGTCAAATCACTGGACAAGTGTAATTTTTTTTTAATAATTTTTAAATGAAGATGTAATAAATATGATAATTAGTTTTTTTAAAAAAATATATAAAATAATAGAAGAAGTCAAAAAGTTTAAGAGAATCTTGCAAGTGTTTTTGGGTGAAAGAATTAGAGTCAAACAGCATCACTATATTAAAATCACAATAGTGATATTAAATTGTAATTTAGAAAAACATTATTCATAAAAATAATTTTTAATTTACATGGGGAATATTTTATATACTTGTGTACTAGAAGTATGCTGTTTTCTTAACTTTTCTTATATATAAAACATGGGTAATTTAGAAATAATGAATATGATCCCTAGATTGTAGATCTTTTAAGTTTTAATAACAGTTAGAAAAAATAAAATGTTGCTTTGCATAAGCTCAATTATCTACCTCTAATTTAGTCTCATTCTTTTAGTTTTTTATTTTGTCTTTGGCTTGAAGCTCATTTTGGCCCGTCTCACATGTTGTAAGATATTACCCCTTTACTCTCACATGTTGTAAGATATTACCCTTTTACGGCTCCTAAGTTTGGCTGGCCCTTAAAGTTGGGCCATCAAACATATAAACGCCCACATAAAACATGTCATAAAGACAAGTCACGAAAATTTTATTTTTCTCCTTGTTTCTTACCAATATTAAGGAGTAAAACTTCTTATATGTCTTAGCTTAAAAGAGCGTATAGTCAATGTAAGACTAATCTCTAAACTTAAACCCACCGACAACTTCGGCCCAAATGGTTTCTTTTGTTTGTTTATTTGTTTATTTGTTTTTTTTTTCCCTAAGTTTTCATAACTTTTAGCTAAAAATCAAATGATCAATTTACCACGTTAATAAACTAAAAACGAAATGGGTGAACATGTAAAAGGCACGTGAATTGCCAAGTTAGATTACAATACAAAGTTAGTCAATGACATAACAACTTATCAATTAATATGAAGAATAAGATGAAGATAAAAAAAAAAATCTATTTATGAAAAAAAAAAAATTAAAGAAAGTATAAGACGAGGGAATAAAAAGAAAAGAAAAATTTTACTATATAAAACAGAATCTATGGACTCTACAAACAGGACATACTATGCAAATAAGGCTGAATCTCCAATCTTCCTGACTACCAAAAGCCGAGACAATGGAGACCCATCTTCAAGGCAAGTGGCTTCAGGCAGGAAAGAGGCTTCTTATGATAGTTCTATCCCAGCAAAGAAGCGAATATAACTTCAATGTATCCTCAAATCTCACCATTAATTAGTTTCTGAGTCTCCAATCTACAGTTGCATTTGAAGCTTGCTGTCAGTTATTTGCATCTTGCTTCCAATGCTAAATCTCACACACAAGCTTTCAGCTTTCCACGGTACGTTGGCCTGGCACATTTCAATGAGGTGATTTTGATATAGAAACTGAGGAACAAGAATTAGATGACTGTGAAAATAATATGCCATTTTCAAAAGAATTTCGGTTCATAGTATAAAATTAGTTTGGATCCTCCTGTTTAACATCAGTTTGTACAACGGCACTGGCATTTGGCAAGCTTCCATCTGTACTGGGCACATCCATTTTTTCATCATCAGGATGAACCCCATTGTCCACCACATCAGAAGAACCCTCGCCATTTTCTTTAATATGCTTCCCTTCGGAATTTATCACGGGTTTGGGAAGTTCTCTGGCTGTAGAATTAGCCAATAATTTGCTAACTCCATCAAATAAGCTCTTCGATTCTGAGATCAAGGTAGCTCCACCACGATAACATCGCCCAAAACATGTTGCACAATGTGGATAAGCAACCTGTAGAAAGAAGTGTTCCGAATGAAAGGTTGTTAGCGGCTAATATATATAGATGAACAAATGGTATTTGACATTGGCCATGGTTTGTATGGATATAAAGTTAGGAACCTCAATGAATGCTTGGCAGAGTGAGAGGAATAACACAGATTCGTTATGTCGGAGCATCCTGGTTGCGTTGTACCTCATTAAGGAGTCAGAAACTGCCTGCAATCCTATAATGAGTTCTTGAGCTAATATGTGTTTCAAGCTTAATGGTGCACAGGGCCGTAATTCGTTCATTGCAGCCGAGACACCTGCAACCAGAGGCAACGTCATTTTTCTCAGATTTACAGCTCTGCCCAGAAAATGAAGAGAACATAAGTAGAAGATGTGGTTGTCATATGAATGTTTTGCAATACAACATAGAAATTAAAACTGAACTCAAACAGCAATCCGGTCCTAGAATTACTCCCATTGGGAAGGTGTTTGTGAAAGTGAAACTTGCCGTTGATAAAGACAGCTAGAGGTGGATGCTCCATTAAATAAGATGGGGGAGTTACATCCTCCTGGCTTTCTTCGGTTGTACCACTGACTGGAAAGCCAACAGCTGGTAAAGGGACCCATCGGTGTGAATCGAGGACAAGCTGAAAATTCTCAACTGCAGTCTTCATATTTTTTGAAAATAAGTTGAGAATTGCATCTTCAAAAAGAGGTGGAAGCAATCCCCGGAAATCCAATCCAACCCAACCAAGACCCATTGCACAATACATGCACTGGTCTAAGATATTTGACAATGATCCGCCCTCAGTAATCTTGGGAAGCATGGTTTTAAGAGTTTTGAGGAGAGAGGTAATTTGATGCATAGCCCAACTAAAAAGAAGCCCTCCATCATAATTCTCTTCATTTCCAGATGTATCATCAGCAAATATGGCTCTGTATTGATTTACAACATCAAACAGATGCATCCTATGACAATTAACCATTCCTTTTAAGTACTCATAAACATTTCTCTGGTCCAAGTCATCAAGAATGCCTGCAAGCCATGCCTCCCTGCACCTTAGAAACTGTTTCAATTCGAAAGCATTTCTATTAGAAACAGAAGCAGAACAAAAAGTACACTGGACATGTTCAGTGAAATACCTCTCTAATTACTTAGCATTCAGCATAAGAATTACGTTACGTTACACAGTACAACTTGAGGAACTATTTAATAGTCACCTATAAGCTAATACCCATCTTACTCGCATTTCAATTTTTTAAAGAAAAGAGACAGACGGAAACAGACTACAGAGTCGAAAGACATTGTTCACAGCCCATACCCGCAAACGCATTTCAGACTCACTAAATACTCCGATACGGCGCAAATATCCAATAATGCGTAGACACTCTGGCAACTGCAAAAAAATTCATAATCAGGAAACTAAATATTAATTGTTAATTAATCAGACATAAAATTAGGATTGGAGTAGCCTACACCATCCTTACGATTCCTTCAAAATAAATACAAAATTTTTATTTTATTTTATTTTCTTCAAAAGAAAGAAATTTATCTTTCTTCTTAGATTGTGAAATGAGACCTGAATATTTGATCGAAGTTTCTGGAGAAGCTGTGATAGAAGAGACTGGGTTGTCTGCTTAACTTCGGCTGCCAGTGCTTGAATGACAGGTAGCCTTTGCAGGAGAGAAAAAAAAAAAGACTCAGCGATCTATTATTGAGTTTTATAAAGAAGAATAAAATCTGCCATAGCAATTAAAGAAACAATAGATTTAAAAAACCCATACTTTGGGTGCATTGTTGACAGTTTGCTAACAAAGGCTTCCAAATCAAGGGCTTCATCATAATTCCCATTCCTTACACATCTGCAGTGAGAAAAAACTCAAAATGCTTTTGATGACCATGCCAACTTTAAATGGAATCAAACAGATAATATAGAAGCAGATACAAACTAAAGTTTGAAACTCAATAGCTGGTCTCTCGTTGAAAGAAAGAAACTATGGCACTACCATACTAGATTAATTTAAAATGAATGTGTATTCGTCTCATGTATCTGACTTCTCAAATGTCTGATATTTATTGGTGCTACATTTGAGTTTGAGCATATCTCATTCTGGATGATATAGATGCAAGAATCACTATTATTTTACACATGTTTCTTAACATGTAGCTTCAAATAAAAAATCCATACAATCCCACCCCTTGTCTGCTTGGATTTAGTGTTCCCTTGGGACCAACAATCTAATCAAACAATTTCTAAGGTGATCAAAATATGATTCAGCACTCTGAAGCAAATTATTCACAATCTACAAAATTCGAGAGTCAATATCATACAATCCTCCAAACAAAACAGTATGTTCAGACTTCAGATATCCAATAATTCATAAATCCTAATAGAGTAAAAAAATGTCACTATAATTCCCAAAATGGCATGTTTATTTTAAGGAATCTAAGTGTATCAGGTACTTCTTAAGTATCTAAGAGACCCATTTGTTACAGTAATTATGGAACTAGATAGGTGTCTACTTCAATGCAGGACTAGTAACCACAGGGTAAATTTTCATGTTCTCCGTTTCTTGATCCCTGAAGCTTTTATAAGTCATCAATTTCGGTAAGAGTAAATAGCTTACTCCAACAAGTTTTTCCCTCGAAAACTAAAAGGAAGATAAAGTTAATATCTCAATTAACATATTTATATCAATGCCTTTTCAGAAAAAATAAAATAGCGGCAACTTATTCAATTTAAAAGTTCTATTTTTACCAAATACATACGTGTCCATAAGCTGAGGTATTTCAAGCAAGTCAAGCAAAGTACTATGATTCGCTAATAATGTTTGATTCATCTTCCTCTTCTCCAATATCTGCTGTGCAGAGTCAATGAACTCGGTGCAGCCAGATGTGAGCTTTGGAATCTCAGATATCTGCCACATTATAAGGAAATCTTAGAACATGAAAACTCCATTAAGAGGAACTTAAGTTATAAGTTCATAATCGCATATAAAAGAAGTGCTAGTTTATTAGAAAAAGCACAAATTATAAAAAAATGCATAACTGCAAGAATTTAGGATTTGAAAATGATGACCAAAGACCTACTCGATTGAAGCCAATCAATTGTCAACCAAAACTGTAATGAATCTGAGAATGGAATATGGAGCTTGATCCATACATGTAAAGAAGATTATTATTAGAAACTAATGGCAGAAACCTAGTAAGCAGTAAGCTATTGACCACCTTTGGAAGTTGGAACTCAGAAATCATAGAACATGCATATTTTTGTTCAGCACTTAAAAACAGTTGGCATCCAACTCCTTGTTTCGAAAACAAATTAACAGTAGTATAATTGCATCTGCATGATTTTCTAAACAATATAATGCAGATTAACTAGTATAAATATTTTAGTAGGATTTAAGTCGTTCATTTATTAAATTTCAGTTTTTAAATCTCTTAGGAGTCTTGAATTTCATTCATTTAAATTTTGTAGAACTAGTAGCTTATTTTTAGAATGATTTTAATTAGTGGCAGTTTAGTCATAGTAAGACTTTAATTTCCTAGAATTAACGGTAGTACAACTGCATCTGCATGATTTTTTGAACAATATAATGCAGATTAATTAGTAGAAATATTTTAGTAGGATTTAAGTCGTTCATTTATTAAATCTCAGTTTTTAAATAGCTTAGGAGTCTTGAATTTCATTCATTTAAATTTTGTAGGACTCTAAACGCTTATTTTTAGAACAATTTCAATTAGTGGTGGTTTAGTCATAGGAAGACTTTAATTTCTTAGTTCCTGTAGGAGTTTAATGTAGGTCTGTAAATATTGAATTTGTAATAAAGATTGATGGGCTAATATGAATTGAACACAAGAATTTCTGTTTTCTTCCTTTCTTTCTTCTTCTTTTCTACTTCTTCTCCTTCTCAATACTATCAGAACCTTTTGTTCTTCTTCGCTTCTTCTTTGCTCTCTTTCTTTCATCATCTCCTCCTCCTTCTGCTATTGTTGCTCTTTCTCTACTTCTTCCCTACTTCCTCCCTACTTCCTCTATCTTTTCTTCGACTATCCTTCTAACCCCTCCTCTCTCTCTCTCTCTCTAATTCTCACTTCCCTTTCTTCCTCTACTTCTTCTTTCATCTATTTCATTTTATTTTTCTTCTCAACTTCTACTATTTCTTCTCTTCAATTCTGCAACTCCCTCTTCTAGATAGCTTCTCTTTGATATCTGTGTCCTATTTTTTCCAAAAAAAAAAAAAGAAATCCGAATTGTTGCTCTTATTTTCGTGCTTCAACAATGCATCAGAAAGTGTGGAGCAAACATTGTTGCATATTGAGAAATCCATTGAATCGTTGTTGCTGCATATATAAGGGAGTGATGCGTGTGGGGTACTGCAACTTTACACAACTTCTGAGTGTATCTAAAGTTTGGAATGCACCTGCAATTGCATCTTACCACATGTAATTGTTGTTGGACATGCGCAAGTGACCAATTAAGTAGCATGCATTCTCTTGAGAAGCATCCTTTAACTCGTAGAAATTGAGTTCATCAAGCCAAGGAGAATAATGCAGATTACTTAGTTGAGAATATTTTCATAGGATTTGAGTTGTTGATTATTGAATTTTAGTTATTTAAATCTCTTCTTTTTTTTTTTTTTTTTTTTTTTGAGAAGATACAATATTAGTAGTTAGTCGTATAACCAACTCCATCACCAAACCACACTTTTGGGGAGGTATCATGTCCATTCTTAGCCCATTAATCCCACTCACCACCTAGGGTGAGAAAGTGACAAGAGTAGAACCTAGAACCTAGAACCTTTGGGTTCCAAAGCCATCTCTTTACAAATTGCACCAACTCCATGTCGGCATTATTTAAATCTCTTAGGAGTCTTGAATCTCTTAGTTTGTGGTGGTTTAGTCCTAGTAAGACTCTAATTTCCTAGTTCTAGTAGGAGTTTAACGTATGTCTCCATGAAATATTGAATTTTGTAATAAGGATTGATGGGCAGATATGAATTAAATACAGGAATTTATGTTTTATTCTCTTCTTTCTTCTTCTTTTTTTTCTTTTCCACTTCTTCTCGATACTACATCACAATACCAATCCACTAAAAATTTTTTGACGTTACTCAAGAAAATGCATTTGAGGCAAACAAAATAAGTTTCAAGGGTACTAAATCAAGATGAGGAAAAATGATCTCCATTTTGATATGGTTGAATTGCACATAAACTTCCAACACATCAGATTTCTTTTACATTATAAACTACACTAACCATTCCCTCTGCCTTACATTATAAACTCGTTTCATATACGTGGACTTTCTTTCAATAGAAATTTTGTGTATATATTGTTCCTTTGTTGACAAAACTCAGCTCCATATAGCAAGGCTGATCAAACATGTGTTCATAAAAATCTCCCTTTAACATCATCAACTGTATTGTTTAACATGCCAAACCACAAACTTCTTTCCACTTCATCCATCATATTCTAATTCTTTTTGTAACATCTTCAACAAAATCTTCCTTGAAATAGATGATCATGCCAAGAGTACAAAAAAGATCATGTTGGAATATCTCTCCTCTATCAACATTTTATCCTTGCATATTTCTATATCAAACCAACAAAATGAATGCACAGAATCTTCGAGGACAAGTTAGTGTTGTTGAGTACAACTCAGAAATACATATATTAGACAAGTAAATTAAATTACTTGTATTTGTACAAATAACTACAATACAATTTTGATTTCAAATAACTCACACTTAGAAAGAAATACAACACTAATAAACTTCTTACAATACAAGTAATTTAATTTAATTATTTGAAAGTACAAAGACAAGTAATTTAATTTACTTGTCCAATATATGTATTTTTTAGTTGTACTCAACAACTGTCCTTCTCTTTTTACGGTATACGCGAACATACCAACAAATTAAGGTCACAAACTCTACATCAACAAAAAGAAAGACTGATGCCAATGTAGCAAAAAGAGATAATTGCAATGTACCTTGCCAGATCTACTTCTACAATGAGGAAAACAAATTGAGAGAATAAAACAAAATGCCAAAGTTAGGGGGACTTATGTAGAGGACAGATGATTCTAAGTCAAATTCTTGGATGAACACACGTAATGTGAGCACTACAGCTACAGATTGCAAATTCCTAAACCACTTATACACCAATTACAGAATATTGGTACTAAGCTACAATTCAAACATTCTCGATTTCCAACGCTTTAAAAAAAGAAGAAAAAAAAAACTACAAAAGGAAGGAGAAGAAGAGAAATTACCAGAGATTCAAGATGCTTGTCGACAGAAGAGACTTCCTCTCGGATCGAGAGCAACGCATCGGCAGCAGCAATAAACGCGCGGTAATTCCCAACCGCCACCTCCTGCATTTGGCGGCGAATTCGCTCCGCATCAACCCGAAGAAGCTCCGGTTCCTGAAATCACCACAATCACAATCACAATCAAAATCTCAACCACAAACAAAACAAACAACACGAGAGAAGATAAAAACGAGTGAGGATCTGACCTTGTGAAGACGATCAAGTGTGAAAGACAGCAATTCGGAGACGTAGGGTTGCTGAGAGATGGAGGCGAGAGGGAGGAGACCGGCGGCGACCATCGTCGCCTCCTCGGGATTCTCAGACGCCATGGAAACCGTTGATTCTACCATTCGAGCCTCTCTAAAGGCTCGGAAACTGCAGAGAGCGAGTCAGATCGGAATCAACAAGTGAAGATTTGCAACGATTTCGATCGAATTGGCGTTCTAAATGGCGGGATTTTTCGGTTTTCTCTTCTGTGTGTAGGTTTTCTAGTCCTCTTGTTTTTTTTTTTCTTTTCAGATCTGAGTTTTTGAGGAAGACCCTAACTCTCAAGAGGTAAGTATTGTGGAGAACGAGGAATTTGCCTCCTACAGCGTAGTGGAGCAAGCAGTCCCTTTGGCCTATGGGCTCATCTGTTGAGCTTATTAGTTATTACCATTGAAATGTCAGTTAGAAAGAGAATAAAAATAAAATAAAATAGGTTGTATTTTTTTTTTTTGTTTGTGTGTGTGTATCCAAAATAATAAAATAAAGTAGGTTTGGTATCAAATAATTAATTTGGATTTATACTTAAAAGAGATTAACTATAAAAGCTATTTATTTATTAAGGAGATTGATGGAAAAATCTAAGAAAAAAAAATGATTTTTATTAATTTGAAGAAAGCCTATGATAAAGTGCTTAGAAAAATAATACGATGAGTATAGGAAAAAAACAAATTAATAAGAAACATTTATGATAGTGCTAGAACCATCGTAAAATTAATAGTAAGAGAAATTGACGAACTTTCAATTATGGTGGGTTTACATTAAGAATCCGCCTTAAGCCCCTACCTTTTTTTGCGTAGTTATGGATGAATTGTTAAAAAATATTCAAGATATTTTATTGTGTATATTATTTACTAATAATATAGAATTTATTGATGAAACTACATTTAGAATAAATTCTAAGCTAGAGGTTTGGAAGAAGACTGTAGAATTTAAAGGGTTCAGATTAGTAGGCAGATTGAATATATAAAAAGTAACTTTAGTGGAAATATAAATAAAAATGAAGAGACAATGAAAATTAGAAATTAGAAAATACCAAAGAGTGAAAATTTAAATATTTAGAATCTATTATACATAAAAAATAATAATAATAATAAAAAGCGAAATAGATGAGGATACAACCATAGATTCAAGCGAGATGGGTCAAGTGGACGAGTGTTTCTTCAGTATTATATGATTAGCACATCCCATAAAAGTTAAAAAGGAAAAATTTTAGAGAATTGCTATTAGGTCAGCTATGCTATATGGTACAAAATGTTGAGATATTAAAAAACATGTTAATCAACTAAGTGTAACAAAAATGAGAGTGCTAAGATCGATATGTGGTTTTTTTTTTGTTTTCTTTTTTAAGAGAAACAAACATATTATTAATAAAAGAAGGCAAAATATAATAAACTGGAGGAGTACCAGGAATACTCCCCCAACCCAGCACAGATCACAAACACACAAACAACAAACAAAATAAAAATTGTTACACACCCCTTCCTATCATACAATGCTCCCCAACTCCTAACCCAATCATTAATAGAGAAATCCTCATTAATCTTGAAAGTCACCAACCAAGTACTTACTAAGATAAAAATTAGCATATTAAAGCAATGGTAAGAGGAGGCCCAACCTTGAGGTAGGGTCGGGAGGGTGACCGCCCCATGTCCCCACATTTTGGGGGCTCATATATATATATATAAAGCAATGGTAAGAGCAGGCCCAACCTTGAGGTAGGGTCGGGAGGGTGACCGCCCCATGTCCCCACATTTTGGGGGCAGGCCCAACCTTGAGGTAGGGTCGGGAGGATGACCACCCCATGTCCCCACATTTTGGGGGCTCATATATATATAAAGCAATGGTAAGAGCAGACCCAACCTTGAGGTAGGGTCGGGAGGGTGACCGCCCCATGTCCCCACATTTTCGGGGCTCATATATATATATATATATATGTATGTGTGTGTCTGTGTGTTATATTAATTTATTTTTAACTCATTTTTTAAACTTTTTTATTTAATTATTTTTTTACTTATTATTTACGTCAAAAATCTTATCTCAATCGTGTTTGGTAACTCTATTTCTTTAACTCTAAAAAAATTAACTCTTTTTAATAAAAACTTATTTTAAATATATTATTCAGTAATTAGTCAAATCTCTTATTTTATTTTTATTTTAAAGATACAATGTTTTCAATTTAAAATCCCAACTTAAAATAGATGAATTTAAAAATTATATTTACATTGAATATTAACCGTGCTTTACAATAATATATATAAAATTATTTATTATAACATAAATTTATTTAAATTTTAATTCACTATTTATTTGTATTATAATTTTTATTTAAAATAAAAAATATGATAATGACAATCTTGTGACCAGCAACGAAATTCGACGACAGCGATCTGTAAATCTTATCTTAATAAAAAATTCTAAAGTGTTGAGAAAACTGCAATTTTAAATAAAAAATTCGGCGACGACAATTTCATGACCTGTGACTCCCTGTTCTTCTTCTTTTGCCCTATCCAACATGCAACTTCTTCTTCTTCTTCTTCTTCCTTGTCCAACCTGCAACTTCTTCTTCTTCTTTTTCTTCTTTCGATTTTTGTTCTACCTTGTTCGCCGACCACTTATTTTTATTTATTTTATTTTTCTTAAGTACTTCTATACTATGATTCAATAACATGTTTTTACCCCATCTGTTAGCCACTATCTCTACTCGCCAACCTTTCTTTTTGAAAAAAAAAATATTACTTCTACAATTCAATCATGTTTTTTGTTTGTTAATTTTATGTAATTTTTTATATTTGGATCAAATACAACAATTTTACGAACAAGCATGAGTTAAAGGTTGTCAAAATAATAGATTGGTATTTTCTTAAATTTGTTGCTATTTGATATGTGTGTGAAATTTGAAATAATTTTCAATTTGTGTTGATTTTGAAGTTTTATTGTATTGATTTTGTAACTTCTATTGTATTAATTTTGTAATTTTATTGAATTGATTTTATGACTTTTAATGTATTCACACATTTATAAAAAAATATTTGTTTATTAATATACAAAAAGCCCCGTTTAGAATAAAAAATGTCTCATTTTATGTACTCGTCCCAAGCCCCTAAATAGTCAAGATTGGCCCTGGGTAAGAGTAGCACCAATTGAAGATAAAATGAGAGAGGATCAACTAAGGTAGGTCTTTAGATGCACTGGTTCGAAAAAGTGACCTATTAGTACTAAATGGTAACATTAGAGGTAAATAAACCTAAAATAATATGGATAGAAATAATTAAAAAAAATAACTTCTTTTAATTTGAATGCCGAGTAATTAGCCCTCGATAGATCAGAGTGAAAAAAAAATATTCATGTAGTTGACCTTGTGTAGTTGAAAAAAAGCTTAGTTGTGTTGGGGTGAGTTGAGTATAAAAGAAATTAAGGAAGCATTTTTTTTTGTTCTCCCATTCCAAGGGATTAGTTTATTGATTCGAACTAGAAATTCTTCCGATTTGAATGTTCAACAACGCTAAGTAGACATGGGAAGCCATAAATATTAAGTTGCATCTGGTTTGTGATTCAAATACAGTTTTCTATATCCAAAATTTTGGAAATATAAAAAATGTATTTTGTTGGTTGAAACTCGAAAATAGTGTTTCGAAATTTACAAAAGAAAACATAGTATTTTTATGAAATGATAAAATGTAATTTTATGAGTTTTCACTTTTTGAGTTGTATTCTAGTTTTCGAATCACGAACCAAACACAACTTTAGAAACAAGGGCTTCTCGAATCAACCTAGGACAACCCTTGAATGATTATCTATGAAATAAACACAACCAAAGAAAGAAAAAATGAAATACCGTAATTCTTTGTAACTAGTCTGGTAATCAAGTAAAGTGAGGACTCAAAATGCCAACTCATTGTTGTAAGAAAAGC
Organism: Paratinospora sagittata; assembly: GCA_035771175.1. NCBI lineage: Eukaryota > Viridiplantae > Streptophyta > Magnoliopsida > Ranunculales > Menispermaceae > Paratinospora > Paratinospora sagittata. Next base: position 4,345,924 of record CM069611.1, on the reverse strand, counting down.
ATCAACCCTGCAGCCATGGTCGAAGCCAATGATTTAATTGTATAAAAAATTAAATTCATAAAGTTTAATTTCAAACAATAAAAATAAATTTATAATTAAGCAATAACATATTCTACATAGAAGTTTTTAATATGATACAGTGTAAGAAATTAAAAGAATAGCATCCATGAATTATTTTTAGTTGATGAGAAACAGGGTAAGATGTAGAAGTTAAACAAAAGTAAAAGATGTTGGAAAGGGTTGAAAAAGTATCTTGTGTTGAAAAATTAGTAGTTATAAGAAATCAAGAATTCTCCCAATGAAAAAAAGAAAAAGCAAACAACAAAAAGGAATATACACAATTTCTCTTGTGAAAACAGGAACATGTCTTTCTTGTTTAGTAAGAAAGAATACATCACTTGTTTTAATGAACACTTCAACACAACTTCTTTACCTGTCAGAAACAATTTTTTTGGAGCTACTGATGGAAAAACTGCCATTTTCTTACCTTCATGAGCACTCTGCATACACACATGCTTTTTTACAAGTTTTTACACCGCCCCTCAATAATTTTTTACAAGTTCTTACATAGCCCCCTCAACATGAAAAAAATTATTATCTTCATTAAAAAATTAAAATTTTCATTGAGTTAATTAATTTTTTTGTAGGACATTTTTTTTTGGTAGAATTTTTTTTTGTAGGACATGAAATAATGTTTTAGAAGGTTTTAATATTTAATTTGTAGCTTATTTTTATTTTTAGTTAAGTTTATATTCTTAGAGAAGTTTCTATTTTGGTATTTTAGTGTTAGTTTTAGAGGTTTCTAAATTCGTTTTTATTTTTTAATAGGACTAGAAAGTGTCCAAAAGTGTCTAAGTAGAGTTGTAATAGTATTATAAAGTTACTATCATATTAAAAATAGCTTAAGAAACTTGTTTTTAAGTGTTTTTAAAAGTTTCTAAGTTGTTTCCTTAGAGTTATTTATATAAGGAGCTCTAATTACAAGTTTACTTCATCTTATCATCAATTATCTTTCTCTTTGAGATTAAATTTTAGTTTTTTTAGTTTTTATTTTTCTTTCTCTCTTGAATCATGGTCAACAAGACAACTGATTCTTTTTTCAAAAAGAGGTCTTCTCAATATAGAGTTGAGTCGCACACAACCCCGATAGATTTTTCCACACCTCATCTTCAAATTCAAACTCTACCTCAAGAATCATCTACTTTTGTAACGTCTGTACCTTAGGATGATGTCATCTTGACATGTAGAGTACTCGTATACGTATGTGTATACGTATTTGATATTTTATGCGTGTCAGTTTGAGTGTTCCCGCATGATTTTATGTTGTTTAGAGTGAGCGTAAAGTTTCGGAATCATCGGAGACCATTCGATGCCGAAAATCGAGTTCGGGAACCATGGAGCACGCTCCATGGAAGATGAGCTTACTCCACGGATGTGGCCGTGAGTGTTTTTTTGTTCAGTCTCTAATGAAGCGCGTTCCATGATGAAATTCTGGAAATTTTGAAACCACCAAATTTGGTGGAGTGCGCTCCATGAGCAAGGAGTGCGCTCCATGAACCCAGAAATCCAAAAAAATGGATTTTTCAGACTGGTGGAGCATGCTTCATGCTTGGCAGATGCAAAATTTTTCTAACTTTTTGTGTGGGCCCAAGCACGTGTATTTAAGCAACCAACACCTCATTTTCGGCTCATTTGCTCATTTCTCACTTAGAAAAGAGAAAAAAGAGGTGGAAAAGAGAAAGGGAAGAAGAACCTAGGGTTTTGGGTATTCTTGCTCAAGAATCCTCTAAGGTAAGCATGTTTTGCCATTTTTCTTGCTTAAATCTCTTTAGCTTATGCGTTCAAGCTTTATTTTGACCTAGGTAATGATATGAACCACGAATTTGAAGTGTTCTAGACCTAGGGTTTGCTTGTTTGTGTTCCTTTAAGCTTGTAAATGGTAGTAATGGCCTTCCTTGACCTAAATCTACACACAAGGGGTGTTTTTCACACTTGAATCCCGGATTTGAAGGGGGTGGTAGAAGAACACGTGTTGGAGTTAGGTCTTGCATGTTATATATGTGTGATTAGAGGATGTTGGGAACCCATTAATGGTGAAACCCCCAATTTCTAGCAAGAAATTGGTGGAGTTCTTTGTATTTGACCTAAACCTAGTTTATGGACTTAGGGTTTTCCATTTGAATTGCATGTCATCTATGTTGATTAAATGGATAAATATGGATGATTGATGGTCTAAAATACTGATTTTGAATATTGAAAAACCTAGGTATAGTGCAAATTTGGCTTAGGCCATGGATTTGAGAATTTGCCCAAATTTGGGAATTTTGACTTAGTTGATGCCAATTGACTTGAATTGGCATTAGATTTTTTTATTAACCCAAATTTATGATAGAATACATGACATTAATGGAGGTTTGATTATGGAATCAACCTTAGACATTCTATGGGTTGTTTATGACCTACTTAGATGTTTTATGGCTTGAATGAGCTATGGCGGTTAGCTCATTAGTATTGCCTAGTTTAAGTCTAAGTTGGCTAGTGAATGGGGACTTTAAATCATGGTTATTTGGCATGTAATTTAGCTTATTTTAATGATGAATGAACTTATGTATATGCAGGGTTTGTGATTGATCCAAATGTCTCAATTAAACCATTTGAAGGTTGAGGTGCATAGGAGTGTATTGGTGGCATCCTAGTGCTTATTGTGGTTGGATTTAAATTGGCTAGTCTAGCCAATCGATTTGTGAGTGTTTCTTACATTTGGATTCTATATATGTGGCATTGTATTATATAAAATGTCTTGAATTGATATATATGTGATATGCATGTTTTAATGAATTATGAAATGAGTTTGAGCATAGTCTGGTTGGGTTAGCAATTGGGTTGGATCTCCTAGTTGGGATTTTCCTTGGGAAGTCTCGTAAGTTTAGTGGTGATCCCCAGTTGTAGACCTTGCAAAAGATTTTATGGCTTATGTAGTTAGGATCGCCTAGACATAGTATTTGTCTTGGTGGGTTGATCCTATTAGCTACACGACCCCAGAAATCCTATTAGAATACGAGTATTGTTTGGTCGAATCGGGCGCGGAGTTTCACGAACCCAGGCCTTTGATCGCCCTTACTCAGGAGGTGTCTAAGATTGCATTGGCATGTTTGGAAAAATGATATGCATATTTGACATGTATGTAATCTTGTATATCACCATGTTATTTAAAATGCTTTGATGATCTTGTCTTGTTTTATCTAAATGTATGTATATTGCCACTTGTAGAAAACATTCATTGAGCCTGTTGTAGCTCACTTCTTATTCTTATCATTTCAGGTTCAGATAGGAAAGAGAAGAGGAAGGCTTGACTGCAGAGCATTTTCCGTATTTTTGGTGATGTAGGTGTTTTTGTATATTTTTGTATTTCGATAAATATGTACTTAATAACGCCTGTGTATTTATAATTAACACATAGATGGGTTGTACCTATGGTTAGTTTTGGTTTTGTATATTTTGAACTTATGGACTTTTATGGTTGTCATTTTTGGAAGATGTATTTATCTTGATGATTTGATTATGTCCATATATTTGTCATACGTATGAGATTTATGTTTATTAGGTTGTTTATATTAGGCTAGCGGGACGCCGGGTGTATCGAGGGAGTATATACCCGGGGGTTCCGTGCCGGTCATGACGTCACTGGTCGTGGGTTGTGGCAACTTCTAATGTTGAAAGTATTCCTCTAGAGTCTCATCCTATAAAAGCTCCAAGAATTGAAGAATTTAATTTATTTTCTTTGGAACGTGATCCTGAAAAACGCAAACCTATATGGGATTATCCAGTTAATGAGCGTGATGAAGTTCGTCGTGCTTATCTCAAATTCGAGCCTTATCAACCTACTCCTTTCAACTTGCCAGAGCATATAGATAAAAATAGTCGTTGGTTTCTCCCTTCATGGCACAAGCTATTTCCAAATTGGTTGGAATATTCTCCAACAAAAAATAATGCATTTTGCCTTCTATGTTTCCTTTTCACCAAGCCATCTAATTGTGCAGGTCAAAATGTTTTTACAATAAAAAAATAGCTCAATTTGCCTTCTATGTTTCATTTTCACCAAGCCATCTAATCGTATAGGTCAGAATGCTTTTACAATAGATGAATTTTAATCTTAGAAGAAAGTGAATACTAAGGATAATTGTCCTTTCATAATTCATGTGGGAAGAGATCCTAACTCTCCACATAAGATAGTATGAAGTATGTTGAAGATCTTCGAAATCCATTACAATATATTGAGAAGATTGTTGAAAAACAAACTTCAGAACAAGTTGCAAGAAATCAATTACAACTTAAAACATCTATAGATGTTGTCAGATGGCTCACATCTCAAGCATGTATTTTTCAAGGTCATGATGAAAGACCAGATTCTAGTAATCGAGGTAACTTTCTTGAATTAATAAAACTTGTAGCCTCTTATAATGAAAAAGTAAATGATGTTATTTTACAAAATGCTTCTTCATATGCATCATATGTTTCACCAGGAATACAAAAAGATATTATAGCTATCTTTGCTGAAAAAGTAGATGATTTCATCCGTAAAGATATTGGTGATGCTAAATTTTGGATTATCATTGACGAAGCTCGAGATGAATAAAAAAGAGAACAAATGGCTATTGTTTTAAGGTTTGTTGATAAAAAAGGTTTTATTCGAGAGAGATTTTTTGATCTAGTCCATGTTCAAGACACTACCTAATTAAATTTGAAGAATGAAATATGCAATGTTCTCTTACGACATAATCTAAGCATACAAAATCTTTGAGGCCAAGGATACGATGGAGCTAGTAACATGCATGGAGAATGGAAGGGTTTACAAGCATATTTTACAAGTGAGTGCCCATTTACTTATTATGTTCATTGTTTTGCTCATTATATGCAACTCACATTAGTTGTAGCGTCTAAGGAAGCTATTTGCATCTCTCAACTTTTCTCCTATTTGAATATAATTATTAATTTAGTAAGTTCTTCTTGCAAATGAAATGATCAATTAAGAGATGATCAAGTTGCTAAACTTGAAGAATTAATTTCTATAGATGAGCTTGACACTGGCAAATGACAAAATCAAATAGGTACTTTAACAAGACCAGGAGATACTAGATGAAGCTCCCATTTGAGATCTCTTTATAGTCTTGTAAATATGTTTGATGCTACTTGTTTAGTTTTACAAGACATCATTTCTAATGGGAACATTATTCAGCGTGGTGAGGCTGATGGAGCTTATGATGTGATTACTTCATTTGAATTTGTATTCATTTTACATCTTATGATTGATATTTTAGAAATTACAGATGGTCTTTGTCAAGCTTTACAACGTAAATCGCAAGATATATTGAATGCAATTCATTTAGTGGCAACAACAAAAACACTTTTTCAAAATTTGAGGGAAGATGGATGGGAGCTTTTATTAGAGAAAGTGAAATCTTTTTGTAAAAGCATGGGGGCATTGATATTCCTGACATGAGTGCTCGATATACAACGGGTAGAGGGCGATCTCTTAGCCAAAGAGATCCCATCACAATGGAACATCACTATCGAGTTGATGTATTTTTGGCCGTAATAGATTCACAATTGCAGGAGATGAATAATCGTTTAAGAGAAAATGTGATGGAGTTACTTGTTCTTAACATGTCTTTGGATCCTATGGAGCCACAAGGGGTTTAATGTTGAAAATATTTGAAAACTTGCAAACAAATTTTATCCTAATGATTTCTCTAAACAAGAAAAGTTACATTTAAAAGTTCAATTAGACCTTTTCAAGCATGATGTTGATCAAAACTTGGATTTACAAAATGTCAACAATTTCAGAGTTATGCCAAATCTTGGTGAAAACAAGGAAGTCAAAAATTTATTATCTTATTGATAGAATAATTCGACTTGTGGTTACTTTACCTGTGTCTACTGCTACAACAGAACGAGTATTTTCTGCTATGAAAATTGTCAAAACAAGGTTGCGCGATAAAATGAAAGATGATTTTCTTGCCAATTCATTGATCACTTACATTGAGAAGGATATTGCTAGACAATTTGATGTTAATTCAATTATAAATGCATTTGATGCAAAGAAAGAACGGCGAACACAATTTAAAACGTCTAATCTTGATAGATCATAGACACATAAATGACTATAATTTTATTTTACTTGTATTACCAGGTTTTTTCACTTAGTTTCTATGTGCCTAGGTTGGATGTATTGGGTTGGTCTAATGACCTGGGTTAGTTTTGTCACTTTTAAACTATGTTTTGTCGAGTTAGTTCATATTTTTAATTATTAAATTACTTGTGCATATAAAAAAATGTTTATCTTTTATATATAAAAGTTGTTGATAATTACTTTTTCAGTTATAAATATTTTATATGTTTTCGCTTCGCCTCTCAAGATCGAAGGTCTAGGTACGCCATTGTACCAATACCATCTTGCAATGGGTTTCATATATCAAGAACATTTCATCCATGACTAGGGCTCTTTTACCATTCAAAATGGTACCATTTTTTCCTTGAAAATAATTATACCTATTAAGTCATTATTTTATATTAGAAAAGAGATTTTACAATGTACTTTAAGCTACAGGCCCATATATGTTGGTTTTTGTTCATCCACCAACCCCAAAGTCCAAATGAAATCAGAATATTATTAACAAAATGGAAAGTTGAATTCAAAATCAAAAGCTTTCCTCTTCTATATGGTTAAGCCAATACATCAACAATTAATCAGTTAAGTAATAAACTACATTTTTCACCATACATAGAGAATCCTTCCAATAATGATCATCAAGACACACGCCCCTTATTAATTTTCATAACAAAAACATCTATACATTCTCTCACCAATGTAGAAACGCTACTCCTTGAGAGACAAACATGAGCAGAAGGAAGAATAATGAAAAAGAAACAGAAAAAACACAGGAGTAATTAGTCGCCTTGGAGGCGTAAAAATAGTAATAAGGGTAGGAATAATTTCGTGATCCACCGGTGGGGGGCGATGAAACAGAAGGAACACTTACATAAGCTGGCGGCGGAGGTGTGGAAGATGAAGAAGATGGTGATGATGGTGGTGGTGGAGAAGAAGATGATGAAGATGAAGATGGTGATGGCGGCGGCGGCGGCTTATGAGTATGATGTGGTGGTGGTGGAGGCGGTGGCGGTGAATAGTGAATAGATGGTGGTGATGATGAACTTGATGGTGGCGGTGAACATATAACTGGACATGTGACACATTCACTGATACATAGCAAGCCTGGTGATGAAGGCACTTCATTTTGATTATATTCCTCTGCTGCCGCCAACAACAGTGTCGCTACGACGATTACAACCTTCATCAGAAGTCCATAGAACCAGCTTCTTCTCCGTGGAACTAGACCAATACTAATGTCTTGATCACCCATCTCAGTTTCAGGATCATAAAGCTTGCAGCAATGTACCTTAATTATTTGTGGCTTGAAAACTATAATATGTTGGGATGGCTTCTGACTTTATAGGCTACTTGATCATTCCATGCTTGATGCTTATACACACCTTTACTTCATTCCCTTTTGTTTGTAGATCTGATGATCAGTAGTATTGGAAGTGTGAATTTGATTCTACTTTTTTGAAGGAAAAATTATAAAAGTATCGGTGTTTGCTGTAAAGGGTCTTGCTTCCCCATTCCTTTTGTCTTGTATACACAAATGGGTGGTTTTATTTTATTATATACATCTTGAGCACTAAGGTTTCTACATGGTTTGGTTCCAGCTGCTTGGCAATATTAATGTACATGGGCATGAATGTTGAAAAATTAACAGTGTATTTCTCCTTAGCTACAAGATATATAACATTGATGCAATATGATAAATATGTTGATTGATCATCGCTGTCGTGGGCCCATCAGTTTATTGTGATTTTTTTTAAGGTTCCTTTCTTTTGCACGAAGGGAATCCTAGGGCAAGCGTGTTTGAAAATCCCAACTTAATATTTTTTGATGCCTTTCCTCAAAACATATGTCACCTTTGTGATGCTTCCAAGTTTTCCCATATCTTTGTTTGACTTTTTTGAAGTTTTGTTAATTTTGTTGATGATAACTTAATATACATTGTTGGACTTTTATCTAAAAGATTAATTTCTTCAATAATTGTACAATGACTTGCAATTTAAATATCGACCCTTTAATAAAGCAGAGCAGAGTAAGAAGATTCAAGTAGTCGACTTCATGATATTGTTGGAAAAATACTTAGTTAAGTTGAGTATTAAACAATCATAAGAATCAAATGTCCATGATATTGAGTCAATTTGTTAGTTAGATTAAGTTAGTGAAAGAAAATGAATTTATTAATTTATGGACAATTAATTAAAATGATGTATTTTTTTTTTGGGGGGGATTAATATCTATGACTCATATAAAATTCATTTTTTATGACTCATATCTATGACTAAAAACAAAGCTTTAATATTATTGTAAAAAGTAATATAATACTTTAAACATCTAACTAATTACTTACCTTTTGATTCATTTTTCATCATCCTACTTTTTTAAGCTTATTTTAATTGTTGATACCTTTCTTTGCCCTCATTATATATTAGGGTTATCTTGCCCTTCCTATCAAAGTTAGATACATTAAAATTAAATATATGTATTGAAATTAATTATAAGGACAAAAACAAAGCAATTCATTTTTATTTTTTTCTTACTTATTAATTTCTTAAAGAGTAGAGGGGCGGAAGTAAATTTTTTGAATAATTGAAACTTGAGGAACAAACAAAATAACAAGTGAAGTGCAACATAAGTTAGGGTGTTAATTAATTAGTTCAATCCGTGAAATCGGATCGAATTGGTGCATTTGGTTTGATTTTATTTTTAATAAGTTTGGTTTGAGTTATGATTGAAAAAAATATAATTTGATCGATTGGTTTGAATTATGATTTAAGACTTTAAAAGTCAATCTAAATCGAAATGAACCGATCTGAATAATAAAAAAAAGTGTCAATATTTATTTTTTTATGTCTAAAATTCTTTTATGATATAAGCATTGTTATAGAAAAATAAATAGTCATCTTAAGTATTGTAAATATTATTTTAAAATTTGTTAAATATGCATCAAAAAAGTTAAGATTACTTTATGTATAAATACATAATTAATTATTTTAATTTATTTAATGTATGTACATTTTAAATTTTCAAACCTATCAACTTAAACTAAACCAACCGACTATCTTTGGTTAGGTTTGACTTGATTCGGGTTGACAATTTCAGATAAATCGATCAATCTAAACCTAACTGACCCTGATCATATTTGATTTGAATTAGGATTGATCGTCAAGTTGATCCAAATCAAACTGTAACATCATAACATAAGTGGTTTGAGACTTGGATTGCTAGCTGACTATAGAACTTTGAATTATTAGCGAATGATATATAGCCTAAACAAAAGAAAATGTTGGATAATGAGGCAGGTCAACCGTTGACAAAGTTTGACTTTTTCAAAATATCTGCCACGTCAGCTTCAGAGCGCCAGTCATCGTCACCTTCCGTCTGTCCCTAATAAGTCTTCCCATTTTGAAGCGAACGAGAGCATATGCAAGTCAACCTGAAGATCTCTGCTCTTCATTTCTTCAATAATCTTCTCTTTCGATCCATCGAGCTAGGGTTAGGGTTTCTGAGATGTGCGGCAGAAGCGAAGATGGCTCTGTCTCGACGGCGACAGTGGCGGTGGCCGTGCGTGGCGGCCGCTCCAGCAGAAGAACCGTTCGCTGGGCGATCGAAAACCTCATACCGAACTCTCGCCGACTCGTTCTGATACATGTTATACCTCGGATCACATCGATTCCAACTCCATGTAATCTCTCGCCTCTAAAACCGTCTTTCTCTTGATCTCTGTGTGTGTGTGTGTTTTGTGTTCGAAATAGTGGGATTTGGATTTGTGCGATTGATCGAGGTTGTGGTTTAATGAGTTCGAGCAGTTCTAACGATTCGTGTAGAATGAATTTGATGTTAAGGTGTTTGGAAATTTGTGAAAAATCGCCGAATTCAATTTTATTTTTTTTATCGGTTCTGAGATGTTGGTTGTTTATGAACTTGTAATGGCGCTGATTGCGGCTCAACTCGGCTGCTCTGTGGATTTTTCTGGTTTGGATTGATCTTATAGTTATAATTATTGATATCATGAGTTGCACCAAGAGAGTCAGGTTGTGAATTGGCCGAGTTCTGATAATGGCTCAATTTTAGTGTTATTATAACATTGAAAGCGATTGAACTTGATGTGATATAACTATTGTCATTGTAAGTTGAACCAGGCAAGTCAAGTTCTAAATTGGCCGAGTTCTGAAAAGTGAAAATTGCCTCTTTAAACTGTTATTTTTAAGTTGGATTGGACCACACTACTAGGTGGAAATTCTGTGCATTCATCCTGTTTGGGTCCTGTAGATCAATGTAACAAGGATTGATTAACAAAAGATTAAACCTAAGTGCAGTAGACACAAAAATGTGAGTCATTGTGACAAGATTGGAAGAACTGTAAATTAGAGTAGAATATGCATAACATGACTTGAATAAATCGAAATCTAGATTGAAAAATGCTCAAGGAAGCTTGGCTGTTATTTTTTCTCTATAATTCATTTATTAAGATAATATATGAATGTTTTTTGGTCATTTGAAAATGTTTTTAAATGTCCGGTTTTTTTTTTATATAGTTATGTCGAGACTTTTTTCTGAAAATTCAAAATTTAGTGTATAACATGCAGATTACAATCTAACTTATTATCTTAATATAAATGGAAATTTCTTCTTTTATATCTGTGGGAGCTTGAGAGATGTATTATTTTATTTTAAATGTTGTTGATATTTGATATAATTGTTCTACAGCTGGGACTCGCATTCCTATCACACAAATGGATGCTGATGTGGTTGCCATATATAAGCAAGACATAAAGTTAAAATTTGAGGAAATCTTTCTCCCTTTCAAAAAACTATCCAAAACAGGGAAGGTGAGCCATTTGTCCACCCTTTTAAAAATGGCTAGAGTGAAGTTGAATTAGCATTCATTATGCGTTTTGCATTTGAAACTTTTGTAGATGGAGCTTTTGATCCTTGAGGACGACAATCCTGCAGATGCACTTCTGAGATATATGTCTGAATCAGATTGTAAAAGTTTAGTAATAGGATCTTCTTCTTCAAACTGTATTACAAGGTATGGGACTTAATATTTAAGTGAGTTATGTAAGTGTTTGTAGGCTATGGTTTAATCAGTGGGTTTTAGTAATTAAGTTTATTATGTTGGGATGATACTCCATTTAAAAGAAGTAATCCTTGAATCTGAAAATTGTTGTTGCTAGAAATATTTGACATGGATTATGTAACATTTTTCTGTTGCCTAATCTATAAAATATCATGCGTATGGAAAATAAAATTATTATGACGAGATTCTAAAAATCGTACATGCTTAAAAGGGTATGCAAATTTAGGCACTGCTGATCCTTGAAGTCTCTAAATTTGTACCTGTGCATAACATATAGTGTTCAACTGAGGTTAGCAGCTTGTGAGTCTACGCTAGGAATCTATCATATATTTAATGGGATATAGATAATAGTCTTTGTCCTACTGTAAATGTTTTCACTGTGCTTTTCTTCTTTAAATCATTATTCAAGATCAAGGGTACCTATGGCCCTTGTTTTACTTCCAGTGTTTGTGTTATCTTAGGTAGTGGATACATCTTTCTTCTAATAGATATAAATGATCATATGGCTGCATTTTTTTAGGAGGCTAAGAGGTCCAGATGTGCCATCAACTGTTCTGAAAAATTCCCCGAACACATTCAGTATCTACATTGTATCAAAAGGCAAGCTGCAAACTAAATTGGTGGATTCATCCTCTGCTTCTGGTATGCTTGTACGGCTTTCTCTTTGGGGGCTTTTGGCTTCTCTTAATAGTTTTTTGACTGCTTGTTACAAGTTGCTTGCAGATAACAGAATGGTCACTGAGACAGACCATAATAGAAAAGTTGTGGATACAATTAATGCACCAGATGATATTGCTAGCTCGTATTCTCAAGCATATGCCAATGTTGTGACAGAAGATTACAAGGAAAGAACCCATCAAAACTTCAATAATGGAATGCTGGAAATTCAGAATATCAGGGAACATGATTCTGTTGTTTTATCTGAAGATTCTAAACTGGTGAGAAATTTTAATTACTTATGATGAGAAAGTCATGCACATTCCTTTAAATTTTCAAAAGTATTTGAATTTGAAGGGAAAAACTTTAACTCATCATATTAACCACCTGTGGTGCATGAAGATGCTGCCTAGCAAAAGAGAGCTATCAATTCAATGGTTGTATAATAGAGCAAAGTTATCTTTCTGTGCAGTCTGAGTTTCAGGATGAATTAGAACAGCTGCGATTAGAACTTCGAAGTACTCTTTCCATGTATGATCAAGCTTGCAAGGACTTGGTCCACGTTCAGCAGCAGGTATAGTACATCCATACTCATAATTGCAACCGATTTTCGGAAGTGATGTTGTGTGGAAGAACTATTGCAGTTTTTCTAATTGGCTCAGTGAAGGTTTTTTTTTCTTTCTCCTGATCTACTGGAGAAATGGTTGGTAGAACCACAATGCAAATGTAAACGATCAAGTAACCTCTTTGCAACATTGTCCAGGTCCAGTCACTATCTTTTGAATGTCTCAAAGAATCAAGGAAGGTGAATGACATACTGGAAAGAGAAAAAATGTTGGTAAAATTTGCCGCTGAGGAGAAAGCCAAGCACATGGAAGCCATGAAGGAAGTTGAGATGGCCAAGCAACTACTTGCAAAAGAGGTTCAAGAAAGACAATTGGCAGAATTTATTGCCCTCCAGACGTCCTCAGAGAAGCAAAAAACAATGGACGCTTTATTATCCAATGACAAAAGGTATAGAAGGTATACAAAGGAAGAAATAGAGGTTGCAACTGAGTTTTTCTCTGATTCCAAGATAATAGGTGAGGGAGGTTATGGGAAAGTATACAGATGCAGCCTTGATCATACCCCAGTTGCAATCAAGGTTCTGCATCCTGACTCATTTGACCAGAAGGAGGAGTTTTTGAGAGAGGTGCACCTAAGCTCTAGGTTTTGTTTTATTTTTATCTCTTGTCCAACTATAATTTTTTATCTATTTGAAAGTATCGATGGCGGGATTTTTGTTTCTCTTTGCCAATACTTGACAGGTTGAAGTTCTTAGCCAATTACGACATCCACACTTGGTTTTACTACTTGGTGCTTGTCCTGAAATTGGATGTCTAGTGTATGAATACATGGAAAATGAAAGCCTACAGGAATGTCTTTTCTGCAGTGAGAGGAAGCCACCTCTTCCATGGTTTGTTCGATTCCGGATTGTTTATGAAGTAGCTTGTGGTCTATCATTCTTGCATGGCTCAAAGCCTGAACAAATTATACATAGGGATCTAAAGCCAGGAAATATTTTGTTAGACAGAAATTATGTGAGCAAGATTGGAGATGTTGGGCTGGCTAAACTTGTTTCAGATGTTGTGCCCGACAATGTCACTGAATATAGGAATTCTGTACTTATGGGTACCCTCTACTACATGGACCCTGAGTATCAAAGAACGGGTACCATCAGACCCAAATCAGATGTTTATGCTTTAGGGATAATTATTCTTCAACTGTTAACTGCTCGTGAGCCAAATGGGCTGGTAGCGACCATTGAAAATGCAATTAACAATGGTTCTTTGGATGACATTCTAGACAAGTCAATTGCAGATTGGCCTCTTGCTGAGTCGGAAGAATTGGCTAGGATTGCACTGAAATGTTCAAGACTAAGATGCAGGGATAGACCTGATCTTGAATTTGATATCCTGCCAGTCCTGGAAAAGCTTGTGAAAATAGCAGATGCTAGCTGTGAACTGCGGCAGCAGAATCTTTGTGCACCGAGCCACTACTTCTGCCCCATCATTCAGGTAAAAAAAGCTATGTTTTTGAAGATGATCTTCTAATGCCAAGGTTTCTGTAGTACGCATGCATCTTTTACACAATTTGTGTTGCTATTTTTGGAAATGCAGGAAGTAATGGATGATCCGTACATTGCAGCCGATGGATTTACCTATGAATATAGAGCCATCAAAGCATGGCTTGAGAAACACAATGTATCTCCTGTCACAAGGCTTAAGCTTCCAAATACAATGCTAACGCCAAACAGTACACTGTGCTCTGCCATACAAGAGTGGAATTCACATATAAAACAGAGAGACTACCAAATTGTGTAATGTTTCATGCAAGCTTTCTTATAAATGTAAACTTTATTCTTCTTCTCGTCTGTAAGAAAAGATATCTGACCGGTTGAAAGGGTGGAGAGAAGATCATAGATGACCCCCCTAGTACAGAAAATTAGCAGCAAGTCGTAGGAGCTGAGATGCCCAGGGACATTTAAGGTCAGTTCTTTATACGTCAATTTTGTAGGTGATGTGAATCATGTGGTATATTGTACTATGTCTTGTCTGTAAGTTGTATTTTATTTAAGATGAGTAGAAATCTCATGTTGAAACTTTATTTCCCATGTGTAGAAACTACATACAATCATGCAATCAAGGTTGGGTGAATATGATGGATTTGATTAAATAATGTAGATGTTGAGTTGAGTTGATTTGATGCTTGGAATCATTATTTTGCTACTTGTAAAGAGAAAGAGAGAGAGTGTGAGAGAGAGAGAGAGAGAGAGAGCAGGGCACAGGTTATTTTCCTTAACAAAATTTAGCCATTCATATAATAAAAAAGCTGGAAAAATTTGAAAACCCTAGCGAATTTGTGTAGCCAACTTTAAATAGTTAGAATAAGAGTATACAATGATAATGCTAGTAAAATCATTAAATATGTTTTGCAAGAAATAATAAAGTCAATTTAATGTCTTTTGAGGTTTTTAAAAGTGATAGACATGTAATAGTTAAGAGATTTGATCACTTTTAATAAAATCTATACCTTTTTTTTAAAGGAATAAAATCTAGACCTTTTTTTTTAAAGGAATAAAAGCTACACCGTAAATTTTAAAAAATGATAAATTATATTTATAAAATGCGACTAAGTTGATCTATTAAATTTGTATAAACAATTAAGAGAGAGGGCCAAACTTGGAGGCGAGATCCAAACTGTTTGTTGATATGTTCTTTAGTCTTTACCACCACTGAACTCTTGTTAGACTTGCATTTTGATTATATATTGATGAAGGGTACAAAAACAGTTGCAAGCATATAATACAACAATTAATTTCTCTGGTTTTCATTTGATTTAGAAACTACTCTTCAGAATTATCAGTCTCCAACAGCTTAGAGGGAAAGAATCCTTCTTCTTCGTTTTCTTCAATTGGAGTCAAGAACATGCTTACTTCTGAGGAAGGTGATCTTTGTGGATGTCCCATGTTAAAACCGCTTCCTGTTGGTTCCTGATCATCCATTAACACAAAGTATGTGAGTGATTGCCACATCAATACCATTTTTTATACAAACTACTTAGTATCATTTGTTTGACAAGTTAACGTGTCAAACAAATGATCCAAACTTACTAACATTGCCAGATCTTAGGTGCTGCAAACTTCTGTTGATAGACATTGGCCCATGGTTGTTGAAGTCATAGAAACTACTTGCTTCACTCTCCCCAAGTTCTCTTAGTCGATTGAGCTCTGGCAATATAACCGTTCCAAGGTCTGGTCTGTCCTTCTTCCTTAGCTCAGCACACTTAAGAGCTATCTTTGCATATGATAGGGCCGCTTCAACAGGCCAATCCTGCACACTAGGATCAAGCACCTCTTCAAAAGTACCTTTCTCAATAGACCTCTCAACATAGTGAGAAAGGCCCATGGGAGGCTTTGCAGTGATAATTTGGAGCAACAATATCCCCAAAGAGTATATATCTGACTTGGTTCCTAACATGCCAGTTTGTTGGTACTCTGGGTCTATATAACAGAATGTCCCGGCCGCCGATGTCATGTGATATTGTGTGACGCTGTCTGCAACAGATGCTGGGACTAATCGGGCAAGACCAACGTCACTGATCTTGCTTACATAATTGTGGTCTAAGAGGATGTTACCTGGTTTGAGGTCCCTGTGGACGAGTGGCTCTGGCTTTGTCTGGTGAAGGAAGAGAAGCCCTGTTGCAATCTCTGCTGCAATCTTGAATCTCATCTGCCATGGAATTGGAGGGCTGTTACCTTTTCTGAAAAGCCTATCATCCAAGCTGCCACTGTCCATGTACTCATAAACCAGGCATCCATACTCAGGGCAGGCACCAAGTAATAGAACCATGTTTGGATGCCTGATGCAGCTCAATACCTCCACCTGCATGCATGCCCATGTTCAACGAGGATAAGGAACTCAGGTACAAAATACAGACTACTACTATATAGTTTGCGATTATTATTAGTAGTGCCGAAGGCCTCTTGGCTTGGGTGCTAACCTTACTACTTAGTCACACTAGTGGATAAGGTTCAAATTCCACTAGTGACGATAAAAGAGGTTATCTTTGGTTTGGGCCTTAGTATCCTTGTTTAGTGGGCCTCAATGTCCAATTTTATAGGGTCTTAGTGCCTAAGGTATATTGTGGGTCTCGTGCCCGGGTTGTTTCTGGGGCTTCGTCCTCCCTTAAATCTTTGTGGGCACTTTGGCTCTACTTATTAGCTGTAGGGTCAGCATGTACCATAGGTTCTCTCAAAATTGGTCTTGGTTGTTGTATCCTCCATGTATGGCCATATTTGAGCAATTGAATGTAATGTCACTCTGAAAAAAAGAAAAAGAGATGATTGTTTGTACTTTTGATCAAATTGATACCTCTTGGTTGAACTGCTTCATGCCTTGTGCTGCATCAGGCCTTAATACCTTGATGGCAACCTGTGTGTGATCAAGTCTTCCTCTGTAAACTGGTCCATATCCACCTTCACCAATCCTCACTAATGGAGTGAAGTTATTGGTAGCACGACTGATCTCTTCTATTGAATATTTTCTGTACAGTATATCTGCTTTTGCTAGAGTACACAACACTTGGCTCCTCTCTTCCGATTGTAGCTGCTGCTGCTGTTGCTGTGCCTTTGACTCTGCTTCCCACCTTTTCTTTGCTTCTGATTCGGCCACCTTTTGTGCTGCTTCCAGAGCTGCCTTGTACTTTGCCTTCTCTACCATGGCCATCTTCAGTGCTGCCTCCTCTGCTTGCTTTGCTTCCTCAAATCTTCGAGCTTCATCCGTCTTCCATTGAGCAAGCTCTGCAGCCTGAATTCAATCAAATGTCAGAATTAGGAAAAGGACAGGTTCATTCATCATGACTTTTGTTACTTTTGCAACTGGCTAGTTCATCTTATAAATATGCACTTATTTAGACCCACAAATTACATTTTTTGTAAAGAAAATTATCCTTTTATTTCTTCCCTTATTTGATCAATTGCCCCCCCCTCCCCTCCAAAAAATGATAATAATAATAGTAATTAAACTGTGGTATAGCTGGTGATAATCAAAGTTAGATTTATTTCCCTACTACACAACCAAGTGGGTTGGTGGGTCTGACTGGTCTACTCCTTGTTATTGGAAATTAAAAACTTGTCCAAATTTATTTAATTATGTTATAAAATTAGATAATTAAAAACAGTGTAATTAATGTGATTTTAGCTTACCTTCTGTTTTGCTGTGATTGCTTCTTTGCATGCTGTGCTGTAAAGTTCCATAGTGTGGTCTAGCTCAAGCTTTAGTCTCTTCATCTCAGCTTCTATCTGCATATACACATCCAAAATGGTTCACTTGGTACAGTTCTTCTATTTATATTTGTTCATGAAATGAAAAATTACTTTCTAAATATTTTTGCAAAACAAATAATTAAAAACAGCTCCTTCTTCTTCAGCACTTCAAGTTAAATTAAATCACGTGAGTCAGTCAGTATATGTCAACCACCATCCATTACTAATCTAATTAAACAAATGACAATATGATCAGATATATGTATATATTTCAATCTCTCGAAATATGTGAATCAATCTCTCTATCCTCACACACTGGACACTCTATAAGGAGTGTGGTTCTTAGGTTGGAATTCTAACTCGGGACTCCGCCTCTAATCTAAAATTAGTTGCTGTATAATCAAATATGTGATTGCATTCATCCATCCATGACATTTACTGATGGCTTCTATTTGTGTGATATTGTATATTGATGTACTTACTGATGATTGTGATGAAGATGAGGATGATGAAGTCATGGAGATGTCAGCATTGGCGTCTACGGTGCTAAAATCCCATGGAAGTTTGAAATTGTAATTACTGAAGGATCCAGTTGGGAAATCAATGTCATCGGACAAGGAAAGGGTATCAGGGCCAACGTTTGACATCCTTGGAGTGAACATCATTCCGTGATCAAAGCCATCTGCTGACAAGCTGCTGCTGATACTGCTTCTGGCTACTGAGTTATTTTTATGATCTCTTGAACCCATTCGTACATAATCATTATTATAGTTGTTATTATGCCTGCCTGCCGCATTTCGCCAATTGCTTCCCCTAACAGGTGTCCTACTCCACACAATCAAAGGTAATCCAGTTAGATTCAAAATAGAATAACTTTCAGTATAATATCTTAATTGAACCTGAATCCTATTTGTGACATTAATGAATGTTTGGCACCATTCGTTTTCCCAATTGAAAGTTATCATGTATCTATGTGTAATGCAGAATGCAAATGGAGAAAAAATAGAAGTGCAAATAAGTAAAATAATATTTTTGGATTTTATTATTTAGAATAATTTATCTTTATTAGAAGACTAGTTGTTTATTTTAGTAAGATTCTAATTGTTTTGTTTAAGTAGGATTCCAATTTTCCAAATTATAGTAGGATACAAATTAGGTATCTAGGATTCCTATGAGGCTATAACTAATGATTTTGTAATTGAAATTAGCATTTAAATGATGATGGAATAGAGGATTTGATCATTGATTCTTTCTCTGATTCTAATTGTTTTATTTAAGTAGGATTCCAATTTTCCAAATCATAGCAGGATACAAATTAGGTATTTTGGATTCCTATAATTAATTGAGTTTTGTAATTGAAATTAGCATTTTGTAATGATGGAATAGAAGATTTGATCACTGATTCTTTCTTCTTCTTTTCTTGCTCTTCTGTTCTATTCCTTCTTTTTCTCTTCTCGATGCTGCATCAATATGATTTGGGAAAGATTGACAATATACAATCATTGGTGTCTCAAATAGTGTTTCAAATCATGCATGTCATATTTTCAGTTTTCTTATTGCAATATATCTTACCTGATGGCATCCTCAAGGACGCCATAATCGTTATGATGGTGAGGTGGGAGGCCCATCGTGTTAGCCAATGGTTTGGGTGATGTTGCAGTGATTGGAGGAGGTCGAGTCGCCGACCGCACTGTCCCTGCCTTCCCTTTACTGTTTATAATATACACAGCGCAGAATTCCGGTGCAAGCTTGGTTAAACTACTCGGCACATCAGGGTTCCTTATCCTCCTTGTTAGCACATTCCTTGTTGATGTTCCCACCACAATACTAGTCACAGAATGCTTATTGATATAACCAAGAATTGCATCTGAAACGTCCATGTCGTCGAGGAGCACTTCCTTCAGTTGAACCTGCAACAACAACAGATTTACCAGAAATATAAACTCATTTTCGCTCATCAATTCATCAACCGTAATTAAAGATAACAACACGTACCCCCCTGCGTGCGCAGAAGCCACGGAAGGTAAGGAAAAGTTGTTTTATATCTGATTCAATATTCTGATTTAATTCCAATGAAACCTCAGTCATGTGCTGACCTGCTGCAGATTAATCCAGGAAACAAAGCAACAATAGCAACAATGATCGTGATTAAGAACAATGACAATGACGACAAGTGAAGAAGATGAAGAAGGGATGAATTGTTCAAATTTTTTAGGTATGATCACGTAATAGATGATTAAAAATGAGAGAGAGAGCTGGGTACCTACGGTTTCGGGTGCGGACATGAATCAGAGTGAGCATTGGTCTCTCATTTAAGAGATTGTCCACAGCCCATTTAACAGCATGCTGGCTGTTCTTATCCTTATCAATTGCCACAGCAGTGACTGGATTGTAATGGTGATCCCCATCAAATGAGACAGGTTTCATTGTGATTTGCTGTTGTGAGATTCCAGTTTCCGGCTTTTGGGTTCTCGCTCGTCGGCGAGCTTTGATGATCAGGTTGCCGGTTCTGCACCACTAGTGCTCGGCTCTGGCAGTACCCTCCGACGTCAGCAACACCACCACCACCTCTTTTTCTCTCCCTCTTCTTCTTCCTTACCACTATTTAGTGGTATTCATGAGAGAAGGAAGAAGGGAAGGGGAAGAGAGACAACCAAAAAGGAGGGCTAAGTTGTTGATGTTGTATTCTCTTCCTATCTTTTTTGTTTTTTTTTTTCAACTTTGCTTATTTTTGGGAGTTGTAACAGAATTAACTACCCTTTGAGATTTCCTCCTCTCTTTTGTTGTCCTTTTTATTCCATCTTTGAACTGGTCAAAGGGGGGTCGGTGTAAAAATATATTTGTTATTTTCTTTTAAGTTTTAGTTAATAGCCATAATTTTAATGTAATCATTGATTTTTTATTTTTGTTTCTTTCCAATTAATATGTTTTTATATTACATTTGGCAAATGATATAATTTTAATTTATTAATATTCTTAATTAATATATTTTTTCTTAATATTTGACATAATAATTGATTTAACTCCAACTTTTGATTTTATTAGTTTCATGCAAGTTCTTTTTATATTATTTTAATAAATTTATTTATATAATTTAATTTCGTCAATAGCATTTGTAAATGATATTATAATTAATATATATAATTCTTATTATATTCAAAACATTTGCATTGCATAGGTTACAAGCTTCTATGTATACAATTCCCTGAAGCTACTCAATCTTAAGAAATTAAAAGGTTAATTATTTCTTGAATCTTTCAAATAACCCGTATATGACTTGAGCATTAGAGGGCAACTATAGGGTACCACTCCAATGTCCTTGACAGCAATTTTATCATTTTGTAAGAGTCAGATTTTTCAAAGAAACTTATTATTATATATATATCATTCTGGTCTTGAGGTGATGAAATCATATCTAGTGTTCTAGCATCTACCATTTTTTTAATACACAAATCTTGAACAATTCCGTACTAGCATTGTTTGTCACATGGAATGCTACATTTTATATTTTAAATTATATATTTATTAACCAATATATATGCAATACATTTTGAACAAGATTTACATTTACTTAAGGCGGCATAGTTGGTCGCTAGCGTCGAGGGCATGGAACGGGTTGGGGTTCCAGTCACCGATGGAGACAGTTTTCTAAACACATAGCAAAGGACACTTGCAAAAGGCTAAGGCTTCTTCAGCGTGGGCATGCACTTGACGGAAGTGACAGATTTTTAAACTTGACTCGGGAGAGGTTCGCGTTGCGAGTGGGTCATCGCAGTCTCACCTATATTGGTGTGAGGATTAGTGGGTTCAGGATTGGCCCGATACCCCCAAGATCTTATCACTCGTGAGCCAAATTATTTTCTCTTATATACACAATCTTGTATATATTATTTCTCTAAATTGGCTGAAAGACTGATTCCTACATACTTCTTGTAGACAAAGTCTTAACGGTAAAAAAAAAAATGGGGGGGAGGTTGGTGAAGTTGTAGAAATCAGAAATAATTTAACAAAATAAATGCAGTAGATTAATTCAAAGTTCTAATAGAGGGTAACTTGGATAATCTATCTATGTTACATGGAAAGACAAAGACGCACGAGATGAGACCATTTCAATCTCTTCTCCCTCTCTATAAATAGTACAATAATAGCAAAGTCACTTGGGAGAAGAGCTCGTAGCTTTATCTCTGAAAAAAAAAAAAAAAACTTTTTTTTCTAGCTCTCCCAAGTGTTCTTAATTAGTGAGGAGTACATTCATAATGGCTCCTTATTTCCTCAAAGCTTGTGTCATCTTTGCTTTGGCTTCTTCCTTGGCATTTGCTTATGATCCTAGTCCCCTTCAAGACGTCTGTGTTGCTGTCAATGACATGAAAACTGCTTGTATGTACATGCTCTCCTCTCTCCATGAATTCTCTTCATATATATTAGCTATAGTTTCTGGGGTATGTAATTTTTAACATGGTATCAGAGCCTTATTATTTGAGAGGTTGTATGTTCAAACCTCGTTGCAAGCATTTGCTTGTTTATCTCATAGTTACGTCTAGTACTAATCAGCTATACTTTTGGGTTCAATAGTTTTTAATAGTATTTAATTTTTTCAATTAGTTTCATTTTTAACTAACTTTTTTATGCTATTAATTTGCACTTGAATATTCACTTTGTTAATTAACTAAAGTTTTTCGATTGTGTAGTGTTTGTGAACGGGAGATTCTGCAAAAACCCCCAACTTGCTAAGCCCGACGACTTCTCCCTCTCAGGGTTTCAAGTCCCAGGAGACACATCGAACCCGCTTGGCACAAATGTCACTGCAGCAACCGTAGGTCAAATACCTGGGCTCAACACACTTGGGATCTCCTTGGTTCGTATAGATTTTGCACCAAAAGGGGTTGTTCCACCGCACATTCACCCTCGAGCTAGCGAGATTCTAACAGTTTTGGAAGGAACACTTTATGTTGGATTCGTGACCTCGAATCCCGACAATAGACTTTTCACGAAGATCCTTAAAAAGGGTGATGTTTTCGTGTTCCCTATAAGCCTTGTTCATTTCCAACTCAATGTGGGAGACACCAATGCAATTGCTATTGCTTCTCTAGGTAGTCAGAATCCTGGTACCATTTTTATAGCTAATGCTGCGTTTGGATCGAACCCTCCTATTTTAGATGATGTTCTTGCCAAGGCCTTCCAAGTTGACAAGAAAATTGTTGATTTTCTTCAAGCTCAGCAATGGACGAACATGAACTAGAAAAGCTATATATAGTGATATATAGTACCGTATGTTACTACTGCTACATCTCCTCATACATCGTTCATGAACACAACTAGCTATGTTAAATGATATAGTTCCTTTATTATAGCTATTTTTGTTTTTACTATTACGTAAAAGTGAATAAATGAGGGAGTTGGATGATTATGATGGTATGATATGTAATAAAAGTACTAGATATACAATTAGCTTATATATTGCAGTCAATAATACATAATTTTAGAATCACATATATGCTATAAAGATTATGTTATTTGTTAAGATGTTCCCAACTTTTGCAAGAAAAAATATATTATAAGAAACTCATGTTGAAGTGTGAAGTGGGAAAACATACATGGCTAGCTCTATGCTAATAGATTGGGTCGAGATCCCTGCTAATAGCCTAATAGGCTTTTTATGTATATAATATATATTTTTTATCTAATATTATTAAAATTTAAAAAATTGTATGAAATTCCGATGTGCAACCAAACATATATAGTACTGTGATATTTTTAAGAAAATTATTTAAGATTTTAATGTGCAACCAAATACAACAATATAACATTTCTCGTCATCTTTAAATTTTTCTCAATCACTTTCCTAATTAAGAATCTTATTCATATTCTTATTTTGAGATTCTTGTGTAGTAACAATTAATTGTTATGAATTAGTATATAAATGATTCGTATAATTAAGGTTTAGATTAAGAAAGAAAAACAAATTAAGAAAGTCATAAATGGAGTAAACTTCAGCTATAAAAATACCAATTTGATAGTAGAATAAGTGTTAGTGCAGTCGGGGACCAAGGGATTTCCCAAATCATGTAACAAAAAAAAATAAAATGTTTTTAGGATCTAAAAATTATATCTAAAATTGTATGATTGGTGGGTGCTTTTTTTTTCTCACTCTCATGATGTGGTGATGTAGTCTACGATCACATCAGCTTAGATATATATATATATATATATTTGGGTATGTATTTTATGTTGTTTTAACACTTTTAAAATAAAATAAAAAATCTCATGTCTTTTGTTTTCTGATGTGTGTGGGCTTTGCAATTCCCAATTTCCTAACAACTGATCACATCCATTAATTCAATAAGCATTGTAAGTTCAGTAAATCACATATGAAGGTAGGCATAAATAAACTAACAAATAATTCAATCAGGATTAAATAAGAATTCTATAACAATTTAGATGCAATGTTTACATGAAATAGCAAAATAAAAAAACTATAAAAAACCCTAAATAATTAAGTTCCTAAAATCTTCTTTCTAATATATGAGTAATCAAACACTACTCCTCAAAAGCCCAAGGATATTGCTTCCTGAGGTCAGCTTCTTCTTCAGGACTAAAATCGTTTTCAATGTTGAAAAGCCTTCGAATCTCTGCCACACTCTTCCCCTTTATCAAATCTGCAACTCTCTGTGTTGTCAAATCCAACAATCCCTTTATAGCCAAAAAATTAGCAGCCATTATCATATCATACAATCCATCCATATCCACACTCCCCACAAACTCTTCATCCCACTTCTTTTTACTCATCATCATATTATCATTACTATTACAATACCCTTCTTTTTCTTCTTCTTGATCTTTATAATTGTGAACGATATCATCTTCATCTTCTTGATGTTGATGTTGTTGTTGTTCTTGACCATGATGATGGTAGTTGCAGTATTGAATTACTTTGGACAAGGTGGAGCTGTGTACGTTGAAGAGTGGGATATCTGCTGCATCATGGTTATTGTTATTGTTATTAGTAGTAGAACAACAGCCTTCTTCTACCAAGTTCTTGAGAGTCTCAGATGCAACTGTAAACACCTTCTCTTCTACTTCAATAACTTGTTTATCACTGCTTATCAATCTCAGCTTCTTCTTGTTCTCGGACGACGACGACGACGCCATTGATGACTGAACGAATAATTGATCGATGATGAAATTGTGCAAGTAATGTGGGTAATTGATCGAGATGTGTGTATTTATAGAAACTTCTACATTCCAACAACCAATTCGTCTCTGAATCCAAACTTTCTATTTTCATAATTTAATTTAATATTTTTTTTATTAGATCTTCTAAAAATCATAATTTAATTTAATATTTTTAATTTGAATAATCTATGTTTTTAACTTTAAGTTTTACAATTATAATTAATAGTTTACTTATTTTTTTGCTCATTAGATCTTGCAAAAATCACAATTTAATTTAATATTTTGTAATTTATATAATTTATGTGTTTTTGCACATTAATATTTTTTAATAATAAAAATAATTTTTTTTAATTTATCTGAAATTTATAAATTCAATTATTAAACTTGCTTTAAAAAGTTTTAATTGAAACTATTTTTTTAAAGCAATGCAATAATTATATTAGATTTTATAATTAATAATATTCAAAATGAAAATCACAAAATGTAAGTAACGGAGAGTTTCTTTAAAAAAAAATATAAAGTTTAAAATAGAAAATAATCACAACAATTTAGATAAGTGAAGATAAAAAATAAAAACAAAAAAAGAATTTCAGTTATGTTAATTGTTAATTGAAAACCTTTTTTGGTATGAAAAAAATTTATATTCTAGGGTTTTGACACACTTAACATTCATTTTCATATTTCTCTTAGGCATTTGAACAACAAGAACTTTCTTATTATTGGATTTCTCACTCTTTATAATGAATAGAGCCTTTTACGTGACCGTGTTTTAAAAAATATATATTAACTTATTTAAAAAATAAAATTATTTTTAATGGAAAAGTAATTCTCCTAAGTTTTAATTTTTCAACACAAAAAAATACAGACATATACACACGAGATACAAAACATGTAATTGTCATTTATTTAAAAAATAAATATTTTTATCATTTTAAGAAAAAAATTATAATTTTATTTAAAAAATATTTTTATTAATTTGTTTTAAAAATATTTTTTATTATTTTATCTTTAGAAATAAATTTATTAAAAAAATGTTTTAACCAAATAATTCTTAAATTTTATATAAAAATAATTTTATTAATTTATTATTATTCTTATTTTATTATTTTTAATAAATGAAATTAACTTTAATAACTTAATTTTATCAGTTAAATTTTATTAATTTAATTTAAATATTTTTTAAAATTTTATTTTAAAAAATTATTTTTATTAAGATTTTTAAAAAATATTTTTTATTATTTTATTTTAGAAATAAAGTTATTAAAAAATTAATGAAATAATTCTTAAATTTTAAATAAATTATTTTTTAATAAATTATTATTATTTTAACAATTATACAAAAAACTAATTATACTATTTTTAATAAATAAAATTAACTTTAATAACTTAATTTTATCAATTAAATTTATTAATTTCTAAATTAATTATTAAAATAATCTACATAAAATATGTTTTTAAAGAGGAAACGCCCGAAACTCCTGTAACTTTGGTTTTTTTCTTTCTTTTTTTTGTTTAAATAAATAAAACAAGAAGCTTTCCGTAAATCATAGGCTCACAGGTAAGTCACAATTTATATTTTCTTATGTGTTAAAAAATTATTTCTCAAAAAAAAGCTTCACCATACAAAGTATTAAATATTTCTATTATAATAATATAGATTTGTATAGGTTTCTGGAAAGTATGTTAGATATTATTAAATATTTATTATAAAGTTGTTTTTAATAAATATATATATATATTTTTTATCATTTAACAATTTTATTTGTTATTTGAAAGTAATTTATATTACTAATTATTAGTGGGTTACTAGTAAAAAGACTAATTTATTGTGTTTGTATAGCTTCTAGGTTTACTTCCTAATTCATGTAAGACTCGTATCACTACCTTTTTAATGTGTAATTAGTTAATAATTTTATTATGTGATATTTTGTTTTTGAGTATTTTCTTCTTCTTCTTCTTCCCAATCAACGCGCTTGGGACGAACTTTTATAGCTCTTAACCAATCGACTCCTGCAACTCACAGCTGAATCTCCCGTCACAGTTTCTTACCTGAAATCCTAATTAATTTACAAATCTCGTTTCCTTTCTTTTGTATTATATAATTTGTTGCACATTCGATTTGCAACAGTTTGTAGTCATTTATTGAGGCATAATCACAAACACTTGGTGGGCGCTTGCCCAGAAGGGGGAAAAGAAAAAGATCGAATATTGAGGCAAGAATAACTGAATTCAGGTGACCACAATGTCTTCGATTTACGTATTGGAGCCTCCGACGAGAGGGAAGGTGATAGTGAAGACGAGCCACGGGCCATTGGACATCGAGCTCTGGTCCAAAGAGGCGCCCAAAGCTGTGAGGAACTTTGTGCAGTTGTGTCTCGAGGGATACTATGACAACACCATTTTCCATCGTATCATCAAATCGTTTCTGGTCCAGGGTGGTGATCCTACGGGCTCTGGCTCTGGTGGGTACCTCATATTTTGCCTCCCCATTATGTTTCGCGTTAATTGATAGCGAATTTTTGTGTTTTCGGTACTTAAATTTAGTGTTTCTTTAATGATAGAGGTAGAGAATGATTTAAAATAACATGGGGAAAGATAATTAAGAATGATGTTAACATGTTGTAATTCAAATTTCGAGTTAGCCCTTGATTAGAGTGGAGTGGAGGAAGCGGATTCGTGTAGCTAGTTGAAAAAAAAAAGCTTAGTTAGAGTTGAATTTATGAGATTTTTAAGTGAAAAAGAATCTTCTTTCAGAGATTCTCTCATTTTATTATCATGAATGTGGTTTTTTTTTTTTTTTTTGTGTAAGGGTACTTGAATTCGTGTTTCTTTTATAATAGAGGTAGATGAAGATCTAAAATAATTAAGAATGATATTAACTAGTTGTAATTTAAATTTCCACTTAACCCTTGATAGAGTAGAGCGAAGAGGAAGCGGATTCATGTTGCCGACTCCATATAGTTGGAAAAATGGCTTAGTTGAGTTGAGTTTATGAGATTTTTAAGTAAAAATAGAATCTTCTTGCCAATGTTCTCTCATGTTGTTGTCCTGAATTTGTGAGACTCTGAGGATTAGGTTTTTAGATTAGACCTCAGAATTTGATATCAGGGTGGGGCAAGCTAAAAAAGGACCTAAAGGGCATTTGGAGAGAAAAATAGGGCTCGAATCGCTAGATTAAAAATGTTGCAGGAAATGGCAACCTAAAGTAAACTAGTGAGACCCATCCCAGAGTAGAATGCCACATGTATCAGATAGATGAGAATGGTGATTTGCTATAAACTTGGTTTGGTTTTATTTTTTCTATGGATTCGTGCATTTCTTAAGTACTTTTGGTGTATTGGATTAGTTGCTGATTTGTCAAGGGAATAAGTGAAAAAGATTAGCAGGACTAAAAGGAGGAAACTAAATTATGGAGTTGGTTGCAAACAGAAGGAAGATGATTGAGTGTGAAGCTTGGTGATTTTCTATGATCTTAGATGATAAGGCCTACATTTCACATACCTCTATAATGTTGGCACTTATGACATATGGGTAGCTACCCCGTGATGTTATAATATAAATTGAAAACAATGACAAAAGTAAAAGAAAATAATATCATAGTTTTTCTTTTCTTTTCTTTTCTGAGAGTTGGATTTAAACTTTATTTACTATTTATTGTTAAAAGTTAAAATAGATATGTCAATCCATAATTTCAGGTGGTGAAAGCATTTATGGAACTGTGTTTTCTGATGAGTTCCATTCACGTCTAAGATTCAAGCATAGGGGCTTGGTTGCATGTGCAAATTCTGGTTCACCTCATTCAAATGGAAGTCAGTTTTTTATAACTTTGGACCGCTGTGATTGGCTTGATCGAAAACATACTATATTTGGAAAGGTAATGCCAGTATTTTGTTAAGCAATCGTTTTTGACTATGGGTTCTGATTGCTGGAACTCATTCCATTATTTACAGGTGACTGGTGATTCGATCTTTAATCTTTTGAGATTGGGTGAAATTGAAGCAGATAAGAATGATCGACCAATAGATCCACCTCCAAGGATAATTTCTGTTGAGGTAGGTTTACTTTGTAGTATGTCACTATGAGATTTTATTGGTTGTTGATGACATAATTGATGTAATACAATTAATTTTTACGCATAGGCTTGTCAAGTAGCTTAGTCGTTGTTGGAGTGTCTAACATATTGTAGGTGTGTTGATACATATTTCTGAAAAATATTCTGAATTGTCACTGAAAATTCTATCACTTATTAAAGAAGTTTCCTTTTCTCTAATATGTTTGTTGGCAAGTGAAAGGCTGACATAGGAAAGCATAACTGTGCTTATGATAGTTGAAAATCTGATTGTGGATTGCTATAGCTCATTCTCGTGTCTCTTTAAATACACTTTTTAATTAATGGACACTAGCTTCCGATTATTTCAATTCCCTTTTTGACCTTTTGGAACTAGAAAGCAAAGTTAAAAGGAAAGATCTGAACTTTTTGGCATCTATCAAAAAAAAAACATGGAGCTGAAATAGCCATGTTATGTTCAGATGCGAGTAAATGCTGGTGTATTTGCTCCTATGCTCTAGTTACTAATGCCTTCATTAAATGAATACAAGCATTTAAGTGCTTTTTTTATATTTTAACTTGAATGTAAACAATAATGAAGAAATTCCTCTCCTAGGTTGCATGGACGATGGCTTAGGAGCTAAAATTTATACATTGTGAGGACTGGATCAACAAAGTTTCCTTTCCCCATTTCTTCGCACTACTTAAATACCAGTTTTAGAGATACTGCTTGCTGTGTCAACCATGTCAGCAGTGGCACCTAGAATGACCAATTTGCTATTTATTCGTACCAACTTAATTGAAATTGGCATGGTTTCTCCTCTTAGTAGAGTTTCTTCAATCAAATATTATTTCTTCAGTGCACATAATTTATTACTAAATTTACATTCCAGGTATTGTGGAACCCATTCGATGATATTGTTCCCAGGCAAGCACCAACAAAGTCTTTGTATCATACCACAACAGATTCTGAAACAAAAGACCAAAAGAAGAAAGCTGTAAAGTAAGTCTAATCTACTGTTCTCACATTGATGTATTTCATGAGAAAATATTTTTGCACATATATAAGTACGATAAATTTTCATTCTTTATCTCTTTAAGACATTTAACTGCCTTTCAAAGTGCAGGAACTTGAATTTGCTTTCATTTGGAGAGGAAGCAGAAGAGGACGAGAAAGAATTGGAAGCTGTAAAAAATAAACATAAGCTTAAAAGTAGCCATGATGTATTGAATGATCCTCGTCTCCTAAAAGAAGATACCTCGAATAAGGAATTGGTAATAACCTATTATTTATTGCTATCTTTCTCTAATCTGTGGCATGCAAGTCACTTCTGAAGTTGTTGTATACTTTTTATGTCCACCATAAGTGTTTGTGTGTATATGTACTTCTCTATGCCAATTCCTGGTATCTTTTCATCAACTATTTTTATACCCATTTTGCTACCTCTTCCCTTATATTTTACTTGGTTTGCTGGTCGATTTTACTGCTGCAAGGGTTGGTTTTTGTTATATCTTCCTTCAATTTTGAGTATTTTAGTTTCATGAAAGTAGTAGCTATACCCTATGGGTACCTAGGTACTCATATGCAACATGCCTAGAGTAAGTGTATTTATATTGTTTGATGTTCACAATATTAGATACATCATGGGCACATCTATTATGTTGCATTTTTGTGTTTCTTATCTGACCTATAGTTTGGTCTTTAATTTCTCATGGTTTTTGTGTCTAGTTTTTTAATTAAAAATTGTAAATGTTTAACATATTTACATATCAAGGACTCTTTTCAGTATTCATATTATGTTACTTGTAACCTAAAGTAAATGCAGATACCTTCTATTCGACAGTATCTGGGTCTCGTAGGGCACCCAACTAGCCCCTTGAGACGTGTACAAAGCTCCTTATTCTTTTTTTTTTTTTTTTTTGACAAGAAACAAAAGTAGTATTGTATTAACTATGTATGATATACAGAATTTACAAGAGGACAAGTTGTCTGGCCATAAATCAAAGATTATAACTCAAAATTATCCAAAATGGGGTTCCATCCCCTCAAACACTCTCCCAAGGAAAACCCCTTAGCTAGCTTACTAGCACTAACCCAGATTGAGCCCAAGAAGAAGGAACTTTCCCATACAGTTCTCATATCCAAAGCTCCTTATTCTCAAACACTGAAAACTCTATGGCAAGTGACTACTTGGGGGTGAGACTCAAAGACTCAAGGCTCTGGTTTCCTGATAAGTAAATGCAAATAATTCGTACCTAGCTCTAGAAAAGTGAATGTTAACATATCCCATTTGCTTGGTCTCCCCCCACCCCAATAAAAATAAAAATAAAAATAAAAAGAAACCAACCAAGAAAAAAAAAGGAAAAATTGTAGACCTGTCCTTCATGCTGCTTTGTATAAATAATTTAATGAAATTACACCCATTTAACTTAAAACATTGTCTAGTTCAAAAAACATTTTAAATGCCATCTGTATGTATATCTATGAAACAAGAGCATTGAAAATAAATATTGATTTTTGCTTGAGAAGTTGATAATTGGAGCTATTTTCTTATTTTAGGCAATTAATAAATGGACTGTAGAAGAAAAGAAAGCTCAATGTGGTCTTTGCTGACTTTGAAAAAGCATAAAATACAGTAGCTCAGTTATCATTTGATGGTTTTTAGAAAGAAGAAGTCCCGAGTAGATAGTTTGACTTAATTAAGAAACTAACTGAGGTTGACAACCAAGGATAGACCTAAACGATCAGTAATCATATTGATTAAATCATTTATAAGGAGTTCAAGAAGATATTGCTTGGATGAAGTGGAGAGGTACTACTGAAGTCGAGTGTGATAAACAACAATCAATAATTGAAGGAGAAGTTTTATAAGGTTATTGTAAAGAAAAGGATGCTATGTAGAATAAAATTATAGTCAGAAAAAGTGAAGGTCAATCATACTACCGATGAAGGGGTACGATAGTGTAAACTACTGTGTTAAAAGTGCAGGAACAAGTCCAAACTTGAACAGAGTTGAAGCAGACATACATGCAATGCTTTCATTTTAATAAAAAAATGTCTTTAGAGAGAGTCAAATGGTTTAACAAGATTTGTATAGGAGATGCCGTGTAGTTAGGAGATAAACTCTATGTTGTTGTGGTTTATACCTGCGTCTCATCAAGGTTTAAAAATTCAAGAATGAATCGTTACAATTTTCATTTGTAAGCGAGGTGCAAGTCTTGAGGCAGTAAAAGGAATAAGTGTCACATTTTTATAAAAAAGCATAAATTTTTGTAATAATTTTAAAAAGGAAGTATCATTAGTAAATGCAAGCAAACTTGAACCATTTTAATGTATATTTATCTTATCTCATAACATTGTCAAGCACTCAAGACACAAGCTCAATATATCAGATGCTTCAATTATAAAAAGGGCGTGCAGCAACAATGTTATTTTTCTTCATCATTTTTTTTGTCATTCAATCGCACCAAC
Organism: Paratinospora sagittata; assembly: GCA_035771175.1. Taxonomy (NCBI): domain Eukaryota; kingdom Viridiplantae; phylum Streptophyta; class Magnoliopsida; order Ranunculales; family Menispermaceae; genus Paratinospora; species Paratinospora sagittata. The sequence continues at coordinate 4,313,525 of CM069611.1, read as the reverse complement.
ATTTGACAATTTTAACTTATAACATGCGCTCATTAAGTTTTTAATATAATTGAACCTGTTCCGTAACAATCTTCTGGAAAGTTGTTCTCTGTTCTGGAATCAGCTTCTGATCCTTTTATTGTTCTTTTTCTTTTGGTGTGTAGGTGTTAGTGGGGAAAGGGCACATTTTTTTTGTCGTGAAAATCACTAACCTCCACTTCACTGCAGAAGCAAAGATGCTAAATTTCTTCATTTCACTGACCTAAGAACTTATTCAGTGCAGAACTCTACTGAAGTCAAGAAGAAAAGGGACTTGCAGTTGTCTGTAAGGGAAGCACTAAGCTCAAAGAAAGATGAGTCATTGAAGGAAGTAGAAAATGATCCTTCTAGTTCCCATGACCTTAGTGATGGAGATGAGGCCCAATTCGATGTACGCATGCGTCTCCAAATTCTTAAAAAACGAAAGGAACTCGGGGATCTTCTGGTTAGGAAAAATTTGCGTGATGGTAAGATGATATTTCTGTTATGCATTTTCCATTGTATGATTGATGGACATGAAAGATTCACATCATTGTTAATGTTCAACATTGTCTTCTCCTTTTAACCCTTATATTCTTATATATAAAAAAGAAGAGGCAGGGGTCTTGTTCTTTTTCTAGATAATATATCCCTTAAAGATATTTGGAAATACTAGATCGTTCAAAGCAGTGTACAAGGTATGAACAGAAACCCTTTTTTTTTTTTTTTGGTCGGAGGGGATTAAAGTTGAATCAATGTTTGTTGTTGCCTCAAAAAGTTCATATTGCTGATGGGAATGAAATAATTGGAATGCAATGGTAAATGCCTAGGGTTTAGGATGTTACGTTATAAAAAGAAAAATCCTATTACATAAATGACTGAGTAGGTGAAAAGCTGATTTGGCCATTTGAGAATTGAGATGAAGACTATTAATTACAACAGTGAGAAGTAAGATGGTGTAGATTAAATGTGTAAATGGTAGAGCGAATGAACTGGAATGAAAGTAGTGAAAAAAGAAACAAGCAAATGAACTTGAATTATTATGTTGTACACAAAGACTGAAAGACATACCTAACTACATCAAAGATACTTTAATTTAGAGGGTTGATGCTTGATGATATATACAATCGAAAATATATGTTTCATTTTCTATTGGAATCTCCAAAAAAAACTCAGTAGATTTTTCTCATGTCAAAGGATTCCATTGTCTTTTAAGTATTCACCATGGAATTCTAAAGCTCTGATATTTGGCTTTAAGTTTTTTCTCTGCATTCCATGGTTCCCGTCATGAATAATAAGATCCATGGATTCAAACTGAGATTAGTAAAGTCATGTTTAGATGTTGAATAGTATCTACTTCCCATGCTAAAGCCAAAACTTATGGTTGTTGGGTGGACTTAGCCTGGGCTCTCCGTAATTATAGTTTAGACTATGAAGCTAATAAACCAATTATTGGTCTCACATTACAACGTTCTGCTTTTATCAGTTAATGTTCTAAATATTAATTGATAACATTTATGACTTATGCAAAGATGCATCCATACAAGCACATAACTTGGATGTCACACCCTGGGTTGCACAGCGTGCCCCCTACCCAGGTGCGGGTGCACCACCACGACCTCAGCCGTGTGGCGAACGCCTAGCCATTATGGATCCATAATATTGTCCCATCTCGAATTGGCTCAATGGGTACTCAAGTTGCGAAATCTAACCTTATGAGGAAGAGGTTGCGAGTTCGAACTTGGGGGAGGCCCTATATTATTCATGGGAGTGTGAATAATATGGACAAATGATCTCGGTGTCCGACGTCCGGCGTCCTTGTGTGGCGTGGCTGGCCGAGATGGGACAATATTATGGATCCATAATGGCTAGGCGTTCGCCACATGGCTGAGGTCGTGGTGGTGCGCTCACACCTGGGTAGGGGGCACGTTGTGCAACCCAGGGTGTGACATTGGATGTGCTTGTGCATTACATATGTAGTTCATTTGCTTAAAGCCTAAAAAGACACATTCAAGTTATCCATGCAAACAGTAGTTGGGACTTAGGAGTTTGATTCTTCGTTTTTTTTTTTTTTTCTAGAATTGAGTATATGGCATCTTAAAAATAAGGATTTAGAGAGTAATGTAACCACTGTTCTATTGTCAGTTTCTACGTGTGGAATCATGAGGGAAGCAAGAGTAATTTGCATAATGATGGCCTTGTTCTGCTTATTTATTTACTTTCCCATGTGTGCATATATTATTACATGAGTTTCCTACCATCTATTGCAAAAAAAAATTAAGCTAGTTTTCTTTCTATATTTACAGAGAGTTCAAGTCCAGTACAGCAGCATAGGGTCTCACCTCCAAGGTACACTTTTTGATTTCTATATTACTTCTGAAATGCAATCAAATCGGTTAAGGGTTAGGTAAATCAAATTAGTATTTAAATCGATGAATCGTAAGATTTATGTGCATTATATAAATCGTGTATAAAAATACATATACAACATAATCTCTATAAACAAATGAGATTCAATATATAGTTTTGTTAACTAGTCATTTTAGTCCTAACTGAAGATCCCAAATAAACTAATATTTTGTTAAGAATGATCCAATCACTAAGGATTGTATTCTTACAAAAATTTGCCAAATTTAAAATATGTAACTTAATCTTATAATTTCCTAATTAACATTGAAGAATAATATTTTGTATATTGTTCATTTCCTATAGTTCCTCCTTTCTCTATGATATGATTTAGGAGAACTAATTTCTATACTTGATTTTTGGTTGAAGAATCTATCCTCGTAAAAATTAGTTCATATTAAAAATTTTGTCAAGGTTCAATGGCTAAATACCATGCCTTAAGCTAAAGAAAATGTCACTACATTGTTTTAAACCCAACCTCCTTTCCGCAACCCATCCAACAACTCAGCTCAACTAAGCCTTTTCTCAACTACATCTACATGAATTCGCTTCCTCCACTCCACTCTATCAAAGGGCTAAGTCGGTATTCAAATTACAAGAAGTTAAATATTTCTTAATTTTCTCTGTCCATGTTATTTTAAGTCTTTCTCTACCTCCATTGTTACCATGTAATGTTAAGAGGTCACTTTTCCTAACTTATTCATCTAAAGGCCTACACTGTATGCGTCCAAACCACCTTAGTCGATTCTCTCTCATTTTATCTCCAATTGGTGCTACTCGTACTATTTTCCTAATATGCTCATTTCTAATTTTATCTTTTTAAAGTTTTACCACATGTATATCTTAGCATTTGCATTTTCGTTATGTAGCTTTCATCAACTCAATGTACTTAGTTTTAACTCTTTTTTTCCTTAACACCTACCATATTATTTCCCTAGGTACTCTATCATAATAGGCTTTCTCTAAATCAATAAAGACCATATGGAGGTTTTTCTTCTTCTCTCTATACTTCTCCACTAATCTCCTTTAAATATAAATAATTTTGATAGTTGATCTCCCAGGCATAAATTCAAATTGATTGTTTGACACCAAACTTTCAGCATTAGGGATTTAATTCCTCCCCTATCTGGAGGAGAACACAAATAGAACTATGCTCAATATTGCATTAACTGTAATCATATATGGCTGATTAACAAATAGAAAGGAAAGAGTTTACATAAGTAGGAAATGCCAAAAAGGCTCTTCACATTCCAGGCTCCTGCATGATAAAAGAGATGGTTCCCTAAATGGAAAGGGTTGAGTACTCAAAAAATGAAAATTTATCCTCTAGAAATGGAAATAGTGAATCAATCAATCTTAAATCATAGGATTTAGCTTTTTCTTTCCCTTCTGTGTAGGTAGAAAATTTTGGCAAAAAGAATTTCCGTGATGATGGAAAATATAGCATTAAGTTTAATTTACAAAATACTATAAGTAAACTTTGTGAATTTGTAATTGTACCTCCCAAACTGAACTTGATTAAATCTGCTGCATGGTGTCATATATGTTGCTTGCTTGGCACTAAAGATGGTGAAAAATGAAAATTTATTGATCTGCTCATATAAAAGTAAAGTAGACCTTTTAAAGGCTTATAAAGGCTTAACTCATTGTCTTAAGTAGTTCTTGAGTTATGGGAAAAAATGTGGCTAACTCCTTTAAAGCCTAATTGTTGCTTGTGTAATTTGTTTATTTTCATAACCCTCTGACCTCTGCCATCTGATTCTCTATTCCATTAAAGGATTAGTAGATTACTTCATATATTAGCACTTTTTCCAGTCTGTCATAAATTTATGAGAGTCAAACATTTAGTTGATCTGAAGGGCAGGCCTTACTTCAATGGTTGAGGTTGCTCCATTATGATCTGCACCTCAAAAGTTTGAATCCAAAGATAACCTCTCTAATGTGGAGGTAAAGATATATACATCGTTTTCTCCCCAAACCTTGCAATGTTGGGAGCCTTGTAAACTAAATACACTCTTAAACATTTAGTTGATCTGATATGAAAACTTGTTTTGTTCAGTCCTTTTTAAAAAAAAAAAATTGCTGCATAGACATTTCTTATACCCTTGAGTTATGAAAATTTTTGGCTTCTTCTACTTCACATTGGAGATTTTCTTCATTGAAGGATTGGTTAAATCCTAACTTAGTTCAAAATATGCTCATTTCAATCTGAAAATCCCAATTTGTTTCTTCTTTGATGCTTTTAGGGCTGACAACAAGGGCTTTGATGATGAACCCAAGGTGGAAAAGTTGTCATTAAAGAAAAAAGGATTAGGCTCAGAAGCCAGGGCTGAGCTTATGGCTAAAGCAGATCCAGATTTGCAGCTAATGGACCAGACTCAGAAAGTTAGACAGTTACAAAAACAGAAGAAGCGAAGACTTCAAGGCCGTCAAGAAGAGGTATTTGTTTTCCATAAGATGTGCCATAGAGACTGATTGCTAGCTTTCATCCTTTTGTTTTTCATTTCTCCTTTCTTTTACATTGGATAAAAGCTTGCATAAAGTGAACTAAAGTATTTAAAACAATGTGCTGCAAAATAAATTCTTAAGGGCATGTCCGTGAATATACTTATGGAGAGAAATGTCAATATATGAAACTTGTTATTAACCTATTCAAAGAATGATGAGATGAAGATGAAAAATCATGAAATGAAATTGGCCTTTTGTGAGAAAAAAAAGAAAAAAATTGGCCTTTTGATAGGATGGCCATCCATCAGGCTGCTATTCTTAATTACAACGCACATGGTGTACCAGTTTGGAGTGAAGTGGTTGGACTTCAAGCATCTTCTTTTCAATAATTGGAAAAGGCATATCCACCTACCTGAAACAAAGGAGTCTTAGGGGCATATTGAAGTAAATGAGGAATGTATTATGGAGCCTTGAACAGTGAGAAGGCAAATGGGATGAGGCAAATTTGTTTGCCGTAGCCTATTTGTTTAATCATAGCTGGAATAGGTGCCATCTGCGGACAAGTAGTGATATCTAATGACAAATGGGGCTTCTCAGGATGCCAAAGGCTTTAAGGTCAGTCAGATAAAGGCAAAGGGATGTAGTTTAACAATATTCTTCAAATGATGCTCCACCAAAAGAAGACAGTGGCAAGGCCCACTCGAGCAACTAGGGGCCCAAAGGACCGGTCAAGCAAAGTCCCAATACCCTCGATTCTGGGAAAGAAAAAAAAAGGGAGGGGGGTGCGGGCGGCGGCGACGGTGACTTGGTTTTGTCATGATGTTAACCATACAATAAGAGAAGAATGGTTGTGTATGAGTGCTGAAGTGGCATGCAGTTAGTTCATTTCAATCAAATTGAAAAGAAATTTTCTTTGTAAATAGCAATAAGCCTAAATATACTTTACTGAGTTGATACTAGTGCAATTAAGACTTGATATTGACATTAGTTACATTGCAGATATAACTCTTAAGGATGTTGAGATGGATAAAGGAAAGGACAATGGAAAAATAAATAAACACATTCATTTAAGTTGAGGCCTAGCCTACACTGCCTTGCTTAAGTAGATCGAATTGCAGGGGGCATCTTTGATGTCTTAACGAGACCTGATCAAAATGTAGATCTAATTATGTCCATACGGTAAAAATGGCCTTATGCTGGCCGAAAATGTAGGTTGAAAATCATAAAAGAATGAGATAAAGACCAAGATAATGTAGATTTAAGAGGTGAGAGCAAAATTGAAAACAGTGAGAACCACTACAACTCAACACAGCCTTTTCTCAACTTTATGGGATAGGCTACATGAATTCACTTCTGCCTCTCTGCTTTGTTAAGAGTCAAATCCGCATGAAAGCCACTACAACTCAGTTCAACTCAACAAAGCCGCAGAAGCCACTAGAAGACATAAATTTAAAGTTTCTTTAGAAACGAATAGAGGAGTAGGATTATTTAGTTAACCGCCAAGATTTGGGACAAGGCTTTGACTAGGACAATTTGTGAAGGTTGTACCAGGTTGGGGTTTTAACTTTAGCGCAATAAAATATCCAATTATCCCTTGCAATGAACTTAGCCTGAACTAGTATCAATCCCATAGGTTCTTTTAATTAAACATTCCTGAAACTAATAAATAGGCAAAAAGAACAATGAAAGAAATGTCAAATAGGAGGATAAAAACATTAGCCTCTATAAGTAGGTATGTATGGAGTTCTGGCATTGTCAAGTGCCCAAAGTGTCAACTTGAGTCTAAAACCAATTGTAACTAGGTTCATGATTTCTGAGCCCATCCAACTGAAAACTTAGAAAATTTTATTTGAATTTTGCTTGAGGTCAAGTTGGTGCAAATTAGGCTAAGGTTAGGTACCTGTCCACCAATGTCCAACTGTCGTATTGAAGAAGGAATGAAACTAAGATTTTGCCCTCTGTTTCATGCAAGCAAAAGTCAGAATTAATCCAAGTTTCTAAGAAATTCAGTTCAATAAGGGATGTTTTAAAGCACACTAAATCGAATAAGATGGGGGGATATACGCTATTTGGCATTTCAAAATATCAGTCATGACCAGCAATTTTAAGCACAATTACTTAAAAAAATTTAAAAATGGCATCTTTAGACTAATTTTCTAAAATTCCACTATCTTGAGTCAATCTTTTTAACAGAGATCAAGGAATGCCATAACCCTTACATATTTGTGTCTTCCTAGCGCCAGATCGGTGATTTTGCAAAGTGGTTTTCCTTGACATTTTTATGTAGATTGTTTCAAATAGTGAGTAGGACTTGTAGTTTTGTATCTTGGACCTCGTGATTCATTATAATTTGCTTATCTTTTAGTTTTTCTGTGGATGCGTTCCTGTGTGTGGTTTTTATTATTAAGTCTTCGGTTTTGATTGTTTTAGGTGCTGGCAAGACTAGAGAAGTTCAAGAAGTCACTTTCTACCAAGCCTGTAACATCAAATGATGGATCTGGAGGTGGTGAAGATGATGAATTATCTGGATGGACAGTGACTCACTTAAAATTTGCTCCTGAAACAAAGGCAAGCTTTATTCCTCTTAGTGCAGTCATTTACAAAGGCAACTTGGTTAAATAACTTGAATATATCTTTATTTTAGGATGGCATGGCTCGGAACAATGATCCAAATGAATATGTGGTGCATGATCCCCTACTAGAAAAGGGGAAAGAGAAGTTCAACAGGATGCAAGCAAAACTTAAGCGACGTGACAGAGAATGGGCTGGCAAATCTCTCACTTGATGTTTGCATAGGTAAAACCCCTTTTTATTAAATTAAGGATATTGCAGAATATTTTCAACCTCAATGTGTCTTTGCTATCCCACAAAAATGGAGATTCCAACAACCAGATCAGTTAGCGCCTTCTTACTGTGATGTGATAAACTTCCCTTGAAGCTTGAAGCTTGAAGCTTGAATCTTGAGATGCTTTCATGGTGGATAATCTGATCCTCACCAAGGCCCAATTTTAACGAGTTAGCATGCCACCATCATGTAACAGGGGATAATGTTTTCTTGCCAATTTCTTCTGTATTGACAACTTGAACTCCTTTCATTGTAAATGTATACAATGTTTTAGATTTCTAGAATATGAAATATAAAGTTATATATATATATCCATGATATGGTTTCTAAATGGTAGGCCTTTCTTTAATGTGAAGGTAAGGCTACGAACATCGTCAAAGCCTTGTGCACTAGAATGCCCTTTTATTCGTGATATGGTTCTTGTGATGCAGGGATGAATGATACACATTCATAATATGTTTTTATGCCTTTTATTTTTATTTCATATTTGTTAGTAGGCCTATGATAGGTGATTTAAACCCATGTAATCGTTTTAGTAGTTGCATCAGTTTAGGATTCATATCCGATTGTTTTTTATAAATAAGATTTTTTGGCCATTAGAGAAAATATATGATGTTTTGGGAATTTTTTTCAATAGAAATTAATTTCAACCTTTTTTTTTTTTGAGTATTTTTGTTCTTGTTTTTGCGACAAATTTACATCATTTTGATAAAAAGGTTCTTGAATTATCTTTGTTGTCCTTTGTACTAGAGTTATCAATTCTCCTATTTCCCTTTTTTCTTGAACAAAGTGAAGTTTAACTTCATCCATAGAACAAGAACAAGGCTGTGACCAGGGCAATAATATGATGCATCAATAATCCTTGCTTATCATTTGTATGTCCTGAATTTCCTTCTCACATCTCTCGAATACGCAAAGATTCCATGACATTCAAGGACAAAGTTACAAAATTATTCTTTATATCATGTTATCTGCCTATATATAGTATATACAAGATCAGACCCTTCTTCAAGAACAATGAAAGACATAAAAACACTGCTTTTTCTGATGTTTACATTAGCTGTCCACTTGGGTGAATTCAAGTGCATTCGCATCCGGATCACGAGTGAAGATCGCGGGTCTACCGGACTTACTGAGAGTGTACGGGATGCCTGCAAAATAACAACCAAGATCAGGCTTCCACATCTCATTTTATTAGCTACAAAAGAAACATATAGACCTAATTAAAAGCATATGTGGTACAGGGGAAGGCAAGATGGAATGGCATTGTAAACATATAGAATCACAGCATTTTGATTATAACATAACTCATGGATGCGACATAGTTTTGTTGGCCCAGTATAACCGTCTAAGTCGATTAAATAAACAAAATATAACACGCAATAGGTAACAACAGAAACAAAACAAATAAAGATAAATGCAGGAAGTAAATATAAACACAGAGATTTAGAGTGGTTCGACTCCCCTTGAGTCTACGTCCACTACCCAACCGCACCGGTCAGGATTTCCCAATCCACTATTGTCTAATCACTTACGGACGGATTAGAAGCCGTTTACACTAACCAACGCTAGGACCTGGTTAGAAAGTCACTACAATGTTAACCTATACGAGAGCTTGATTAGAAAGCCACAATCTAGCCTACACCAGGACTTGGCTAGTAAGCCACAGCTTGCAACAAACTTACAGGCGTAGTTACATGTCGTACAATATATGGTCAGTTATCCCCAAGTTGACACGCTGGTCAACAATACATCAAGATTAGAAACTCTATAAATAAGTGATCAAAATCACTCTCAACAGTAAAAGCTTACAATCTTGAATGAATTAACATATACCATTCCAACCATTTATGATTTTAAATGATGCAAAGTGTTGAAATAGTTTCTTTACTCAAATGCACTCGATTCAAATATATGCAATACAAAACAGTGAATCGATTATGCACAATCCATCAATATATTAATTCTAAACAAATATAAGTTCAATGCACAAGAATCAATATACTATGATAATCAAGACTTGATGATTCTAAATGAATATATGTTTAAGAACAAGAATCAAACAAATCAAGTATCGATTAAACACTTCGATTCAATAGAATATGATATTAGCACATGAATCGATACCACACACAATCTATGAAACCACTAAACACTGTATTTTAATATGAAGAATAAGATAGGGTTTCACAAACTCAACTCAATACAAAATCAGTTTAAAGATAACAATATAAGCACAAAAACTGATTTACATATACCAAAATTGCTAGAATCAAGTTTAAAGTGATGTATACCCCACAAGGTAAGATTTAAGCACGAGATTCTTCTTGTGTGAAGTTGGATTGCTAGAAAGCACGATCAAGACTCAAAGATTGATGTTGAAACCACTAAAATCGTCTTGAACACTTGCACAAGAGAAACTCCAAAGCTTCTCAAGGTTTAGAAAAGATGTGGAGAAATTTTCGGAAGCTTGGATCAAATGATCAAATGTGTTGAACTTTTGCTTGAAAGATGTTTGAAATAGGCTTAAGAACTTGTTTTGGACGAGTATAAATATTGGAGAAAAATCGAACAAGTTCTCTCAAGTTTTGCAAAAGTTGCTCTTCAAATAAGCAAGTGTAATATTTATAGACAAACACCACACGGAGGTATAGGAACGCGTTCCTCAAAGCAGGAGCGCGCTTCTGATTTGAAATCTGAAAAGTTCCAGATTTTTCTCCACTGAAGGAGCGCGTTCCTTACTTAAGGAGCGCGTTCCTCAATGTGTCCGTTGGGCATAGGAACGGGTTCCTTCAACTAGAACACTGACTCTTAAAAAATTTCTCATTTTGCCCTTGGCAACAGGAGCTCGTTCCTGCTCCCTGATCAGAAAAATTCCACAGGAGCGTGTTCCTGGAAATGCCACAGGAACGTGTTCCTCTTACAAGAAGCACGTTCCTTAAACCCTGATCAAAAATTCTGAGTTTCGGGAAAGATGTACAGCAGCAAGTTCCTTAAACCAGGAACGCGTTCCTTCACTATGAAGTGAAAGAAACTCGGTTATTAATCAAATTAGGTTTAGGACACTGTCAAAAACATAGTTTAACATCTTAAAAACATTTTGACACAACTAAGATATAATAATCAAAGTTAAAGTTAAACATGAATAATTTGATCGATTAAACCAACGATTAAAATAGTGATAACATTTTACATACAACGGTAAAACCATGCAAAGTTGGTGAAAATAATGCATGATTATCAGACTAATATGAATGCATACATGATTAAACACGTAAAAATGTGTATGTATGAGAATTATAATCTATATGCATGAATTTTAAAAAGATGTAGATCATGTGTAGTTGGAACATGTAAATGTTAACTCTACAACACTAAGATTCTAAAGATATACAACCATGAAGCTCTTAAATCTTCTAGTTGTGTTGTTCTTTCCACACACTTTGACAATGCAGTTGAGTCCAATTGATATATCTAGTTAGCACTGAAACAACTACGTCAAAGAAATTAAATAACACAGGTATGTTGTTTGCAATCATCAAAACAGAACAGGGTGAGAGTAGTTACATCAACAAGTTTGAAGCAAAGTAGCCAAAATTGTGAATCGGAATTGAATCATTTAAGAGTAAGGCGAATCAAATTGTAATCCGAATCAATTGATCGTGAGGTTCATGTCAATTATACGAATAGGATATAAAAAAACACATATATAAACCAGTCTCTAAAGATGATCCCAATAAACTAATATTTAGTTAAGAATGATCTTTTCACTAAGGGTTTATTCTTAAAAAAACTTGTCAATTTGAAAATATTACTTCGTAATTGTTCATTTCCCAAATCACCTTTCTTTAAGATATGATTTTTAGAAGAACTAATTTTTATACTTGGTTTTTTGTTGAAGAACCCATCCTTGTGAAAATTAGTTCAGATTAAAGTTTTTATCAAGGTTAAATGGTTAAAGACCGTGCCTTAAAAATCCTATGAGTAAGTAGATATTTCTTAAATTGGCTAATACATTTTAAGTGCTTAAATTGAAAGTGAAACATGATATTTTATGTTTATAATATGCATTATTTATATTTTATAAGATCTAATGACATAAGGATTCATGTTAAGATTTGAGGATATGAATCGATTTCCCCTGTATTGTCATGAATTGTAAGATTCATAGATTCAAATCATGAATTGTAAATCGTAAAATTCACAGATTTAAATCGGGATTCTGATAACCATGGCTTGAAGAATAGAAAATCAAGTTCAAAAGTAAGATATGGTCGATGAGAAACGGAGAAATACCATCTTTATCAAGAACTGCTTTCAGCTTGGAAACATCACGAATTGCGAGGCATGCATGACGATCACGACCGCCATGCTCTGGACGTCCGGTTAAAGGATCAGGATTTGGAAGCTCCATCAAGTGAATCATTTCAGAGCCCACCCAAAGCCAAGCACCTCTATAAGGAAGCTTGTCATGTGGCCTTGCTTCATTTATCTTAAGACCTAGAGAATCCAAAAAAAAAAATTGTAGATACAGTTCTAGATCATTTAAATCTGCAACTTGAGAAATGCCAGTGTACCCAGAAGATTTTGATAGAATTCTAGTGATCTTTCAAGGTTTGCACACAGTAATCCAACATGGTGGACACCCAATACTCCAATACCTGCAAAAAAAAAAACATCCAGTAATCAATGAAAAACTTCTGATATGGAAGAGATGATGTAAAGATGAAAAACCCTAGCTGGTATTAATGCAAATGTATTCCTCACATCAAATTTCAACATTAGAACATGTAAAATCATTTGAATTTACAGTTCAGTAAATTTGCAAAATGAAACCTGTTGAAAAAATTTGTCATCAGTGTGAAAGAGCCCTCATTATTCCCCATTGAAATTTGAATTATTTCAGTACAAAACTTCCCTATTAGCTTTCTTTAGCTAATGCCTGACTCACCATATGGGGCTATATATGAAATGGAATGCAAATCCAAGTTAAGATAACTAACCATCAGTATCAGAAGAAATAGTCTCCTTTACAAGTAAATCCCCTTCAACTGACATCGTAGCTTTTGTTCTTAAACTAAGGCTAATAGGTTTAGTTCTCCTCGCAATTGCCGGCAAATTCATAGCTGATGGTATGGTAGAATGTACAGTGGTAACACCACCAACATGGTTCACCTGTGAAAGTGTCCGCATGATGGTAAGACATGAAAAAAATAAAAATAAAAATAAAAAGAAGATAGTCAGAAATCACACTCAAACCAAGCAAACTAATGAACCATTTCTCAATATAAATAGCTATGTTTCTCAATGCTCAAAAATAAAATAAGACCAAGTGTGTTAATTATAAGGGGTTGATATGATGGTCAGGAACCCACCTTAAGAAGGAGTTTTGAGTTTGAATTCGACCCGAAAGGATCCTCCCCCATTGATTTACTCAGTTACTATGGATAGGGAGGTTTGATACCTCAAAAACTGATATTAATTTAACTGGAAATGGATTAAAAAAAAAAAATTTATTTTACTAGATGGAATTTACATACTAAGAGAAATTGAAAAAAAAAAATAAAAAAAATAAAAAAAATAATAATCATAAATTTTGTCCAAGAGGAGAGACCAAGGGTATGGCTAAAATAACTTCTAACCCTACAACATGACATGTTTCACAAATTTCCAGAGACCCATTATTAGAAATTCACCACCAAAGCTTGATCGCCAAAGAAAACCCAATTCAATAGCATAACAATTTGGGCAATCTTCATGAAACATTTTAAAAACAAAACCAAAATTTCAACTAATAAGAATCAGCAAAACAAGAAGTTTAAAGAAAACCCAATTAATTCAGTAGAGTAGTAATTTGGGCAATTTGTATGTAGTAGAGGGTATTGGTTCATCCCACTAGATTACATAATCTTGGCATAAAATTTAACCAACTTTTTTTCTTTTCTTTTTTAAACATTTGTTTTCAAGAATAATCCTATCTTGGACAACTGAACTGAACCTTCAATTGAATCAATCATAAATAATAATCACTTTTCAAAACTGATGCGTTCAATTTTACCTTATTCTCATGGAGAGACCCAGCTGGGAACGAGCACACGATTGCAGCAGAAGCCATGGAAAAAGAAGAAGAAGAAAGCTTTTGAGAGAACTATTTCCATCACAAAGTATAAAACTTAGCCGATCCGGGTTGACTCGGCTCACATTCATGCAACTCAGAAGGGTGTTTTTGCCCTTTAATAAAGTCGTAGAAAATATAAGAATTATCTTAAAAGAAACAAAAGTTAAAATGGGTGTTTCATAATTAAAATTATAACAAGCATTTAAATTATAAGAAAAGTGTAACTTTTTATAATTTAAATGTCGACTTAGTCTTGATAAAGTGAAATGAAAGAAGTGAACTCATGTAGCTGATAGGGGTATCATCGGCTCGATTTGGGTAAGTTTAGTGTTCAAACCAAAACCTAACTAATCACTTGACCAAACTGTCTAGGAACCGAATGAAGTCGGTTTAATTCAGTTTGGATTAATCAATTTAGACATTTAATCTGTAATAATATTTATTTAAAATATAAAGTGATAAAAATATCTAATTTTATCATCGAGAACTATACTTGTAATTATGTAACAAGTAAATATTACAATATATTTGGCGTAAATTATGATTTTAACCTTGATGGATTTGGTTAGGGTTAATACGATTTTTAAATTCTCAATTCACAATCCGAACATATCATGTTAAAAATCAAACTGAACCAAATCAAATGTATCGATTTGATTCGATTTCACGGTTTTAACCGAACCATTAACGCCCCTAGTAGCAGACCCATGTAATTGAAAAAAAACGTTTGATTGCGTTGAGTGGAGTTTATTAAGGTGTGTGTCTCATAATCAAATTTTTTAGGCTGCCTTTGGCATCAATTTAAAAATAATTTTCAAAAAATAAATATATGATCTCATTTTTAATTGATTTATAATTTTTGAACATATGTTTGGCATCACATTTAAAAAATATTTTTAATATTTAAAAATAAGGAAAACTTGTTTAATTTATTTTAAAATTTCACACAAATCAAGTAAAATAAAGGTTTATACGAGTCTCTTCAATTACAAATCAACAAAAGAAAAACTCAAAAAATAACTTTTATATATTTGTTAAAAGAAAAATAATTTTCAAACACATTTTATTGACATTAACTTTGAAAATTATTGAATCACCTTAAATTATACATCAACACATGATTCAATACTATTTAACAACTCTCAGGGCCAGTGTCAACAAAATAATTTTGTTTAAAAAATATGTTAGTCAACCATTACTCTTTTTAAAAATAACTTTTTTTTTAATTATTTTTAAAAACATTTTTTAAATCACAATTAACCAAACATGTTTTTTCACTTCTTGTAGTTAAATATAGAAAACAGGTTTTAAAATTGATACCAAATCCGTAGGCCACATTCACTTTTGTTCTCTTCCTTTTTCTGTTTTTTTTTTTTTTTCTATGAAAAAAGTTTGATGAGATTTGTCAAAAGATTTAAAAAAAAAATGCCCTCTAACATGAAAACAGACTCTTATTTATAATAAAAATAAAAATAAAAAATCATGAACTTTGAAATAGTCTTGTATAGATTAAACGCATTTTCAGCTTTCCTATGGCACAAAACGTACAGGAATCAGGAGTTGATAATCTGCAGATGAAAGTCTTACTAACCCAGCGAGGACAACAATTAATTCCAGACCCAGCTGGGCATCTGATCTGAACCTCTGCTTTCTGTTTATGCAACAAATAAGTCATGTAAAGTGCAAAACAGCATTTTACAAGCACATTAGCAAATAGCAACCACACCCAAATGGTGACTAAACTAAATTACAACCACCAAGTATGTTCAGTTACCAGCCTTAATCATCAATGCATACAATGCTAACACTAATTAATACAAAATCAACAATGGTCGCGGACAGAAAAGAAAATAACAAGGATTGTCTCGGACCATTGTTTTGAGAACGCAGAGAATATCTCGTAACTTATCCTCAGTGATTTAGAAGGGAGATATGCTAAGATACACGAAAAATAAGCGTCATCCAGAGACATTTATCATGAACATGGCCTTGTCGGAAAGTCGTCGAAGATCCCCACGTGGCTGGTCGTCATGGCTGGATGGTGGACGAAAAGGAAATTTAGCAAATTGAATCCTCAAAACTGGAGCATCAGGTTTCTTGTCATCAAACTTGTAACCTGCAGTAGACCAAAAATTCAAATACTACCTTCCAAAGTAATTAGGGTTTAAGGTCAAGAACTGAGTAAAGAAAATATGTTTCATGGATAAAAACCTAAATTTATATTGCTTGATTAGGTTCCAGATGTTAACCTTGAAGAGCTTCCATGGCAGTCATGGCACACTTTGGATCACTAAACTCAACGAAACAATAGACCCAGGCTTTATCTCGGCTCTGCAATTTACCAGTTATGCAGGAATGAGAACAGGCAGAAGCATGGTTTCATATAGTATAACAAAATTATATACATCAAATAGCAGTATGTAGCAATACGCCGAAGTTTCAGCTAGTTCCTAGTTCCTAATTTCCTACACTACCAATAGTAGCAAAAGAAATCTTAATTATTTTACTGAAAAAATAAAAGTGAAAAAAACAAAGGAACAAGAAAAGAAATTAAAAGAATACAAAAAACAGGGCAAGTAAAGAAAAAAAAAAGGAATAAAATAAGAACAGCTGAAGCAAAAGCTACAGACCAACTGATGCAGAACTGAGACGAAGCAAGAAAGAATTAGGAAGAAATTAGAAGAGAAGTACTAATAGAGATAGAAGAAAGGGAAGAAGAAGAAGAAGAAGAACAAGAAGAGAGAGACCTCAATAATCAATATTTTTTCAATTCATTCAATCAGTCCATTCCAATTACAAAACCTATTTTTAAAGAAATCTAAAATTCCTAACCAGTATCATACTACAATTTAGAAACTAAAATCCTACTAAAATAAATTAGAATCCTACTAAAATAAGTAACTAATCTCATAATAAAATAAACTACTTTAAATAATAATAATAATAACAATAAATATTTATTTATTATTTCTATTTTTATCTTGCATTATTCTCCTCCTCTTAGAGAACTCCACTCCAACGAGTTGAACTATGCCAAAGGATAGGAAAATGGTCCTTCCAAGCGAGCAGGTACTATTGAAAATGTTCAGCAACTGGAGCCATTGGAACATGCGAAAAAATTTCTTTAAACGAAATTACGACAACATATAAGCCATAAAATTGATACCTGTACTTTAAACGACTACGTCTTTTGGCTTGTTCTGCAAAATTCTCCACAAAATTAAAATATGGCTTCCACACATCCATAGCATGTTCAACAACCACTTCTTGAACAAAATTAATGTTCTTAGAAGATTCCTCCAATATTAACTTGTCACAATCAATAATATGTGAAAAGGTAGTTTCATCCGCAACGATGTCTTCGGAATCAAGAATAAGACTTTGGTCAACTACGGTGAGTGGTTCTTGATTCTTACTGAGAGGTTGAGGTTCCTGATCGAGAGCAAGACATTGGCTACCCTTACCAAGTGGAGTGATATTTGCGCTAGTTTCTTCCATTGGTTGAATTCTTAACATAGTAGTCTTCTGGGATAGTGCCTTTGCTATTTCAGCCCGAATCACAACTAGCATATCTTCTTTCCATCGTTCTATGAACATTTGAAGGGACTGGACTTCAACTTTTAGAATATCAACGTCAGTTCGGAGGCATTTTTCAGAATCAAACATAGAACAAGTAGTTGTCATGGTGACGATGAAAGGCGAAGGAAGAGGATCGAAAAGCTCTGATACCAAACTGAAGTAATACAAGACGAAAAAAGAAAGAAATAGGAAGAAATTAGAAGAAAAGTAGAAGAAAGGGAAGAGGAAGAAGAAGATAACAAGAAGAGGAAGAATCAATAATCAATATTTTTTTCATGATGTAGCACCGAGGGGAGAAATAGAAGAAATTAGAAGAGAAGAAGAAATAGAAGAAATTAGAAGAGAAGTAATAATAGAGATAGAAGAAAGGGAAGAAGAAGAAGAAGAAGAATAACAAGAACAAGAACAAGAAGAGAGAGAACTAAATAATCAATATTTTTTCAATTCATTAAATCTGTCCATTCCAATTACAAACCTATTTTTATAGGAATCTAAAATTCATAACCTGTATCATACTACGATTTAGAAACTAAAATCCTACTAAAATAAAACAATTAGAATCCTACTAAAATAAGTAACTAATCTCATAATAAAATAAACTACTTTAAATAATAATAATAATAAATATTTATTTATTATTTCTATTTTTATCTTGCATTACCAACAAATCTAAACATGATTGAAGATCCACGGGTGACAAAGACATGAAAAACTTCAACAAATGGAAAAATGCAACCCAAATCTATTTTTGGTTTCAGGTCATAGAACCTCTCATGAACAGTTTGAGAAGGACAGTTAAGTAATATGTGATTTGTTGGCCTTCCACTGACCATGCACAATGGGCTACAATTAGCAGTGATGTGGCCACTTACCCCTATCAGATATAGAGTTGGGCTTTCAGCCAAAATCACAGAACATGCGAACGATGCAATTTTTTAGGAAACATTCTTATAACCCAAATAAGGTAATATCGAATTCCAATATCACTGGGATTTCTTGGCTTGGCTATAAGATGTCCTGAATTGAAGTATCTAACATATGCAGAAACAAAAGACTTGCCTTCTTCAAAGAAGGTCCAGCTACAAATACCTTCTGCCATGGTAGAAGATATTTGAGAAAAAGATGGAAAAGGAAAAATGAGAAAGGACTATCTCAATAATGGTTGAAATAGACACCAACAATGAGCTCATCCACAAGGAGAATCGGCTTATCAGGTAATGCATAGAGGAAGGCGAACTTCGCTCTTAATGATAATCATGAGCCAAACTTCCTTCTAGGATCTCATCCTGTAACGTTTTCCCGTGTTCAAGCTCAGACCCTTCCAGAATTCTTCTCAGGAATACATAATGCCTTATCACATTCTTCCTAATTCCTCCAATGGGTTCCCTATCTTCCAACAAATGAAATTTTGTATTGATTCGACCAGTTTAATTCCAAACGATTCACAATTCATGAAGCATTTAAGTCGTTTTCTACCCTCTTCATCAAAATAAAATGATGGAGATAGCAGTTTTCTCCGCTTGATTTCAAGCAACGAAATTAATCATTCTATAGTTGCATTAAGGCCCTAATTTCTTGTCATGATTATAAGAGACTGCACAATGAAGTGCTAAATTTGAATCCTAAAATCCTCCCAAATCCCCTCAAGTGCTCTTTGGTTGCGCTCAAGCCATATACTCCAACATCTTTGATCATTCAAGCTACCAATGTCCCCCCAAACAAGCTTGACCCAATGAAAAAGGCCCAGAAATTCCAAAACCTCAAATGCTCCATAATTCCGTTGTTTAAACCTACACTGAATCCCTAAAAGAGATTCCCACAGAACATGCAAGGAACAATGTAAAAGCAGATCACTACTAGTTACCATGCAGGCCCCACGCATGCAATCGAGGTACACAGCGCAGGTTTATGGTAGTTAGTTAAGCATAACAAATATGGGTTTTAAAAGGACAATTTAATGATAATCCCCTTTGCGCATTACCCAACACACTCCATGGCTTGTTTAATAAATAAAATAAGATTTTAGAGAATTTCATAAAGTTGGAAACATAGAAACATGACCAAACCTTTGGTTCAAAAGGAACCCCAATGGTTACGAGGTACATTATCTGGCTTCTCTTCAAGATGGTGTCAATAATATCACTTCTCGCCCTGGGGGACAAAAGCAAGCAGGTCACTTGAAAGAACCATCAATTTTCCGTTTTGTTGCTTTGTTTCTGACCTTCATTAGACAACTTCCAATTCAAGTATCATCCCATCCTTTCTAGTTTGGGATTCCCATAACTGTCTTGCTTTGTTTTTTCAAACAGTAAAGTTTTCGTACATCTATCAACGTGTATAAAGGGGCATACTGCATCGACAAAAAAGTACAATAAACAAAATATCAAATGAAATGACTTACACGCCTGGCCTCCTTGTGAATAACTCTGATGTCTTTAAAGCCAATAAAGGGACGAAAAAGATCTTTAATTTAGAAGTCAAGGCCTCAAATAGGTAAAATGAAGCAAAATAAAACAAATTAATAAAGATAATAATAGACATTACAACTAGAATATAATAATTGGGGGAGGGGGGAAGAAAGCGAGCTTAAAAGGATACGCGCAACTTCTCTTCTCATACAATCAGTAGGAAGTCCATCAACAAAAAGAATGTTTGATTCCTCCCCTATTAAGCCGTCAACTGGTCTCATGGAGCTCGGTCTTTCATTAACAATGTCTGGAACGCCCATAGCAATTCCTGGTGGAACATCACGCCTTTGACTAACATGTGTTGGCTCCTCCAAAGGAGATGGAAGCCCTCTTACGGCTACTCCAGGTGTCAATCCACCAATTCCCGCAGTAGAGCGAACACCAATACCAGGAACATCATCTAAACCATAAGGCCCAGGTCGTAAAGGCAAGATCTGAAGTAAGTATCAGAACGACCTTAGCAATTAAAGAAATCAACATCAGAGTTGAAGGAGAGTACAACAGAATCACAGTCAAGTGAAAGTATTACATCTTTTTGTAGGTAATCAGGAGAAGGTCGTTGCAAATTGTTGGGGCTCCTTAAGCGATGTGATGGAAATGACGAAGAATCAGAAGCAAAGTAGCCTGGAAAACTAGTTCTGGCGAGGTTGTCTGTCAAAATTAAATCCAAAACAATTGAAAAAAGACATTGAGGATTATGGAATGCCAACATGATTCAACAATTTAAAGCCTCAATCCAACTTTGTTCATTTGCCAAAGTTAAGTTCGATTTCAAACAAAGAAGAAAAGCAAATTTTACTTAATTTTAAAATTAAGAAGTTGGTGCAGAAACAAAGATGACTTTAAAAAAGATCAATTGTTCATAAACAGGGAAAGAAATTAGTGTTCAAAAGTTGCAACAAGCTCCTGGGTTGAACTCCAACACAATGCAAGCACCAATCCAACACTATATAGGCTCTGGGCCAATACCATAAGATGCATCATGGCAAACAACAAGATTGAAGTCATACAATTCTGATCCCAGGGAGCTTTTCCAACAAAGCTTGTAACTTTTAGAGACTTCCAACCAAGTTATTTCATATTCACAATTGCTCAAATCTAATAGATGTATCTTCAAGATGGGCATTCCTCAAGAAGATGGAAGCGGCAAGTTATCTAACATGGATCCGGATCATGTAATGTAAGAGTGATGAATAAATAAAGAGTCTTGGATTTCAATCTAAGGAGGATATCATGGGAATATTTAGACCGAAATAATAATCTCATTTGAGATATGAAGGACTTCATCAAATAGAATATAGGTGTGGAATTCTTTGCCATTAGTATCAAGGCCTACTGAAGGAGAGCCCCGCACTTTAGCCCAAAAGTGGTTAAGTGGGGATGATGTTAATACTAGGAAATGAACTCCATTGACCATATAGCGTAACAGAAGAATTTAAATATACAAACACGTTTCATTGTGGAAATACATACAAGCCCTTGGCCATGGATGACAAAAATTGAATTGGTGCTTTTTCACTAACTATTTAACAGAATATAGTGTATTAAACTTGAAATTTTAAACATGTTTCAAGTAACAAATAAGTCTTCTGCTTTGTAGTTCATGAATTCAACTTGAGAGAATCTCTTTGTAGTTTGAAGCATTGTATCATGCTTTTTTATCATTTCCCCTCTTTGTAGTTCATGGACCTTTGATTTCTCCGATTAATAATTGTTTTTCTTCCTTTTTCTTAAATTATTTCTGCTTGTAGATTTAAAGACCACTTGCAAAGTTCCCCATTTAAATAGACACCGACTAATTTATTGTTAACAGGGTTTAATATATGAAGATTTATGAAATTTGAATCAAAATTTCACTCACGAATCATTCCCTATAGCAAACATTCAAAATGATCTCCTATTGGGTAAGGATGATCTTTTCAACTTGGAAAGATTAAGATTCATCCAATCAAATATTGAATCAAATTGTTGTTTAACCGAGCAATGAAATAATAGAAGAGATCATCCTCATCAGAGATCACGAAATTCAAAATAATACAAAAGCCAAAAATACCATGAATGAAAGAGTCAAACAAATTTCATAAACCCATGGATCTATATGTCAGTGTTAGCCTAATATTTATTGTTAAGCCTCTAACTGACAGCTGTAGCTTTTGAGTTCAATGGTTATCTAACACAAGATTATAGCTCAAATTTGTGAGAGGTCTTTGTTAATATTTGCATATTCCACATTATATTCATATTTTCCTCTATTCTCTCTTCTCTATCACTCCAAGTAAAGGATAGCACTGCAAGTGAGAGATAGTGTTGGTGTAAGCATAATATCTATTATTAGGGCCCTTCCGGATAGTTACAGCTTCTAGACTCAATGGTTATTTAACACTATACTCCACTAATATCAGAGATTCAAAGTATAGTGGCTAATTTCTATTTGAGTCTATCAATCCCCTAGCACAAGTAACAACATGTAAAGTACCTCATATTAAACAAGGCTGTCCTTAACAACTAAAATACGACAAGATTTCACCATGACAATTATAGACTAGCTTTACAAAACATGCCTAATAACTCTTTGCATTTATTTTGTACTACACTTCACCCATAGATGACAAGATTGAGTGAATCATTTACAGTTGCAGATCAAATTAGTAGATATTAATCATATTATTATCTAAATTTTAGTTATTTAAATATAGTAGAAATTTTATTGTTTATTGTAGGAAGTTTCTAATTATTTTTATTTAAGTAGGATTTTAGTTTCCAAATAATAGTTGGATACAATTTAGGTATTTTAGATTTCTATAAACAATAGGTTTGTAACTGGAATTGATAGATTGATTGAATAAAACAAAAAAAATATTGATTATTGATTTTTCTTCTTCTTCTCCTTCTTCTTCCTCTCATTCTCTCAAGTCTCATCTTCTTCCTCTAATTCCCTCTTCTTCTTCCCCTTCTTCTACTTTTACTTCTTCTCTTCTAATATCTTTCTATTTCTTTCTTTTCTTCTCACGGTGCTACACATCACATATATTGATCAAATGGAATAACTCCATTGTTCCTTCAACATCTACTTCCACTAATTGAAGAACATGCATCAAAAACACATCTTTTTATGAGAGATTTCGCTGTCTCCAAATACACATCAATACGTAGAAATCGAACAGATAATCTACACAGACATCATATTGCATGAAGATATAGCGCCGGTTTAATTTAAGCTATCTTTGTGAATTAAAAATAGCAAAACTGGCAAGAACTTTCTGTAATCTCCAGAGTTTATGATTGAAGAAGAAAGGAAGATAGAATTAGGGTTAGGGCATAGAAAAATACCTAGTTCTGGAGCAGTAGCAGAGCCGTAAATCCTGTAGGGATCGGCCATCGGAGTCCGTTTTCTTACCAAAAAGCTCTCTCGCTGTTTTCGAGTGATTTTTAAGGCAGAGACTCGGACTGTGTTTGTTTTTCAATTTCTGAAAAATTGAATATAACCTAATTTGTACATTCTTGAAAAATATGTTTATTAATATAATCTGATTTATAACTCAAAAATTTTTATTGTTTTTTCATACTTTTGTGGAAACTGCTGTTTCGTACTTTTAGTCTGTAGATAGAATTTTATTTGCATATTGAAAGTAGCCTCGGCTTTATTTGGTATAGAATTTAAAAACTTTTTTCTATTTTTGAAAACAGATACCTTTTTTAGAAAAAAAAAATATATTCTTATTTTTTTAATAGAACATTAAAATTCGAGAAGGAAACATAAAAATATAATGTTGCATTTAGTTTGTGCTCCCAAAAGAAATATGCTAAGAAAATTAAAATTTTCACGTCAATTACTAAAAATCAGATATGTCAATTATTCACATCAGATTTCTAATTTTATTGAAAAGTTTGTTGTTTTGATATATTAAAGTTAAAAACTGATGTGACAGTAATTTATAATAATTGGTATAATATTTTCAATCCATGTAACATTGCTCATCTGAAAACTAAAATACAACTAATAAGCAGAAACTCAAAAAATTGACATTTTGTTGTTTTCTAAAAGTTAAAACAACACGTGTTTATATGTAAATTTTGAAAAGCTATTTTTGGATTTCAACAAACTATGTGTGTGTTTTGGGTCTTCAAATTTTCAAATACAAAAAATTATAACATAATCATAAATTATATGCAGCCTTATGCGCGGATTTATTTATATTCCTAAAATATTTTGAAAAAATATTTTTTCAATTTTTTTAGACTTTTTTTTTTTTTGAATTTTAAACCGAACATTCCTTGCTTTGTAATGACAATAATAGAAGAGACTTGACAATATAGTAAATGAGATGAGAGTTGCACTGGTTAAAGTTCTCCACCATCAATTCTTGTTTTTCTCCCTCCTGGTATAATCTTTGTTTGAGCACACTTAGCATACCTAAACAAAAAAATGATTGTTACTTTTATTGTGTATTCAATATATCTCATAATTCCATATGTCTAATCATTGAGTTTTGAGTTCGTGAGCCTAAATTAGTTTTGGCTGTTATATTTAGGGGTGGGCTCGAGTTGGGTTTGAGTCAAGTTTGGGCCCAACCTTTACTCAACCCGCCTAAGTCGAGTGATAGGAAATGACACCCGTTGTCACCAGACAAGGCCTTTTGGGGTGGACAAACCCGATCGACCCGTAATCGGGTTGGTCAGGTCACCCGAGGGCTTTTTTTTCTTTTTTTTTTTCTTTTGTGGGTCAACAACTTAATTTGTTGTTGATTGGTTTGTGTATTAACCATTTTTTGGTGGATTCAAAAATCACCTAAAATGCCTGTCATTATTAAATCATAATTATAAAGTTCACATTAATCCATCACCAATCATTACTTAAAAAAAACCTAAAGCTTAAAGCAAAGCACTCAACAAGATAATATAATCCACACTTCAAATACAAGTCCAATGCATAACAATTTTTTTTTAAAAAAAAGACTACTTGAGAAAGCTTAGTTTTTTTCATCTTGCAACTTTTTCAAAATATCTAATGATACAATACACTCTAATACTCCATCCATTTCTCCATGTGCCTAGAGTCATAGCTGGAAAAAAAAAATGATAAGCATTAGTATATGATGGAAATGATATACAAACAAATATAAATAGATGTAAAAAAATAACTTACATGGATCCATGAAGTCATTCTAAATTATGGATATGCATTAGTAACTAGCTTAGGGTTTTAATTGGGCTGGTCGGGTCGGGTTTTCCCTAAACTGTCACCCGACCCGATAGGATCGGGTCCCTTCTTTTATGACCCGATAGCCCCGACTGTGTGAGGATCACCCGACCCGACCCGCCCAACCATTTTTTGGTCGGGTCCATCGAGTCGGGTCGGGTGAGCGGGTGACATGCTCACCCCTAGTTGTATTATTGCGAAACATCTAGACTATTTCTATTTACCTACTTATCTATGGCTATTTTCCTACATTTATACCTAAACTAATTATTATCTCATTACAACGATCATAAATACAATAGATATTATTGCAACTACTACCAATTGATTTAGTACGGTGGAAGCCAAATTGTTTTTGAATCTTGAGATCGAATAGACTTTTGTTTTCTTTGAATAAGTGAGGTGACGCGACTTATGCTCAACGAAGCCATTTTCTACATTATTTAGAAAATATATAATCATAAATAAATAAAATCATTGTAACCAACCTTGCCCATTCTCTTCTTTTGTGCACTACCGTAAACCATTTTTTTCACCAATATATATCTTTGGTATTGTGTTTTTTTTAAGGTCAAAACCATTGATTTCTTTAGCGGAAAGTTGATTTTCAAAGAAAAAATGAATTTATTTCGTCCAATTAATTGATAGTTCAAGGGTAAGTTAGTGTCTTCAAGAAAAATCATAATGTTTTGATTTGCATTTTGATATATAAACATCTGTCATAGTATTTGAAATACGTGTTTCTTGTAGTTTTTTGTAATGTTTTAATGGATTGACTAAAGTATGATTCAATTATTTTTATGCAATCGTTCAATGTATATATATATATATGTGCAATAGTGGAATACATGGTTATTTTCACACAGATGCAATTGTACTCATTGCCAACAAGAGCCATGTCTACCATCTGTTTAGTATGTGCAAAGTCATCTCTTTTGTTGAAGTTATCTAATGGATGATAACTTAAAGACTTTAAACCTAGTAATAAAAATTGTAGGCTTAATAAATTTGAGTTGAACCTGATATCTTTTCAATGCATGAATGAAGGGAGTGAAATACACAAACGTGTTATCAAGGTAGCGGTCATGACAATTTTTTTTTTTTTTTTTTTTTGAGATCATGGTTATCGGGAACCCCTATGTATACACATAATAGGACTACCCATATGTATACCCATACAAACAATCATAATATCATAAAGCTTTTATCTTTTTACGAATTTTAAACTTAAGCTCTGATACCAATATTGTCACGACGCCTCTGATGTAGGCTGACGTCATGACCGGCACAGTGTACTATACACTGTACATACCCGTATACAGTATACAATACACTGTCAGCCTTCACGTACTCTCACAATCCATCCCAAACTTACAGAATTTTTTTTTCTATACCACAAATCAAATCCAATCAACTAGTTATATAGATGATCATTCCACTCACATTCATTTCATTCATTCCACAAATTAAATTCCCAACTGATAAATACATTTCATCATCCCAAGCATTATATAAGATTACCACACAACCCATCTAGGTGATAATATATTTATAGTATGTGATAATTATACATATCAAAATAACAAACATATAACCTATTTCTTTCAAGCATACATACACATACCAGATGAAGGCTCTCGTGATTATCACTCACGGATGTTTTTCTTTTCCCTTCGACTCAATACCTGAAATATTGGAGGAAATGGAGTGAGCAAACAACAGGTCAGTGACTATAGTTCTTGAGATGACAATTATATACATTTAGAGAAATATGACATTTAAAATCAGTTCAAACACTTATTCAACACATGCATCATTCAACGAATATATTGTACATGTCAACAATATAAATTGCATGATTTTTAATAACACAATGCACAATCTCCCTCCTCCGCAAGGCAAGAGAGTGGGTCTAACCCTTGTGTGGCCGTTACAAGGTAGCCACAACCTCTCATTACCCAATTCACAGTCATTTCAAGGATCCCAACCCTTGTTAGGACAGACCTACTGACAATGAGGACTCGCAAAACCTCATCCGGGTCTAATGCCTAACGAAATGACAATGAGGACTCGCAAAACCTCATCATTACAAACTCCAATTGCTAAAATCAGTTTGCAAGATCCATAAAACTCAATGCATTAGATATAAATATAACATGCATACTATCAAACATTTTATATTCGTACAATGTCATACAAGAACCAAATCAAGAAAACTATACTCACAGTACAACACGTTCCATTTAAACTCCAAGTTAAGGACTCTTGAGACGATTAAGGAAAAATGAAGATGATACATATGAGATCATCTTATATGGGTGCTTACAAGTTAAAAATTGGAGTTGAATTATGTGGATGAGTGTATAGAAGAAGAAGAGGAACAAAAATATTTACTGTTCATTTGTGGGTATTGTTCACCGACCAGTACCGTGAACAGTACGCAGAGGAAGACAAAAAAATAAAATACTGTTCATAAGCGGGGTACTGTTCATGGAATAGTATCATGAACAGTACTCGTATGTATTAAATGAAAAAAAAAGAAAAAAATATCAACAAAGTTGCAGAGAGGAAGAACCGAGAAGAGGAGAAGAAGAAAAAAAAAAGCGGGATTCGCGTCCAATCGGGCCTTGCGGTAAGTGATTTTGCACTCCCTGTCTTTGTGAAATTACTATCTAAGCTAGATGTAAACTTTTTAGCGGAGTAATTTTTACTGTGGGAGCCGTTTTGCGGCGTTTTGACAAATTGGGGGTTTTGACCCAATGTTAATAAAAATCCGCTAGCAAGGTAGAAAAACACTCCTTAGACGGTCGGGACCCCGAATATGTGGTTAGATTCCATTTTAGGAGTTTTGGAGACCGTTTGACAATTTTAATATAATTTACATGTTTCGAATGAATAGTGATAAATAGTACTATGAACAGTGACGTAAATAGTGAATAGTGAATAGTGATATGTTCTGGCACCAATCACAATAACTCCATACTTTCAAGTCAAACAAGTTGGAGATCTATAAGGCTTACTATAAAACCTGTAGAGTGCCATCATTTTACTATTATAATAGCTATTGATACACATACGTTTACACACATAAAATATTCCTTCCAACTTCTACCAAAATTCAAGTATGCCAGACCCGAGCATGCTCGCAAGCATCAAAGTCACTCTCTCAGTCTGTCAGCCAGTCTGAGAATACAATATCACACTGAGAAGGAGATGAGCACCAAATCGAGTCTACATCATATATCAGATCTCAACACAAAATCTTCGGATCTTAATCCGACATGACCATATCTAAGGACTCCCATAAAATCTCTCTATCTCACACATATACAATCTGCTCAGTCTATCAATAGAATTCTGGTCTTCATTAGAAGAATACGCAGACTTCTCAGTCCACTAATGGTTATCCAAATGGTATCATTTCTACCCATACCCATCAAATACCATTTGAATCCCAGTTATCTACGATTCTATGATCTCAAACCGGAGTTTCATTGGATGCACATCAATGTCCACATCACTGTTTACTATTCATTGTTCACTATTCACTATTTACATCGCTGTTCATAGTACTATTCATCACTATTTATTCGAAACATGTAAATTATATTAAAATTGTCAAACGGTCTCCAAAACTCCTAAAATAGAATCTAACCACATATTCGGGGTCCCGACCGTCTAAGAAATGTTTTTCTACCTTGCTAGCGGATTTTCATTAACATTGGGTCAAAACCCCCAATTTGTCAAAACGCCGCAAAATGGCTCCCACAGTAAAAATTACTCCGCTAGAAAGTTTACATCTAACTTAGATAGTAATTTCACGAAGACAGGGAGTGAAAATCACTTACCTCAAGGCCTGATTGGACGCGAATCCCGCGTTTTTTTTTTCTTCTTCTCCTCTTCTCGGTTCTTCCTCTCTGCAACTTTGTTGCTATTTTTTTCTTTTTTTTTCTTTTTTTTTCATTTAATACATACGAGTACTGTTCATGATACTATTCCATAAATAGTACCCACTTATGAACAATATTTTATTTTTTTGTCTTCTTCTGCGTACTGTTCACGGTACTGGTCGGTGAACAATACCCGCAAATGAACAGTAAATATTTTTGTTCCTCTTCTTCTTCTATACACTCATCCACATAATTCAACTCCTATTTTTAACTTGTAAGCACTCATATAAGATGATCTCATATGTATCATCTTCATTTAATACATTTATTTACTAATCATACATACGTATATTTAGCTCATACGTATCAAATACGTGTATTATATATCTCGATATACGTATACGTCAACGTATGTATGTAATTAAATTTACGGGGTGTTACAATCTCCCCAACTTAAGAAATTTCATCCTCGAAATTTAGAATTAAGGACTATTCCTCAAGTGATACTCAATCTCAGAAAACTGCTCCCGCCTTTTATATGTCCGCTCCCATGTTTGCTCTTCTTGATACGTGGTATCCTCCCCAACTTAGAGCTAAGTTACATCCATACAATATATAGAATTCGAATGATCTTTCCTCAACATCAATATAGAGAAAATAGTATGGACACCTAGCAACTGTGACAGTAGAGCAAATCGGTAAACCAATGGACCTATCCCATCAAGGCTTATATACCAACCCTGTGCATTTAATATTATCCTCTGGCACCAATCACAATAACTCCATACTTTCAAGTCAAACAAGTTGGAGATCTATAAGGCTTATTATAAAACCTGTAGAGTGCCATCATTTTACTATTATAATAGCTATTTATACACATACGTTTACACACATAAAATATTCCTTCCAACTTCCACCAAAATTCAAGTATGCCAGACCCGAGCATGCTCGCAAGCATCAAAGTCACTTTCTCAGTCTGTCAGCCAGTCTGAGAATACAATATCACACTGAGAAGGAGATGAGTACCAAATCGAGTCTACATCATATATCAGATCTCGACACAAAATCTTCGGATCTTAATCCGACATGACAATATCTAAGTACTCCCATAAAATCTCTCTATCTCACACATATACAATCTGCTTAGTCTATCAATAGAATTTTGGTCTTCATTGGAAGAATACGCAGACTTATCAGTCCACTAATGGTTATCCAAATGGTATCATTTCTACCCATAACCCATAAAATACCATTTGAATCCCATCTTCATTTAACACAATCTATATTACCAATTTCATAATCTTTCATACTGATATCATACTCGTCTCATCATAAATCTTACTCTCTGAATATGAATATCAATTAGCTGAACATGCATCAGAGCACAAATATCAACACATGGAGTAATAGATAGTACACTCATAACTGTAACTCTCACTCACAAACAAACTCCATTTATGGCCTCACTGATAGATACTACTCCAGTTTCAGCCTGTTTCCTGCTCAATGCCTCAGCAACATCTTGGCCTTTCCCAGGATAATAATTCCATATAAAATCAAATCCTTCGGGAATTCTTGCCACATTTATTACCTCATATTTTCCGTTCAAATAATTACTTCAGACTCTTAACAGCTGAAGATAGTGTGACCTTTAATTATAGAGATAATGCTCTCATCAATTCAAAATAACTACGAACTAAATTTTTATTCACTCTCAGGATAGTTATTACCTATCCTTTTGTGTCAATGCAAAATCCAGAACTGGACGTGATATTCATCAATCACAATTACTTCCAGGCACTGAAAATAATAATAACATTTAATACTGTGAGAGCTTTCCTATGGACAACGGTCCACACATTATATACCATTCATCTGGTTTAGTTTCGTGAGTGAAACAGATAGCTTCAATGATCTTTCCACACACTTTCTATAACATACAACTAATACCTGAGAACTTCTGATTTCATTAAAATCGATTTTAACAGTTCTATGATCACTTTGACATTCCCAACATCCTTCACGATACTATTTAAATTAGTCATGTGATCCAAAAATTCTCGCCGTAAGTATATTCAAAACTCATATTCACCGAGCTTGGCACTCAATCGATGCTCTCTCAGTGACTACAAGATCATGCCGAGGTGCTATTCATGCTCATCTCATTTTTCTTGGGACAACTTCATATATCATCATCGAAGAGTATGTATTACAATTTCATATATCATCATCGAAGACTATGTATTCAAGATATGGTTCATATACCCACTGCATCAATCCTATAACGTGATTGACGCATTAATCAAGGTTACCAAAAGTTCATAATATCCATATCTTGTCTTACAACAGTCTGCATTACATCCTTTTCTCGAAGTCTTAACTGATGGTGCCTAGATCTCAAAATTATCTTCAAGAAAAGTTGGCACTATTTAGTTAATCGAATTCGACCATCTATCCATGGTAAAGGATATTCATTCGTTGTTGTTACCTTGCTCAGTTAACAGTAATTCATACTTAAACATATTTCACTATACCTTCTTTCCATCTTATCACAAATGCTCTCCAAGGTGGCATATCAAGGATAATAAATCTGTTGCTCATTAACACATTTACCTACACCTTAAATCCTCACAATTCCTCAGGTACTCTTTATATGAAGAAATGAAGATACATATTATACTGACATCAGTTTTATATGCTATCAATCTCCTGTCCAGGTGACACTTTTAATAAGTCATCAGAGAATACTCCAATATACCAGCTCACCACAAGGAATTTAAATCAACTGCATGCCTTATTGTGTTACTCGTCACTAACCATCTTATCTGAGATAGAAGATTCTGAGGGTATAAATTTCTCGAGATTCAAAATGAGAACATACCCAACAAAGCATCCAAGTTCAAACAAAAATTCAAATTGTAAAGTCCATAATTACTTGATGACCCTCATATTTATTCCACATATTATTTGCTACCCTTATCAAGGTAGATTCTTTCTCCTGTAGACATACTCACAATTAATGATGCATTATTATAACAAAAGATAATACAATCTGCCTACCATATTACCAGAGATAAAGAACCAGGTAGATCCAACAATACATCAAAATATACACAACAACAAAATGTTGATCATACCTGTTATCAACGTCGTACTAATCTTTGGATCTGGTCTTGTATTTACTTTAATTTATTCTCTAAAATCTGGTGGAGTCACATTGATAAAAATTATTGGGGCATTCCATATCGACTAACTAAACATTAACGCATCCCGTGTTTGTTTGTTTTTTCTTTATATTGATAATAAACAATTATAATTTGAGATACAATTTACTCAGTCTGTGGCTCCTGCTCAAGCAATGGAAACCACTTCTGGTTTTCATAATTCGTTAACATCACTTCCCTTTTTCCCAGTATTATTGGGTTAGTACCTGACCCAATACTGCCAACATCTCAACCTTACTCAATGTTTCACTTATCTTCAATTTCACATTTTTGCCCCAACATTTCCTTACATTACTTCTTTCTCTTTTTACCTAACACTAGTGTTGATGACTCGGCTTCAAACGGCAGTGTAAGCTATCTCACTATTGCTGGTGTTAACACTTTCACCACAACTTTGGCTAACCCGAAAGTTTTAGGCTGCCTCACAACTTGTATCAAACATGGCGTATAGGATCCCAACATGTATTCTAGATCCTTATCATTCTCAGAATATCCATAGTAATCAGTCCAAAAATTAACTACACCAGTCTATTGAATTCATGTTTGTATTTATAGTTAGGCACGTCACTACATTATACCAAGATAAACTTTTTCATGCCTTAAATCCATGTCAGTATGATGATAGAAGCCCTTATACAATAGCTTCTTTAATTAATTTCATGTCTTAATCGTCTCAAGAGTCCTTAACCCAATTTTCTATTATCTCTTATCATCAGTTAGCTTAAACTTAGCTAACTTGCTTTATCATTTTCAGAGACTTAATCATTCTCTAAGATGGTCTCTACTCAGAGTCGCAACTTCGTTACTATGTCTACTATCAGACTGCTAGTTAAGATAGGAGAGTCTCTTCTCCTGAAATTTTTTCATAACTTTCACATATCTTTTCATTTCATCTGGCTCATCATTGAGACCTTCTATGTATTTTATTTTTACTTCAGTCTCAACTATATATGTTTTTACAGAAGTACTCACACCATTAGCATCCACATTTGAAGCTATCAATGGTTCAAGCCTCTGTCTTTCTCACATTACAACTTTGTCACAAGCTCATAAGCTATGCATTTCGTTGTTGTTGGGTAGTTACTAGCCATATATAAGCTATATAATTTATTCTCACTGGATTACATCAACTTCTTTTTCTTTCAGCCTTCTGATACTTTCGTGATCAGCAATTTTCATTGTTAATCTTGACTGGTCTTTTCCAACTCTGGATTCACCGACACAAACGTGTTATCAAGGTAGCGGTCATGACAATTTTTTTTTTTTTTTTTGAGATCATGGTTATCGGGAACCCCTATGTATACACATAATAGGACTACCCATATGTATACCCATACAAACAATCATAATATCATAAAGCTTTTATCTTTTTACGAATTTTAAACTTAAGCTCTGATACCAATATTGTCACGACGCCTCTGATGTAGGCTGACGTCATGACCGGCACAGTGTACTATACACTGTACATACCCGTATACCGTATACAATACACTGTCAGCCTTCACGTACTCTCACAATCCATCCCAAACTTACAGAATTTTTTTTTTCTATACCACAAATCAAATCCAATCAACTAGTTATATAGATGATCATTCCACTCACATTCATTTCATTCATTCCACAAATTAAATTCCCAACTGATAAATACATTTCATCATCCCAAGCATTATATAAGATTACCACACAACCCATCTAGGTGATAATATATTTATAGTATGTGATAATTATACATATCAAAATAACAAACATATAACCTATTTCTTTCAAGCATACATACACATACCAGATGAAGGCTCTCGTGATTATCACTCACGGATGTTTTTCTTTTTCCTTCGACTCAATACCTGAAATATTGGAGGAAATGGAGTGAGCAAACAACAGGTCAGTGACTATAGTTCTTGAGATGACAATTATATACATTTAGAGAAATATGACATTTAAAATCAGTTCAAACACTTATTCAACACATGCATCATTCAACGAATATATTGTACATGTCAACAATATAAATTGCATGATTTTTAATAACACAATGCACAATCTCCCTCCTCCGCAAGGCAAGAGAGTGGGTCTAACCCTTGTGTGGCCGTTACAAGGTAGCCACAACCTCTCATTACCCAATTCACAGTCATTTCAAGGATCCCAACCCTTGTTAGGACAGACCTACTGACAATGAGGACTCGCAAAACCTCATCCGGGTCTAATGCCTAACGAAATGACAATGAGGACTCGCAAAACCTCATCATTACAAACTCCAATTGCTAAAATCAGTTTGCATGATCCATAAAACTCAATGCATTAGATATAAATATAACATGCATACTATCAAACATTTTATATTCGTACAATGTCATACAAGAACCAAATCAAGAAAACTATACTCACAGTACAACACGTTCCATTTAAACTCCAAGTTAAATCCAACTAATTTAACCTGTTACAATCACTCCATAATTCAATTTCATGTATTCATATCTTTCATTTCTCAACTCACGTCAAATCACGAATAAAAATCCATTTAGGACTCATAAGAAATTGAAGAAACTATTATCTCGTTTCTGTGGTAAATCTAAATATTTCCACAAGAAAGAACAGCGAAAATAGATTTCCACATCATATTTTCACGACACCATATACTTAGTTACTAAAACTGTCAAATCATATCCAAAAATCACAATCTTAGCATCGAAACGTCCGAAATTCAGTTATCTACGATTCTATGATCTCAAATCGGAGTTTCATTGGATGCACATCAGTGTTCACATCACTGTTACTATTCACTATTCACTATTCACTATTTACTATTTGATGTTCACTATTTATATCACTGTTTACTATTTATATCACTATTCACTGTTCACTATTTACTATTTACATCACTGTTCATAGTTCTATTCATCACTATTCATTCGAAACATGTAAATTATATTAAAATTGTCAAACGGTCTCCAAAACTCCTAAAATGGAATCTAACCACATATTCGGGGTCCCGATCGTCTAAGGAGTGTTTTTCTACCTTGCTAGCGGATTTTCATTAACATTGGGTCAAAACCCCCAATTTATCAAAACGCCGCAAAACGGCTCCTACAGTAAAAATTACTCCGCTAGAAAGTTTACATCTAGCTTAGATAGTAATTTCACGAAGACAGGGAGTGAAAATCACTTACCGCAAGGCCCGATTAGACGCGAATCCCGCGTTTTTTTTTTCTTCTCCTCTTCTCGGTTCTTCCTCTCTGCAACTTTGTTGATATTTTTTTCTTTTTTTTTTCATTTAATACATACGAGTACTGTTCATAGTACTATTCCATGAACAGTATTTTATTTTTTTGTCTTCTTCTGCGTACTGTTCACGGTACTGGTCGGTGAACAATACCCGCAAATGAACAGTAAATATTTTTGTTCCTCTTCTTCTTCTATACACTCATCCACATAATTCAACTCCAATTTTTAACTTGTAAGCACCCATATAAGATGATCTCATATGTATCATCTTCATTTAATACATTTATTTACTAATCATACATACGTATATTTAGCTCATACGTATCAAATACGTGTATTATACATCTCGATATACGTGTACGTCAACGTATGTATTTAATTAAATTTACAGGGTGTTACACCCACCTTTTTCCTTTCAATAAAATATATATTTCATTAAAACAATTAACATCGGATGATAACAATAGAAGTAAGGGTAGACTTGAGATAATATAGACAAATATTATTAAGAAAGATCTAATTTCTTGTACTTAGAATGCCGACTTAGCTTTCGATATAGCAGATTCATGTAACTGACCCTATATTGGAAAAGGGTTTAGTCGAATTAAATTGAGTTTAATGGATTTAAGGGATAATGATAAATTAACACAAACATACATTTTAAACACATGCTTGAGTTTGCAAAGAACTATTTTTTTTTCTTCTTTTCAAACTATTATTTATTTGTCAAAAACCTAAAAAATATATAAGAGACAAATTTCTTAAACCTAAGTTGCATTTGGTTCGTGATCCGAAAACTAGAATACAAAAGTGAAAACTCAAAAAACAACATTTTGTCATTTCCTTATAACAACATGTTTTCTTTATAAATTTCGGAAAACTGTTTTTGAGTTTCAACCAACAAAATGTGTTTTTCGTGTTTCTAAAATTTTGAGTATATCAAATTGTATTCGAATCATAAACCAAACGCAATCTAAAGTTTTTTCCTTTTTTTAAGGAAAAGAATAAGGCTAGGCTTAATGAGAAAATATTTTAATATATTGAGAATCTATTGGAGAGGTATAAATAAAGAAGGGAGAATTTTAAAGAGAAACCTTTTCAATCTCTTTTTTTTGCTAGATAAATTATTTTTTCTATATCTAATTTTTTTAAGAGAGCAAATAAATATACCACATAAATTGCTCTAACTACCACATTTACTACTTTTACCCCACATTATTTTACACTTCTTTTTACACCACAAAAAAAATAAAAAATTCATAAACTATCCTCATTTCCATCATTCTTCTTCTTCAAGCTTCCTCTCCACCACGCACAGTGCCACCTCCATCATTCTTCTTCTTCGAGCCTCCTCTCCACCACGCACAATGTCACCACAACGACGAACAACACCATCGTTCGTTTTCTTCAAGCTTCTTATTGCTTCATCTTCTTTTCTACACTCCACACCCTAGCGCCACCACTGCACCGTCGTTGTGCTTCACCATCCAAGCAAATCACCGTTGTTTTGCTTCACGTTCTAATACTCAAAGGGTTACATTGAAAGTTATCAATAGCATATAGCGTCATTTGGAAGAATTTTTTGAACATTTGGAGGTATTTTTCTTTTGATAGAATTTTTGGGTAGATTTGTGTATTTGTGCATGTTTTGATGCTATTTTTTTGCGTTGTTCATTGTATTGTCGTGTTTTTTATTGTGTGTGTTGTTGTGTGTATGGCAAAATGCAATGAAATTGGTATGTTTGCCCCGAAAAAAAGGGGTTCGGTCGGAACCTACCGAACTGAATTTTTGGTAGTTCAAGACCGAACCAAGATGATCGGTTCGGTAGGTTCTGACCAAACCCCTTTTTTGTCATTTTTTTTTTGTTGTGCTCTTGCAATTGAGGTTTTTTTTTTCATTACAACAAAGTATCTAATGATTTTTGTTTAGATGTGGTATGTAGATATGGTTAGGAGACGCAAGACCACCTTAACTGAGCAAAGTGTTGCATGTTCTAGGCCAACTACGTCAACCAGGAGACGACAACATCTCCAATCAAATTTACCAGATATCCAAGATAATGTGGAGGAAGAAGAACAAATAGATGAAATAAGTACGCAAAATGTTGCGCATTAAACATTATTAATCGTTGTCTCGTCATTATTGTTATGGATTGTAACGAGATACTACTTTTGGACTCAACCATAACTTTAAATTCAAATTCGTACTTTTGCATTATGTTGAAATGAAATGCAGTTTGGATGATATCACTATGATGTTTGTTTTTGTTGAGCGTGTTATTTAAACTATATATGAAATTGTCCATTAATTTTATGTATATGTTTTCCAGGGACATACTATAACTTATCTGAGGGGCCATCCCCTTGAAAACAACCGAAAATGGGAGATTCGGTAGGATCCTACCGAACATTGGACCTTGGTTTGGTTGACCAAGATTGAACCTAGAAACACAAGTTCGGTATTGTCCCACCGAACCCAATGCATTTGTTCGGTTGGGTCCTACTGAACCACCTATTTTCGGTTGTTTTCAAGGGGCTTCGTGTGGTAATCATATACTTATGGTCCTTGAAGCGTCATTAACCCAATTCAACTTGTCTTCCACTTAATTTGAACCAATACAGTGGTCCATAGTGCACCTACATACAAATTGCGTTGAAAACCACAAAAAAACCTCCAAATGGGTTGGACAACCACCATAGCTTACTTGAGGAGCCATCTCCTTAAAAACGATCCAAAAATAGGAGGTTCGGTAAGAGCCTACTGAACAAATGCATATGGTTCGGACGTACTAGGTTCGATCGCAAAGGATCGAACCAAACGTACTCGATTCGGTCACATAAGCCCGAAACGAATAGGATTTTTTCTTTATAATACCCATAAAAACACCTCAAAATCTTTTTACAAATGATTGGAAGACGAGAATGGAAGAAAGGTAGAAAGATGGCAATTGAAGAAGGGTAGGAAGATGAGAATGAAAAAAAAGTTGAAATATGACTATAAAAGAAGGGTTTAGGGTTTATGGGAAGAAAATAAACAGGGATTAAGGTGGTGGGTAAACTTAGTAAATGATTTAGAGTTAGTTGATATTAAAATTTATATAGGGGTATTTTAGTCAAATCATATAAAGGTATTTTAGGAAAAAAAATGGGGGTGTGGTATATGTGGTATGCTCATTTCAATCATTCAATAAAAATAATAAATCATTCAGCGGTTCAGTCCGGACGATCAGACTGTTGAACCGGAGCGGTTCACACACTGACGACAGAAACCAAGCTCATTCAGCTTCATACAAGCTAGGGTTTATGCTTCGCTCCTCCATTTTTCTCCAATTAGGGTTTCTTAAATGAGCTTAATTCCCAGAAGAAAACTCTCAAATCTCCTCAAATTCCCAAACCCTTTCTCACAAATTCCTTTCAATCATGCCACAACCTCTCAATCCCCAACAAATCCGCAAATTCCACCACCGGAATCGCCTCCCATTCCCGATCTCCGACCAAAATTTCGACCATTCTCTTCGGAATCCGGCAAATTCCCGGAATACGAGATGCCGACGGTAACCTGGGGCGTCGTCCAAGGCCGGAAAGAGAAACTCGTTTCTCGCGTAATCATCTGCGATTTCTTGAAGAGTTTGGGAATAATCCCAGACGAATTAGAACACTTGGAATTGCCGTCAACAGTAGAGGTAATGAGAGAAAGAGTTGAGTTTCTGCAGAGATTAGGGATTACAATTGATGATATCAATGAGTATCCATTAATGTTAGGTTGTAGCGTTAGGAAGAATATGATACCGGTTTTAGGGTATTTGGAGAAGATAGGGATTCCGAGGTCGAGACTCGGAGAATTCGTGAAGAATTACCCGCAAGTGTTTCATGCTAGTGTGGTTGTGGAACTTGTTCCTGTCGTGAAGTTTCTTAGAGGACTTGATGTGGACAAGCAAGATATAGGGTATGTTTTGGAGAAGTATCCTGAGGTTTTAGGGTTTAAGCTCGAAGGGACGATGAGCACGTCGGTGGCTTATCTTGTAAGCATTGGAGTTAGCCCTAGAGATATTGGGCCAATGGTCACACAATACCCTTATTTACTAGGAATGAGAGTGGGGACTGTTATTAAGCCAATTGTTGATTACTTGGTTTCTTTAGGGCTTCCGAAGAAGATTTTAGCGAGGATGTTTGAGAAACGCGCGTATGTTCTTGGGTATGATTTGGAAGAGACCATGAAACCTAATGTGGATTGTTTGATTAGTTTTGGGATTCGAAGGGAAGCGCTTGGTTTGGTGATTGCTCAGTACCCGCAAATTCTCGGGTTACCTTTGAAGGCTAAATTGTCTTCACAGCAATATTTCTTTAATTTGAAGCTTAAGATTGATCCCGAAGGCTTTGCTCGCATTATTGAAAGGATGCCTCAGATAGTTAGTTTGAACCAAAATGTCATAATGAAACAGATTGAGTTTCTTCGTGGAAGGGGGATTACGGTGGATGATGTGGCTAAAATGGTTGTGAAGTGTCCTCAACTTGTTGCGCTTCGAGTTGAGTTCATGAAGAACAGTTTTTACTTTTTCAAGAGTGAAATGAAGCGGCCTATTCAGGAGCTTGTTGAGTTTCCAGAGTATTTTACGTATAGCTTGGAGTCGAGGATTAAACCCAGGTATCAGAAGTTATCAAATAAGGGGATTAAGTGTAGTTTGGTGTGGTTCCTTAACTGTAGTGATCAGAGATTTGAAGAGAGATTGCAAGCTGATTATATTGAGACTGAAAGTGTTGGTCCTTCCTTTTGTATGGGAGGGAAATTGGAGTTTCCAGGAAGTGAGATTGTGTCTGATGAGGAAGATGAGAGTGATGATGAGATACTATATAGACGCACTGTTTCCCTTTAGTGAGTGGTTTCTTTTGTTTAATTTATAGGTCAAATGTAATCCATATTCTAAAGATGCCATAATCTGATTGTTTTCTTCACTATATCTTGTCTCTTCTTATTTAATGTTGATGGGTTCTTGAAAATCTTTGAATGGATCTCCTGAGCTTTGTCCCTTGCAGAATGTTTCTTTTTAGGTGCTTGCAGGATGTTTTGTGCATTTAATTGAATTGGTCCAGTCAGTGTATATTCCAGGACTTGTAGAAGAGCGTTAAGTGGATGTTTAGGCACATCCACTCTAACTTAGGCCTTTTCACCTCAAATTGCTCGAGTAATTTTTAGGTAGACATTAGGGACTCTTTGTACTTATGCACTTAGCTATAATTTTAAAAACATTTAAAAGAGCTATAGCGAATTAATTTTTTAACATTTTATTCTTTGACACACATGGATCAAAATGGTTTATCTTTAAAAATACTGTTCAACAAGCACATAAATGAGGCGTATTTTTTTAACATGGTGTTGCTGTCTTTGTTGTTTTTAGTTTAGAGTCACCCTTTAGAAAATTTTAACTTTCCTTTGGA
Source organism: Paratinospora sagittata (assembly GCA_035771175.1). Classification (NCBI taxonomy): domain Eukaryota; kingdom Viridiplantae; phylum Streptophyta; class Magnoliopsida; order Ranunculales; family Menispermaceae; genus Paratinospora; species Paratinospora sagittata. The sequence goes on along the minus strand of CM069611.1, from coordinate 4,272,692 downwards.
CATACATAGCTTGTTTAAGTTTTGGAATCTTAAAATTCTTAACATTATAAGCAAATTATTGTGTTTATATTATGTTATTTGTTTAGTATTTTTAAATATCTCAGGCCATGTCTAGGCAATACATTGGCATCACCTCATCTATTCAAGGTTAAATCATCTTAGCATGACCTTGGTAACTAGACATTATTGTAGAAAATTCATTGAGTTTGCAGCTATTTAAAGTCAACGGAGTTGTTATTTTTGTTGTTATAGTTCATTTTTGCTCTTGTTTGTGTGAAATTTTGCACATTCGAGTCGATATGAATTTGTTGTGGAGCAAACATTTCTCCATATGTGTGTGCACTGATGTGTCAAATTTATTGGAAAATTGTTATAGATCAGTTTTAATTTTGAGAATATATGAGTTCGCTGTGGAGGAAATTTTCTCCACGTGGGGGCGTGCGCATACCTGCTATAGGTACGAGTCAAACTTATCACTTGTCAGAAGACTTCGATCTTCAACTTACATTCTTCTGGGAAGACTTGAATGTGCAGTACCATCTAATACCATCAGATGGATGGTAAGTAGGAGTTTAAAAACATGTTGCCACTTTTTCTGACATGGTGGAGAGGTAGGATGCTGAAAACTTCTACATGACCCATTGTTCACCATGGATTCTTTGGGCCTCATATCTCAGCTACTACACCATGCAGATCTTTTTGTTCAATTTACAAAGGAAAAACATGCATCTCTATTGTTTATCATGAATTCTTTGGGCTTGATATCTTAGTTGTGCGTTGTGGAGCCCCTTTTTTTTTTGTTTAAGAGACACAGAAAACTTTTTCCCCCATTTAGTTGGGAAAAGGGTTAGTTGAGTTAAATATGCCGAGAAAACTCTTCCCCAAGTAGTTTTTGCTATTATGATATAAGTATATCATTGCATCAAAAGCACATTGACATGATGCAGAAACTCAAAGAGACCTACTTTATAATTACACTCTCTCATCAGTCAATAAATGAAATAATAGTAGATTTTGGTCCACGTCTATGTTGTCAACTGCTAGTTATTTCTTGGTAGAACTTATCGTAGTATTTGATTCTTCTTAAACTGTATCTAACTTACAAATCCAGTAAGAATTTTTAGGTGTTAAATATTTGACCTGGAGATAGCTGGAAAACAGATTGTCGTTAGATGTTTAAGGGCTCAACTCTGGTTGAGCCATGAAACTGGTTGAATCTTGCTAAAATGAGGGTATTATTTTGATATGATCCAACTATACAACTGCTTAAAGTAGAAGATGAGCATGATAATTGGTTTTTAAAGCTATGGAATGCTGAAAAGCTTGATTCTTGTGGTAGACTTTTGAAATTGATGGATGACTGATGGTGCACTTGAGATGAGATGAGCCATTAAGTATAACTGTATAATTTCATAGGTTTACAACCTCTAATTGGGTGTTGGTTTCTAGTGTTGGGGCCAGCTATTCTATTTCGGATTGGCTTAGGGGCTGGGCTTGCTTGATGTAATTATTCTTCAGGTAGTTTTTGTTGTCATTCCTGGGTTGTGAGGTACTGCTGTTAGTCTTGTGCTTTGGTGTTTTCTGTTGTGATATTAATATAATTGTCTCTTGTTTCCTCTCTGAAAACAAAGTATAATTCGCGGGTATAAATTGGACATATAGATGTTATGTTTTCTTTTTTTGTTCTTATTATTACTTCACTGTACCAGATGTTGATGATTGACTGCAGCCCAACCTGACCTACCTGACCTCAGTCCAAAACCCGACCCAACCTGACCATTTGTCGGGTCGGGTTTGATTCAGTATAAATTTATTTTCTTCCTCACATTTTACCCCTCTTCTATTGCATTTTTCTTTCTTGATCTTACTTTACTAATGAAAAGGAATTTTTGAAACTGATGGATGATTCTGGTATTCTGGCACAGCAACATTGGTTTGCAACTATCTTAGGAACTTGTAGATGTGCTTAAAATGTTGTTTTCAAGCCAAGTTCCATACCTTGACAGACACCTTACTCGTACTGAGTTTGCTTCCTTCTACACTTCTATTAATTGATCTTGTCTTGAAAACTTCCTGATCAGTAGTTTTATTGTATAATAACTAATAACTGCAGGAAATGAGGTAAAATTAAATGTAGATATATCTATATATATATATATATATATAAATAAGCAATTGATAGTCGAGAAATAAGTACTAATCAATGTCGTACATAATAAAGGAAAGGGAAAGATAACTGTGCATATTATATATTGATTTGATTGTCTTGGATCAATTTTTAAGTAGCTGAAAAAAAAAATGAAATAAGAAGATAAAGACCAAAAAAATTACAAGGGAACAGAAAAGTATTTAATTATAAAATGTATATATTTCTCTCAACAAGCCGACCTTAGCTCAGTTGGTAGAGCGGAGGACTGTAGTGAGATATACCCGTCAGATTAATCCTTAGGTCGCTGGTTCGAATCCGGCAGGTCGGATTTTTATACTTTTTTTAATTTTATCTTATAGGACGTCCGGAATGGCTGCATTGCAAATTTGTTTTTTTGTTCTTCTTAATTTTCTATTTATTCATTTAAAAAAAAATCCACATATTTTCTTATAAAAAACAAACTAATTCCAAAATATGTTACCTACTTTTATAAACAAGATTCAAAATTAATTTATAAATAATATTAAATAATTATATATGATTATGGTTTATTTGACTAAAAATTGTCCAATTTAAGTCTAATAAATCTTTTCTCAACTACAAGTTTGCAACATCTTACTCTCATCAAAATAATTTTTATAAAATAATTTTTTTATAAAAATGATTTCGTTAAAAGTAAGATGTTTTTTCTTCCGAAAGAATTAAAAGTAAGATGTTGCAAACTTATATTTAATAACATTTAATAGCCTTGACCTACAAAAAAAAAAAAACATTTAATAGCATAATGTACCAATGCAAGTCTTTTAACAATAACTAACAAAGAAATAAATAAATTAACAATAGATTGATCCGCTGTCTTAATGTCTTTCTCTCTCCCCTAACATTCTTTTACAACATATAAAATAAATTTTCAATATTATTTTATTTATAAATAATTATTATATTTGTATCTTTTTAGATATGTCCTACCTTTCTTTTACTACATATAAAAGAAAAATTAACTATAGCCACTCTAATTTCTAATACTATCTTACACAAGATATTAATACTATTCCTATCTCAGCCAAAAGAAAAAAACTCTAAACTACCATTCTCATTTAAACACCACCATCCACTTCTCCCTTCCATTATTTTTTTCTCTCTAAAATCCCAATCCCCAACTTCAAAGCCCAAGTTTTCTACCATTTGTTTCACTCTGTTCATTTCCCATCATTTTTTTCTCCAAACATTAATTTTCTCATCATTCAATTATTTATTTATTTATATTTTTTTTTACAAAAAAATCTCACTTTGGTTAGGCCCCATGTGGCCAAACTTTTTATTTTTTCATTTTTTTTATTTTCACCTTTTTAACATGTAATTTTTAGTATTTTTTGACATTTTTTATTTGTCTACTAACATTTGAACCTAAAAAGATGTCAAGAAATGTTTAGAAATAAATGCTAGAAGGTAGAAAAAAAAATTAAAATAAGATTGTCACGACGCCCCTGACGTAGGCTGACGTCATGACCGGCACAGCGTACTATACACTATACATACCCATATACATCTCGCTACTCGTGTCTTTTAACGTATGTATTTAATTTAAATTATGGGGTGTTACAAAGATGTTCGGCTAGGTACAATCGAACCTATTGTATAAGGTTTGACCACGCAGGGTCGAATCAAAGTACGATTTTTTACACAAAAAAAAGTTAACGAACCATTCGAATTGTCACGACGCCCCTGACGTAGGCTGACGTCATGATCGGCACAGTGTACTATACACTGTACATACCCGTATACAGTATACAATACACTGTCAGCCTCTACCACAATTCAAATCCAATCAACTATAGATGATCAGTCCACTCACATTCATTTCACAAAGTCAATTCCCAACTAATAAATACATTTCATCATCCCAAGCATTATAAGATTAGCACACAACCCATCTAGGTGATAGTACATATATATAGTGTGTGATAATTATACATATCAAAATACCAAAAATATCATTTATTTCCTCCAAACATCCATACACGTACCAGACGAAGGTTCACGTGATTATCACTCACGGATTTTTCCTTTTCCCTTCGCCTCAATACCTGAAATATTGGAGGAAATGGGGTGAGCAAACATCAGCTCAGTGAATATAGTTCTTGAGATGACAATTATATACATTTAGAGAAATATGACATTTAAAATTCTTTCAAACACTTATGCAACACATGCATCATTCAACGAATATATTATACATGTCAACAACATAAATTTCATGAATTTTTCATAATACAATACACAATCTCCCTCCTCCGCAAGGCAAGAGAGCGGGTCTAACCCTTGTATGGCCGTACAAGGTAGACACAACCTCTCATTACCCAATACACAGTCATTTCAAGGATCGCAACCCTTGTTAGGACAGACCTACTGAGGACTTGCAAAACCTCATCCGGGTCTAATTCCTAACGAAATGACAATGAGGATTCGCAAAGCCTCATCCTTACAAGAACCAAATCAAGGAAACTATACTCACCGTACAACACGTTCAACTTAAACTCAATAATCGTCGCTTTCGAGTCCAGCTCCAAGTTAAATCCAACTAATTTAACCTGTGACAATCACTCCATAATTCAATTGCATGTCTTCATATGTATATTTCTCAACTCACTTCAAATCACGAATAATAAATCCATTTAGGACTCATACGCAGTTATCTCGTTTCTATAAACTCAAACCGGGGTTTCATTGTGTTCACATCACTGTACACAGTACGATTCACATCACTGATCAATGTCACTATTCACTATTCACTGTGTACTATTCACTGTACACTATTCACTACTATTCACTATTCACTATTCACTATGCACTATTCACTATTTACTGTGCACTATTTACTATTCACTATTCACTATTCACTATTTATTACTATTCATCCGAAAGATGTATAATGTATTAAAATTGTCAAACGGTCTCGAAAACGCATGAAATCGAATCTAACCACAGATTCGAAGTCCCGACAGTCCAGGGAGTGTTTTTCTATCTTCCTCGCGGGTTTTCATTCACGTTGGGGTCAAAACCCCAATATGTCAAAACGCCGTAAAACGGCTCCCACAGTCAAAATTAGTCCGCTAGAATCGTTACATCTAGCTTAGATAGTAATTTCACGAAGAAAAGGAGTGAAAATCACTTACCGTATGTCCGAATTTCGCTTGATTTCCTTTTTCTCTCCTCTTTTCCTCTCTGCTTCTTCTCTTCTGTTTTTGGTTGCTTTCTGCAACTCCTTTCCTTTCCTTTTCTTTTCTTTTCTTTTCTTTTCTTTTCTATTTTTTTTTTCAGTTACTATTACGTGAACAGTCAATACTGTTCTTTTTATTGTTATTTTAAATAAGAATGAATAGTATCCTTATTATTTATTATTATTTTTATTATTCATTTGCTTCTTCTTCTAAATCCACGTAGTTAATGAATCAACTCCATACATTAATCAAGTTACATTAACTCCAATGTGTAACTTGTAAGCACCCATATAAGATTATCTCATAGGTATCATACACGTATATTTAGCTCCTACGTATAAAATACGTATATTATACGTTTCGATATACGTGTAATTTAACGTATGTATGAATTCAAATTACGGGGTGTTACAATCTCCCCAACTTAAGGAATTTCGTCCTCGAAATTTAACAGATAAGGAGAATGTACCTCACGTGGTAAAGAGATCAGGAAATGTCTCCCTCATCCAGTCCTCGCGTTCCCAAGTCTGTTCCTCATTATCATGAAACTGTCATTTGACTCTGACCAAAGGAATTGCTTTCTTTCGCAATTGTTGAACCTTCCTATCAAGAATCTGAATGGGCTTCTCGTCATATGTAGCATCCTCCCCAACTTGTAACTGTGTTACATCTAAAAGATGTGTCGAGGGTAGATACTTCGTCGGGTCTGCATGATATTTTCTCAACATAGAAATATGAAACACATCATGAACACCAACTAACTGAGGAGGCAAAGCAATCTGGTATGCTAATGGACCAATCCTCTCTGTGATTTTAAATGGTCCAATAAAGCGAGGAGACAATTTTCCTTTCACCCCAAACTGCATCTGACCTTTCCGTGGCGAGACTTTAAGCAACACGAAATCATCTACTGCAAACTCTAAAGGTCTGTGGCGGTTATCAAAATAACTCTTCTGTCGGTCTTGGGCAGCTTTCAGCCTCTGTCTAATTTGTTTAACCTGCTCAGTGTGATCAATAACAACTTTCGGTCCCAACAACTGTGATTCTCCAACCTCATACCAACAAGTCGGAGATCTGCACGGCCTACCATACAAAGCTTCATAAGGTGCCATACCAATACTGGCCTGATAGCTGTTATTATAAGCAAACTCACACAATGGTAAACTTTCACTCCAAGTCCCACCAAACTCTAAAATACACGATCTGAGCATGTCTTCCAGCATCTGAATCACCCTCTCAGTCTGGCCATCAGTCTGAGGATGAAATGCTGTACTAAAACGGAGATGAGTACCAAATCGGGCCTGCATAGCCTGCCAAAAGCTCGATGTGAACCGCAGATCTCTATCCGACACAATAGAAACAGGTATACCATGCAACCTGACAATCTCCCGCACATACAATCTGCTCAGTCTATCAATCGAGTCTTTAGTGGTCATTGGAAGAAAGTGCGCAGATTTAGTCAATCTGTCAACTATTACCCAGATGGCGTCAAATCTACCCTGAGATCTGGGCAATCCTGTGATAAAGTCCATCGTGATATGCTCCTATTTCCATTCTGGAATAGATAATGGTTGCATCTGACCTCCTGGTCTCTGATGTTCAGCTTTCACTTGCTGACACACCTCACAATTTCGCACATACTCAGCTATATCTTTCTTCATCCCATGCCACCATACTGTTCTCTTCATATCATGATACATTTTTGTAGACCCTGGGTGAATGGTATACTGAGATCTGTGTGCTTTTTCTAATAACTCAGCCCTCAATGCCCTATCCACGGGTACCCATAATCTCCCCTGATAACGCAGGACACCATCTGGACCTTTCTGCCAATCTGCCCTGTCTGCACTATCTACCCACGACTCATACATACCAAGATCAGGATCATGCTGCTGCATATCCTTAATCTTTTGAATAGACGAATCTGTCACCTGTATATGCATCTGAGCACAAATGTCAACGTGTGGAGCCATGGAGAGAACACTCATCGTAGTAGCTCTCTCTAAAAGTCGCCACTCCTGGGCCATCTGACAAGCTACCACTTGGGTCTCAACCCGTTTTCGGCTCAATGCATTAGCTACGACGTTGGCCTTTCCAGGATGATATTCTAACGTGAAATCATAATCTTTTAGGAATTCCAACCATCTACGCTGTCTCATATTCAACTCTTTCTGGTCAAACAAATATTTCAGACTTTTGTGATCTGAGTATAGTGTGAACTTTTCCCCATAGAGGTAATGTCTCCACAATTTCAATGCAAATACCACAGCTGCTAGTTCTAAATCATGCACAGGGTAATTCTTCTCATGTATCTTCAGCTGTCTGGATGCATAAGCAATCACTCTACCCTCTTGCATCAATACACATCCCAAACCTAAATGTGATGCATCTGTGTAAATCACCAACTCCTTTCCAGGTTCTGGGAGTACTAAAACTGGGGCAGTAGTTAGTTTCTTCTTCAACTCAGTGAAAGCATCCTCACATGCAGAAGTCCACACAAATGGCACATTTTTTTGAGTCAGCCTTGTGAGTGGGGAAGCCAATCGGGAAAAGCCTTCCACAAATCTTCGGTAATAACCAGCGAGACCCAGAAAACTACGGATTTCAGTCACTGTGGTTGGTCTTGGCCAATTTATGATTGCCTCAACCTTAGCAGAATCAACAGAAATACCTTCTGCACTAACCACATGACCTAAAAATCTCACCTCATGTAACCAAAACTCGCATTTACTGAATTTAGCATACAACCGATGCTCTCTCAGTGTTTGCAAAGTGATGCGGAGGTGTTGCTCATGATCCTCCTGAGTTTTGGAGTAAATGAGTATATCATCAATAAACACAATAATGAACTGATCCAGATATGGTCTGAAGACCCTTTGCATCAAATCCATAAACATGGTTGGGGCATTGGTCAGTCCAAAGGGCATAACAAGAAACTCATAGTGACCATACCGTGTTCTAAACGCAGTCTTTGGTACATCCTCTTCCCGTATTCTTAGCTGATGGTATCCAGATCTTAAATCAATTTTAGAGAAAAATTTAGCACCATTCAACTGATCGAATAAATCATCGATACGGGGTAAAGGATACTTATTTTTCACTGTCGCCCTGTTTAGTTGTCTATAATCAATGCATAACCTCAAGCTGCCATCCTTTTTCTTCACAAACAGGATAGGCGCGCCCCATGGTGACATACTCGGGGTAATAAACCCTTTTGTCATCAACTCCTCTAATTGCACCTTGAGTTCCTGTAACTCCCTTGGTGCCATTCGATAAGGTGGAATCGAAATAGGCTTTGTAGCAGGTATCAGTTCAATAATAAAATCAATTTCCCGTACTGGTGGTAAGCCTGGTAAATCCTCTGGAAAAACATCTGGGAACTCACATACTATAGGAATATCTGCTATCTGAACGCTTAAGTCATTTTCATTTACTGGCTTTATACTAGTCAACATCCCTATCTCTGCATTAGTGGCCATCCTACCTCGAGTGGGAGAGTTTAAAGACGTCTTGCCACTATAAATAAAGGTTGGTTGTCCTGGTATTTGAAAGACGATTTTCTTCTCAAAGCAGTCCACATGGGCATGATAGGCAGCCAACCAATCCATACCCAATATAGCATCGAATTCCAGGAATTCTAACACCCTAAGATTCACAATCATTTCATGATCCGCATATTTGACCACACACTTTTCACACAACATATTTGGGTAGATTCGATCTCCTGCTGCAGTACTCAGAACCAACGGTGTGCTAATCCTAACAGGAGTTAAATGCAACCTATCTACCATGTGGCCAGCAATAAATGACAAGGTGGATCCAGCATCAATTAACACATACATCATAGTGTCGCAAATAGAAAGCATACCTTCCACCAAATTCTTGTTCGCCTCTGGATCTGGCTCTGTAACAGCCCTGGCTTGCTCTCTGACAGGCGTGGAAATAGGAACAGTAGCAGATGGATTTGTTGGAGTCCGCGGGGCTGACTGCAAAGGACACTGGTACGCTTTATGTCCCTTGTTCCCACATCGAAAGCATGTGAAAAGAGGACGATATGCAGATGAAGCTGTCTGCGACGCAGTGCCTGGCATGGAACGCCAACCACTCTGACTGCCTGGTCCCCTATGCGGCCATGGTGCCCGAACCGACGATCCCTGTGTCAGTGGCCTCATAACAGACGGTGATATTCCGCCTGCCGGTGGTGGTAGCGTTGCTGCTGGAGGAGTAACTGGAATCTCCATAGCAGTAGGCCTCTCAACTATCTTTGCCTTTTTCTGTTCACCCCACCATTTTCTGTCCCATCTCTGCTTTCTCGGACTCTGATAAGGTACTTGTTGCTCTATACTTGGCTGTGATGTGGGCGTTGCCCGTGGTGGCCTATTTTTCATCTCGACTGTCTCATAATCCAGTGCCTGTCGCACTGCCTGATCATAAGTCTGAACACCAGCAAGAGCTAAACCTTTCTGGATTGGGTCATTAAATCCTTCCCTGAGCCTCTTCATTCGCATCAGATCTGTTTGTACCATCTCAGGGGCAAACAAGGCTAGCCTATTGAACTCATATTCATATTCTCTCACAGACATGTTCCCTTGCTGTAAGTCTATAAATTGCTTATGCCTTTTATCAACCTCAGACGGGGGATAGTACGTCTTGTAGAATACTTCTTTAAATTTATCCCAAGTATCTATGGGTCCCTGAGCTCGGCTTATTGTTTGCCACCATCTCTCAACCTTACTCGAAAACTTAAATCGAGCAAGTTTAATCTTGTCCCTATCCAGTGCATGCATGTCCTCAAATATAACTTCTATTCTCAGAAGCCAATCCTCAGCAACCTCTAACTCTAGACTGCCATCAAATATAGGCGGCTCACGTCTTTTAAATGCTTTCATCACATCTTCATATCTGCGAGTCTCATCTATATCCTCATGAGTCGCTACTGTTTCCTGCACTGGTACAGGTTGTTCTGCAGATGCACCCGCACTACTGGCGCCAACCTCAGGTACTACAGGTGCTGGAGGTCCTTGAATATCCTGAAGGCGTGTCAACATACGCATCATCTCAGCATTTTGTCTCTGCTGAGCTATCATCATTTCTTCCAATTTCGCCAACCTTTCTTCTTGTGGATCCATGATTGCCTGATACTTCCCTTTCAATCTGCCATTCACAGAGATAAAGGAGCATATAAGTCAGCCAATCCGAGTACTACATCTGTATAGATACGTTATTTACCCGTACATAAACTCATAAAACAAACATAAGATACTCAAGCTTTTAATCGTTTAGGCTTTTAATCCTAAACGTAGCTCTGATACTAATATTGTCACGACGCCCCTGACGTAGGCTGACGTCATGACCGGCACAGTGTACTATACACTGTACATACCCGTATACAGTATACAATACACTGTCAGCCTCTACCACAATTCAAATCCAATCAACTATAGATGATCAGTCCACTCACATTCATTTCATTCATTTCACAAAGTCAATTCCCAACTAATAAATACATTTCATCATCCCAAGCATTATAAGATTAGCACACAACCCATCTAGGTGATAGTACATATATATAGTGTGTGATAATTATACATATCAAAATACCAAAAATATCATTTATTTCCTCCAAACATACATACACGTACCAGACGAAGGTTCACGTGATTATCACTCACGGATTTTTCCTTTTCCCTTCGCCTCAATACCTGAAATATTGGAGGAAATGGGGTGAGCAAACAACAGCTCAGTGAATATAGTTCTTGAGATGACAATTATATACATTTAGAGAAATATGACATTTAAAATTCTTTCAAACACTTATGCAACACATGCATCATTCAACGAATATATTATACATGTCAACAACATAAATTTCATGAATTTTTCATAATACAATACACAATCTCCCTCCTCCGCAAGGCAAGAGAGCGGGTCTAACTCTTGTATGGCCGTACAAGGTAGACACAACCTCTCATTACCCAATACACAGTCATTTCAAGGATCGCAACCCTTGTTAGGACAGACCTACTGAGGACTCGCAAAACCTCATCCGGGTCTAATTCCTAACGAAATGACAATGAGGATTCGCAAAGCCTCATCCTTACAAACTCCAATGCTAAAATCAATTTGCATGATCCATAAAACTCAATGCCTTATATATATAATATCACATGCATACAATCAAACAGTTTATATGCGTACAATGTCATACAAGAACCAAATCAAGGAAACTATACTCACCGTACAACACGTTCAACTTAAACTCAATAATCGTCGCTTTCGAGTCCAGCTCCAAGTTAAATCCAACTAATTTAACCTGTGACAATCACTCCATAATTCAATTGCATGTCTTCATATGTATATTTCTCAACTCACTTCAAATCACGAATAATAAATCCATTTAGGACTCATACGCAGTTATCTCGTTTCTATAAACTCAAACCGGGGTTTCATTGTGTTCACATCACTGTATACAGTACGATTCACATCACTGATCAATGTCACTATTCACTATTCACTGTGCACTATTCACTATACACTATTTATTACTATTCATCCGAAAGATGTATAATGTATTAAAATTGTCAAACGGTCTCGAAAACGCATGAAATCGAATCTAACCACAGATTCGAAGTCCCGACAGTCCAGGGAGTGTTTTTCTATCTTCCTCGCGGGTTTTCATTCACGTTGGGGTCAAAACCCCAATATGTCAAAACGCCGTAAAACGGCTCCCACAGTCAAAATTAGTCCGCTAGAATCGTTACATCTAGCTTAGATAGTAATTTCACGAAGAAAAGGAGTGAAAATCACTTACCGTATGTCCGAATTTCGCTTGATTTCCTTTTTCTCTCCTCTTTTCCTCTCTGCTTCTTCTCTTCTGTTTTTCGTTGCTTTCTGCAACTCCTTTCCTTTTCTTTTCTTTTCTTTTCTTTTCTTTTCTATTTTTTTTATTATTCATTTGCTTATTATTTATTATTATTTTTATTATTCATTTGCTTCTTCTTCTAAATCCACGTAGTTAATGAATCAACTCCATACATTAATCAAGTTACATTAACTCCAATGTGTAACTTGTAAGCACCCATATAAGATTATCTCATAGGTATCATACACGTATATTTAGCTCCTACGTATAAAATACGTATATTATACGTTTCGATATACGTGTAATTTAACGTATGTATTAATTCAAATTACGGGGTGTTACACGAATACACAAAATACATATCAAAATGGTCTAAATCTTTTAAAAGAAACAAAAAAAAACTTTGAATTTATACTTGCAAGCAAAAAAAAATATAGATTAGAGAAGTAATTTGTAGAAGGAATTGAAGAAAGAAGATGAAGAAGACGAGGCCGGTCTTGAATATTTAGGAGCCCAATGCGAAGTACATAAAATGAGACCCTTAATCTTATACATTTAAAGACATTTTTATAAATATCGCTAATAACTTACAAATGCATAGTTTTATAAATGAATAAATTGTTTTATAAATAAATCATTGTAGACAATTTTAAAATACCAAAATAACCTATTACAAAAAAATTAAATACATTTACAAAGGTTTCATAAAACCAAACATTGCAACAAATCTCAAATACCTAAATATATTTTTAAAGTTCGAACCTTGACAGCTCCAATGCATTTTGAAAGTGTCCAAAATAGTTATAAAAACACAATAAAAAATATCAAACCATTTGAAATGACTTCTTCTAGGGGTATGAGAAGAAAATTCATCAATAATATTTTCATAATCAATTTTTTCCAACAAATTATGTTCAATACATAAGATTGTTAATCCATTCAACCTTTCTTGAGATGTAGTTGACCACAAATAAGACTTTAAAATTTTTAATTTTTAATTTTTTTTTTCTACAGATGCCACAGTCACAGGTATAGTCAACATTACTCTATAAGCAATTGACACGTTAGGATAACAATCTAACGCTTTTACAAACTCAAAAATTTCAATAGTTGTATTTCTTTTGTTTTGGTAGAGCCACTTGTAACACTTTCAATTCAGAAAATAAATCATTTGGATCAACATCTAAAAAGTTATATGCCATAAAGCATTTCCAAGATTGACACAATATTTTTTTAATTTATTATCATCTATAGAATTTAATCTTTTTGAATCAAACAAAAACCCAAAAATATTATCAAATATTTGCATTTGTTCAAATCTATTCTTCAAGGCAACGATAGCAACATCAACAACAACAAGAAAATAACTAACTTTAAATGATTCTTCAGTAGATTGTATATTATCCTTATGTGTAATCACATCAAATTATTTTTTCCTTCGAATTTGACTTCTTTTAGGAAAAACATATTCAATTTTTATTTTTAATGTAATATCTTTAGCAGAAATCAAAGCTTGCATTAACTCACTTTCTCTATACTTGTCAAAAAAAGAAATCAACCCATTTAATTGTTCTATTGCAATATCAATATGCATTTCTTCATATTGTAATATTTTGATAACTACATTAATACTAAACAAAATATTATCCCAAACAATCATGCCTAATAAAAACTCAAAATTCTCTAGTTCATGTACTAAACTTTCAGCTTCACTTTTTATTTTAGTATCATCACTAGTTTCAAATAATTCATACAAAGCTTATTTTATTTGGAGAGTTTGATATCTTATAGCTTTCATACTTTCCAAATGACTTTCTTATCTTGTATTAGATAATGTTTTAAGTGTTAAACCATGTACATGATCTTGCAAAAATTTTCATCTTTTTGTAGAATTAGAAAACAATGAATACATGCGTTGAATAATACCAAAAAAAGATATTGTTTAAACACAAGAATGTGTCATATCACAAATGATAAAATTAAGACTATGACAAGTGCACAACATGTACAATGCTCTAGGATATATTTCTAACATTTTTTTTTTAACACCTTGGTGTTTACCTTTCATATTAGATCCATTATCATAATCTTGTCATTTCACATCATCAATATTAAGTTCAAGAGATGTTAAAATAGATTGTAAATCCTTAAAAAACTCAAATCTAGATGTATCATGCACATTTAAAAACTCTAAAAAATATTTCCCTATTTTTATTGGATTATTAGACATGTTTACACATCGAATTATCAAAGTCATTTGTTCTTGGTGACTTACATCGGGAGTACAATAAAGTATTACAAAAACATATTTAGCTTCTTTGATTTTTGAAATGATTGCAATTCTAATTTTAGAGGCTAATCTAGAAATTAACTCATTTTGAATTTTATGACTAAGACAGTGATAATGAATCTCATTTTTCTGAATGCGTCAGACATGCTCTTGCATCACTAAATCAAATTTTGCAATCATTTCAATTAAACCCAACAAATTACCGCTATTATTTTTATAAATTCTTTCATGGGTTCTACGAAAAGCCAACTTATGCTTAGCAAGATATTTCACTACAACAATTATTCTTATAAGAATTTGTTTTCAATGAATTTTTTCTTTGAAAATTTGCTCTTGTACATTTCTATCAATTGTTTTACACTTTCTTAATCTAATTTCTAAATCAATCCAAGTATTCATATTAGTGATGTATTCAATACTATTTTCACGTGATTTAAGTCTATCACTAATATGTTTCCAATCATGAAATCTTTCATTCGCTAAAGCACTACTAACAATCATTGTTTTAAACAACTTACAACAAAAATAATAAACTTTATTTACATTCTTTGAATACACTAATTTCCTACATTGATTATCACCATTTGGTAATATTCTACTATAATGAGCATTTGAAAAATGTCTAGAAGTATCATTCAATGGAAAATTTAAACAAGTGTCTCTAATAGGACTTTTTTCTACTAATAAATCTCTTGCTTTATCATCAAGCTTGTCCCAATTTTGTGGATCATAAATATCTAATTGATGGGTCAATTGGTTTGCATTCAAATCATGCCCATCAAAAGCATCTTCTTGTTCAATTTCATAATTTTCATCATTATCATGTTCCTTCAATTCTTTAAAGCGACTTGATTGACCTAAGTTTTTATTAAAAAATTTATCTAGTGCTCCTTTTTGAAATAGAGACAATTGTTCAAATCTATTTTTTTTTTTCAGAGAATCATACTTCCTAGGAAACATATTTATACAATTATTATCATTGACACAAAAAATACAACAAAAAATTTAAATATTTAACTTTAACACTCAACAAAATCAACACAATAAAATTTACAAAATTAATATAACAAAGCTACAAATCAACACAAATAAAAAAAACTACCCCAAATTTGACACAAATATTAAATAGTTAATAAGTTTAATTAAACACCAATCGGATTGTTTGACAACTTCAACCTTATACAGTGTTTTTTGTTGATAAAATTGATGTACCTAATCCAAGTACAAAATTATAAAAGTGTAAGCATAACAAACAAACAGAAAAAGAGTCAGTAATAAATTAAAGAAATAAAAAAAGAACAGAAAAAAAAATTAAAGAATTTCAGTAATAAAAAATGGAAAAAGAAAAAAAAAGAACAAGAATAAATTAAAGAAATAATAAATAATAAAAAAGTAGGTTTTGATTCTTCTGTATTAAAAAATAAGAAATAATAAAAAAAAGAAAAGTAAAAGACTAGAAAGAGAGGGTCGCAGGAGAAGAAGAAGAAGAAGATACTGCCGCTACCGAATGAAGGAGAATGCCAAACGCTGCCATTGGCGGAAGGCGAACGTCAAATGTCAAACGCCGAACGCCGAATGATGGAGAATGCCGAAGGACGCGCGAGACCTTGTACGTTAGAAAAGAAAATCGTCGATTACGCCGTTTGTTCGTAGTTTGTGAGAAAGATGGTTTTGAGATTTGTAATTTTTTTTTTGGCTAATAAACAGTCAATCAAAAAAATAATTAGCAAAAACTAAGTGGGACCCCAAAAATTGGGGGCACGGGGCGATTGCCCTGTTGGCTCTGCCCTAGGGCCGGCACTGAATAAAGATAGTGGGATAGATTTAGTGGGTGAACGGAAGAGATGATAAAACAATTTTAAATAAGGTCATTTAGGTCATTTGACAGGAGGATAGTTTAAGAATTCAAGATTTTTGGCTTAGTAACGTGATGATAGTTCATTAAATGGGTTCAACTAACAGCCCTCTTAATTTATTATTATTTAAAATCTAATTATTATTTAATAAAATAAAATAAAAATTACTTTTTAAATAAATAAAATAAAAAAAGCTAAGTATGTTTTTGTCAAACACTTGCTTAAAGCTCAACGCAGCAACACCATCTACTCCTATCACTAGAAAACACCGGAGCAATCCCCGCTTAAACCCTATTCCCATCTCTAAAAACCCCATTCTTTTCGTGCTGACACTCCCACTCTGTATTTATTTGTAAGCTCTCTCTCTCTCTCTCTCGACGGATCTTTCTTGGAGAATCTCTAATGGCGAGTACGGATCCGGAGCAGAAAGTAGAGGAAGAAGCCTCAGAAACCGTCGCCACCGGCGAAGAAGAAGATACCGGAGCGCAGATTGCTCCGATCATCAAGCTCGAGGAGGTCGCCGTCACTACCGGAGAGGAAGATGAAGACGCTCTTCTCGATCTGTAAGTGTTTTTTTTTATTCGTTTGGATTCTCTGGTTCTTTTTGGAGAATCGATTGGTGGTTGATTCATCGGTTTGTTGCTTTGTTTTGGTTGTTTTGTGGTGTGTGTGTGTGTGTCTGTGATTGTAGAAAAGCGAAGCTTTACCGATTTGATAAGGATGGAAATCAGTGGAAGGAGAGAGGTGCGGGGAGTGTGAAGCTATTGAAGCATAAAGAGACTGGGAAGGTTCGGTTGGTTATGCGCCAGTCGAAGACGCTCAAGATCTGTGCCAATCATTTAGGTTTAATATTTTCTTTTTTTTTTCAGATTTTTTTATATGTTTTTAGTGGATTTGGATTTGGAATCGGTGTTGTTGTATTTTGTGATGTTTTGGTTTGATTTACGTTGTTTTTGTTGTTTCTTATTCCCATTTTTTTGGTGGCAGTTCATCCGTCGATGTCGGTTCAAGAACATGCGGGGAATGATAAGTCTTGTGTTTGGCACGCGACTGATTTCTCCGATGGAGAGCTCAAGGAGGAGCTTTTTTGCATTCGTTTTGCATCGATCGAGAGTGAGTATTGCTATTTGCTGTTTGACGTTACTTACGCTACACTTTTGTCTCTTGTTTGTGTCGATCTTTCTATTAATTTCTCATCTTATCAGCTGAATGATCTGCAATTGAGAATATATTGTCAGTTCTTGTGTTTGATCTTGGAATTAAATGGTATGCATATCGAGCAAGAAAGAAAAAAGAGATCTTATGCTCTTAAACTATATTTTTACGTAAGTTTGACCTGAAAGGACAAGAATACGTGACAAAAAAGTTCTGTAATTTGGTTAACACTGTATTAACTGTTTTTTGACCTAAGAAATTTGTCTTGTGCATTAGTTGTCAATATTAACTACAGCATTACCATAATCCAACTATTTTGAAATCAGCTAAACAACTCTTGTTATGCCATTTAATTCTATTGTACCCTAGGAGGTCAAAATGATTTCTATTTTGCATATAGCTACCTTATGCATAATCTGTATCCTCGATTGAAGGAAATGTATTAGTTTCTTTGGTTGTAAACATGGTGTATGAGAAGTTTTGGATGGACAGCGAGGACTCCATCTAACTAATATGAAAGATTACACAGATGTTATTACTTATTATATCATCATTGGACAGCTGTATCGCACAAAGACACCAATGTATAGAAGTGTTATAGTTTTTATTTCTTTTCTTCTTTCTTTTCTTTTTCCTTTTTTTTTATATACACGATTATGTATTAGGTAAGTGCATTATTCTCAACTTGGGACTAGAATACTAGATTGTTATTTTTTTTTTCTGCTTTAGATGTTTACACTAGGGAGATCCCTCATCCTAGTGGATAATTGTTGCTCAAAAATATTTATATTAATTGGCTAGGAACATATACTTAGTTTTATCCATCTTAGTGGCTTATGCAAAGGATCAATTGCAAGCCCTTATTTAATACCCCACTTATGGACTTGTTAATTAAGGATATATAAGATGTGATTGCTAAATATTTGGTTGCTGGTGATGCATACTGTATTGACTAACTTGACTAGAGAGATGATAAAAGTCAAATTGATAACTTTGGATGGATGCTCCTGATCTTAGATGTATTGAGATATGGACTTAAATAGATCCGTGTAAAGTTCATTTTTTTTGGAAAATTAGAGAAAATAAGGGAAGTAGACAATAGAAAACTAATTACTGTTTTTGTTATTTTAGTTTAATTACTCATAACAATAGAGATGTTGATGAAGATATGCTTGAATTAGATGATCTTCTTCTTGTTTGTATCTTTAAGATTCACCAAGGGAGGGTGTGGGGTGGGGAGGAGGAGGGAGGGGGGATATATAAAATTGACATAAGACCAACCATGGTCTATAAAGTTGTGGGCAATGGATATCATAATCTCAAAGCATCTAGTGTGATTGAGATGGCTATTTTGAAATTGATCATTGTCATACTAGAAAGGGTATGATTAAAATCGAAGTAATGCAAGAAATTAAGGGAGGACCAGTTGGTGATGAAATGAACGAAAGTTTGTCTAGATGGTTTTGGAATTGTGAGATGAAAACTCATGACTGTGCATGGAATGAGATGGTGCAAGTTTAAGTTGTTTAGATGGCCGATGGAATTCTAGAGCTGAGTACTATTTAAAGACATTGGTCCTTTGGAATTAACAAAAAGTATGGATCTGGAGATGATCAATGGTATAAAAGTGTTCATGGAGTTGATTACATTTGGAAGGCCTTGCATCGATGTTGATGAAATACTATTATGCTGAAAGAAATTGCTTGTAATCATTGGTAGGACATGCATTTGTTTGTAACACTTATTTTTTGGTTTTTTGATGTCAGGGGTATCGAGGGGCCCAGCCCTCTAGTCCCTTGGGCATGACCACAAACACCCTAGGGCACTATTGTGTGAGTGGGAAGGCTCGAAATCAGGATCTATTTTATAATAGAACCTTTTGGCCCTCAACTCCGCCACTCGCGCCAACCTAATGTTAAAAAAAAAAACACATTTTTTTGTTTTCATTGCTATCATCCGATCCATTTCCATTTATTGCAATCTTGGAGATGAATTGTTGAGGGTTGTGACCGTTTCTAAACTTGCTTCAAAGTCCATGGTTCAAGTAAGTGGAAGGCTTAGAGTACCAATTAAATTTAAAAGATCCTAGTAGGACCAAATTAGTATTGGGGTTCTTTAGAGCATTATAAGTTTGACTATTGTGAGTTCATTGATGAAAAGGAATATTCAAGATCATAATTTTTTTTTAGGAGTTTGTGGAGATTGGGTCATACTTTTTTTTTTTTTTTTTTTTAAATGAAGGCAAAGGTCCTAGTCTTTCATAAATTAGAAAATGGGTCCTCAAGAACACTTCTTTTATTCGACTTAAATTTTTTATTTTGTCTCTTTAGAAAGAAGGACAAATTTTATCTTTTACATGTTTAACATTCAACAATCACCATGGCAACTGATCATTGGAAAGTGACTAGAGGTGGTGGGTTTTTGAGGTCTCTTTGCCTTCTTTCCAATACATCTACAATCACTTAAATTGGAATCCAGTTGAAAAAGTTAAGACTATTTGAAATTAATTGGTAAGCTTACCAAATTGGTATAGCGTTAGTTGGTCAATGGTCAACTGAATCGATTGACCAACAATGTATTGATTTGGTATTTTGATTTACTGATTAACTTCAAATGGTCATAGCTTTTCCATACGGATTTCGATTTGAGTAATTCAAGATACATTGAAAAGATGATTGAGAGCTACAAAACCCACTACCTCTGGTGACTTTCTGATCATCGGTTTCTAGTTCGATAGATGTCGAATTGCTAATAACATGTAAAGGGTGATTTGCTGTCGGTTTAGGATTGAAATTCGGTGATTGGTTTGGAGGTAGTAGGTTTTGTAGGTCTTTACATCATCTTCCCAATGCATTAGGGGTGGCGTTAGGTCGGCTTAGACCCCAAACCGAACTCAAACCAGGGTTGGTTTTTTATAACCCAACCTGAACCGAACCAATTCAGTTTGGGTTAATCGGTTTACACTTGGTAACCTGTAAGATATATTTTTTTAAAAAAATTAAAAATATATTGCAAATAATGCAACATAATCATGTAAGGTTACAAAAAAAATTATATCATCAATATATTTGTCAACATATACTGTTGCATCAATACCCTCATAGAAATATTTAACATACATAGTTTAATAACATCATCAATAGATAACTTCAAACATCCACATGAAAGTATTTACTGTCTAGCATACTTGCAACAATGGTATCATTCTTTATCATAAAGATAAAAAAAATGATTAAATTACATCCCATCTCCTTAACAAGATTAAATAAAGTACAACAAAAACTACAAATGTTTAATTTCTAATATCCTCCCCAAAATCGATTTCAAACAAGCATTAAATTTCTAGCATTCTCCCAACGTCATCTCCTTAGCAAGATAAATTTCCATTAGCTTTCTTACTTCAAGTTCAAGCACCTCACCTGACAATGCAAAACATCTCTTTTAAAATGCATTTTCTTCAATTTTTTTTTATAAGCAATTATGCATGCTAGCCTTTTGCCGAAAAAAAAAAAAGCCTTGTGCAAACAAGAAGAACTAATATGAGCACCTTACCCACTAATGCAAATCTTCATAACTTTACCAAGTTAAGAGTCACAAATAAAAGAGTGATCTTTAATAAGACCTGAAATAAGAAAAGAAGCAACAATAATTAGAGAATGTTAAAAGAAATCTATAATAAAATCTAACAATTAAAGAAAGTTTACTTGATTCAAGTCTTTCAAGCTCTTCTAATCTTTCTTCAACATCTATTGGAGTTGGTGATTTACGCAACCAATCTTGAGCACATATAAGAGCTTCTACTATCTTTGGAGTCAAAGAATTACGAAATTGATGAAGCACACACCCTCCAGTGCAAAATGTTGACTTCGATGCAGCTGTAGAGACTGGAACAGCTAAGACATCTCGTCCCATCTAGTATTGTCAAGGCCTCACCTAGGCCATTTTGGGGGAGAACCGCCTAGGTTGTTTGCTAGACAGTTAGAGGGGGGGTCTAAGAAAGTTTTGAAAAGTTGAAGATGCCCATGGATGAAGTTAAAACTACAAGGGCTTATTTGTAAATATGTTTTTATTTAATATAAAAGGATTTGAATGGGAAACCCTCGAGCCCTAACCCATCGCTGTGTTGTCCGACGGTTCTCTGACGATTATATATATGTATACTCTAGAGGCCTCTAAATAAGTATTTTATATGTGGCCTAGGTGGCCTTCTAAATAAGTATTTTGTATGTGGCCTAGGCGCCACCTAGGCCTTGCGTAGGCCCCACGTAGTCTAAAAAAGGTATATCGCCTATCATTGCTTTGCCGCCTTGACAACACTGGTGCCCTCAATGAAAGCAGTGGATATCTATTAGAATTAATTTTCCACCAACACAAAATATCAAAATCATCTTCATCCTTTTCACATCCTTCTTCTAAATATTGATCCAACTCACACTCGCCTTCGCTTCCAAATACTTTTGAAAACCAAATTTTTGTTTCTTAACTACACCATCTTCATCCAATGAATCAACCACAGTATTATTGAAATGTCTATCAACGACCTTTTTCTCCCTAGTACACAACTCCGAAACCTGCTCCAAAGGATAAGCCTTGTTATAAGAATACTACACATACGTCAACTTATATCAAGGATCAAGAACCGCAACAACCAACAATATCATGTTCACTTTCTCAATATTTTTCCAATATTTGTCAAATTTTATTTTCATCTTTGATGCCATCGTAGCTAAAGAAGCATCACGACTTTCTTGAAATTCTTATATAAGTGTCTCAATTGCACACAACTCATGCAAGTATGCACTAGATGTCATGTATAGTGTCCCTGAAAGGCGATTTGTAGCTCCATAAAAATGTTTCAAAAAACTTGTCAAGACACAAGCATTATCCCACTCAACTTCTGTAGGAGCTTCCCTATTCATATCAACCTTATATTGGGGATCATGATTTTCTTATCTTTCAAATGCCTTTTGATACTTGAGAGCCCTTCTAACATCAAGTATGTTGAGTTCCACCTTATTGGCACATCTAAACACCAGTCTTACTTCCTATCTTCTCAAGTTCAATACATGCCTTAAACTTTTGCAATCTAGATGGAGAACTTCTTATATATGGAATTGCTTTTTGAATTTTGGCAATTGATTCATCATTTTCTGACAAACCATCTTTAACAATCAAATTGAGTATGTGCCGACAACATCTCATGTGCATGTACTCTCCATTCAAAACACACCCTCCCCAATTTATTATCTTTTTCTTGAAGTATGCAATGGCAAGATCATTTGAACTTGCATTACAAATATCAACTGTGACTGTGAACACTTTCTCAATACCCCACTGAAGTAAACACATCTCAATCGCCTTACCAACCTCCTCACCTTTATGACTAGAAATCACACAAAAATTGAGTACTTTTTTTATGCAATCTCCAATCCTTATCAATGTAATTGGCAGTGAGACACATGTAATTAATGTTCTGTAAAGAGGTCCAAGTATCTGTATTAATTTTCTATGTATTGTCGAAGTTGAAAAGTTTGATGGACCATTTGATGGCATAATATTAGTATCCTCCTCATCGGGGGCACTTTACTCCGTTAAGGGTGTTTGATTTTGAGCAATTATATGTGTCTTGACAGTGTTATTGTTTGAAGCATCTGAAAAGAAATGCATTTATTAATATGGAGTTACATTAAATTATCTTATAATCCTATTAAAAAAAAAGAAGTATTAAGGTTTGATAAGAAACATATATGTCATACTCAAATTCAAAATTGATAAAAAAAATATATTTCCCACTGTAAACATATTTTTCAATTTAAAAGAACTAACACCAAAAACCATAATTTTTCAGTACTAATAATCATGATTCCAAATCCTCTGAAAAATCACTGTTATTTAAAAAAAATTGTTTCTCATAAAAAAAGATCTTGTTATCAACAAGAATATGCTTTTAAAAAAAATCAGTTTCTTATAAAAAACAATTTTATTTCTTATAAAAAAATTGTTTTCTTATAAAATATATATTTAGAAAAAAAGAGAGAAGTATTAAGGTTTGATAAGAAACATATATGTCATATTCAAATTCAAAATTGATAAAAAAATCATTCCCCACTTGTAAACATATTTTTCAATTTAATAAAACTAACACCAAAAACTAGAATTTTTAAGCACTAATAATCATGATTCCAAATCCTCTAAAAAATCAGTCCCTTGTTTAAAAAAAAATGTTTCTTATTAAAAAAAAAATCTTGTTTCCAACAAAAATATGCTTTAAAAAAAACTAGTTTCTTATAAAGAACAATTTTATTTCCTATAAAAAAATTCAATTTTCTTATAAAATATGATTTAAAAAAAAAACTCTATTTCTCTTTCTCATGAAGAAATAATCTTTAAAAAATGTTTTTTTTAAAAAAAATACCAACTCTAACAAAAAATTTAATATCAACAACTCGAAGATTCTATTAAAGCAACAAGCAAAGAAATCAAGTAATACACATGCTTTTATTTTCTAAGTTATAAGCAGAAAAAATGAAAAAAATAAATAAATCAAGATTTGGAGATTTATACCTTGCAAATTTGCAATCAAATGGAAGAGATATCGTGGCTAGTTGCCGTTGGCCAGTGGCGAGAGATTGAAAGGGCTTGAAGATCTGAGAATGAAATGTTGAAGAGTTAAGATATCCTTCAAAATTCAAAAAATAAATAAAAAAATAAAGAAATTTGCACAGAGAGGATTCGAGCAAACTTACAGGCAAGAGAATCATCGATCAAGGAGAAGTCGAAGAAGCAGAAAGTTTCAGCGAGATTAACTCCAACCCAAAAGCTTCTACGGCTCTATTGCAAGAACACCGTGAAGAGGAAAAAAAATAGAAATGGTGGCTGCAATTTGGGGTTTTGAATGTTAACAAACCAAAAATTAGAAGATGAGAAGGTCAAAAGGTGCAAGAAGAACGCCGTGCAGATAAAAAAAAATCGAAATGGAGATTTGGGACTTTGAATGTTGGTGATTTGGGGTTTTTTATCAAAAGATGAGAAGATTAGTTGAAGAAACAATTTGGGTGTTCAAGTATAAGGAAGAACGGTTTGAGCGAGTGGGGCGATTAGTAGTGTTAAGGTTAACACTAAATTACAATTTTAATCCTCTATTTGGTTCGGTTCGGGTTATTATCAGCTTTCAAAACCTTAACCCGCAACTCGAATCGAACCCATTGATTTTTTAAACTCCAAACTCGAAATCGAATGGATTAGAGGGTTAAAATTGTAATTTAGTGCTAACCCTAACACTACGCTGCCCCACTATCTTTGTCCTAGGTTTAATGAGCCGCTCTAGTGTTAACCCTAACACTACTATCTTCTTCCTAGGTTTAATGAGCCGTCCAAAAAGTTCAGATGACTACAATGCATTTTGAATTAGTTAAATCGAAGTTCAAATGAAAAAGCTATGGCTATTTAAAATTAATTCTGTAAACTTTCCTAAATGGTATATTGTCGATCAAATTGATTCAATGAACCAAATTAGTTATTCGAACTTCGATATGAGTGATTTAAAATGCGTTAGAAAGAGGATGAAAACATCTACTATTTTCGATCTTTGAATCACTTAAATTAGAGTTCATATGAAGAAAGAATTATTGGTCATTTGAAGTTAATCAATAAATTATGTTACTGCATTTGTATATCGTTGGTCAACTGATTTAGTTGATTGTTGATCTATGGTCAAAGGTATATTAATTTGGTAAGTTTTGGGTTTATGGTTTGGTAAGTGTATTGGTTAATTTCAAGTGACCCTAACTTTTTTATCAAGACTTCAACTTCAGTGATTCAAGATGTGTTGAAAAGAGAATGAAAAGACATACAAAACCCACTACTTTTGGTCACTTTTTGATTATGGAATTTCAGTCTATCAGAAAAACAAATTGTGCTCTGTATGTTATTTACAATTCAACATTCATCAAGCCGAAATTAGGTGATCAGAAAGGATCGAAGGTTGTGGATTTTGTAGGTCTCTCCGTCTTCTTTTCAGCTCATCTTGTGGTCAACCAATTGATTCATTGACAATATATTGATTTGATTGCTTAATTTACTGATTAACTTCAAATGATATAACTTTTTCATTTGGACTCTTATTTAAATGATTTAAGATGTGTTGGAAAGAGGACGAAGAGACAAAACCTACTACCTCCATTTACTTTTTGATCATAGGTGGTCGTTTCGGTTGTTGTTGAATGTTAAATAACATGTAAGGGGTGAATTTGTTTTTTTTCTACAAGATGAAAAGGTTGTGTCAATTAAAAGTGTATAGAGGACCCATTTTTCTAATTTTTGAAAGTTTAGGATGTCTACCTTCATTTGAAAAAATAAGGGACCCAAGCTCTAAAAATCCCTATTCTTTTTATAGTTTTAGGACTTGGTTATGAGTCCAATCGTGCGATGTAACTAGTTTGTTTTGAAAAGGTCATCAATTCTATCTCTAGATAAAATCCTAATTGACAAGGAGAGAAATTTGTACATTGAATGGTAATTAATTCTACCTCCCTTGAGGCATCTTATTGATGTAAGAAATGTGATCGTATGATTCAATTAAAATATTAAATAAATTTACTTTTTCTGAAAGTTGCTGAAAGCCATAGCACACTAATAATGAATGATTTTTGAGTCCAACTTCATTGGTGAATTACATTGTGTTTTAATTTTCTCTAAATCATGAATCTTGATGAATCACCACTTGAAAGTATAGTAATCAAACTCTAAATGTTTGGGGGTGAGGAGTCAATGTGAGCATCTTTCCCTATATTTAAAGATAGAAAGTCAAATATTAGCTTTAATAATATTTGAATGTGGGAAATCCTTTTAAAGGCATGGTTAAAAAATTCCTTGAAATTCGGTGAACTTCCACAAATTTTTTCCATTTTTTTTTTACCATCGAAAGTGTGAAGTGGATGTAAAATAAAAAATGCAAAAATTCGCCGAAATAATTCCCCGATAAAATCCGACAAAATTCGATAAACTTCGATAAAATTTTTATTTTTAAATTAAAAAATGCAAAAAATTGACAAAATTCAATAAACTTCAATAAAATTTATATTTTTCAATTCAAAAATGTAAACAATCAACAAAAAATTTGATAAAATTCAACAAAATGCAATGAAATTCAACAGAGAAGTAAAAATATGTTATTTCATTAATAGAAAATAAAAAAATATTAATAATTATGTATTATTTTCAACTTCATCAACCAACATAGCAATATAAATTTTAAAATATAATTTAACAAGCTAACAAATTATGTAGTTTATGGGATATGCTTTACCAATAAGAGAAGAAAAGAAGCAAATAAATAAATAAATAAATAAAGTTGAAGTAATATAAAAACTTAAAAATAAATTAAAGAGTTCCCAAAGCCATCTTTTTTTAGTTAACTCTTATAAAACAAGATTAAAAAATAATACATTTAAATAATAAACTAATAAATTAAGCATGATGGAATTCAAACTAGCAAAGTATATGGTTGAGAAGCAAGCCGCCACAAAATTAAATATCAAAACAAAGAAAAGGAATTAAGACCAAAAGCTACCATTTCAAATTCATCAACCCACATAACAAGATTGATTTTGTTAGATCACTTATTGGTATTTTTATGTATTAAAAGTGTTTTTATATTAGTTTTTAGCTTATACTACAATAAATCTAGATATTTTAAGTATATCTGTAAAAATTCTCTAGACTTCTCTAATTTAACAAATTTTTACAAAAATTCTCCATGTCGAATTAAACTTTTCCGAATTAATTCCAATTTTCTAGTGACCGAAATCAAGTCGAAATCGAATTTTCGATCCCTCACTCAATTCTCGATCCAATGATTGGTCCATGTGATCTTGGGCTGTTAGTTTTTATTGGGTTTTGAACTTAAAAGTTGAGTCTCTCCTTATGATTTGAACTTGCATTCTTATGCTTTTCAACATGAGAATTTTCTCATATCATATTCATGAACCCAATTAGGCCAAACCTCTAACCAATTTAATACATTTGAATGGATGTTTTTAACCGTGTTTGTTGGATTTGATTCATCATAGTTGCTAATTTTTATTTTATTGATTTTTTATTCTGAATATTTCTCTTCTCCGTTCCTCCAAACTAATGTGATGCTATATTGCTATATTTTGAATTGTATTAATGTATTACTTTTGGTGGCATGATGCTATTTGTGACTGTTTCTTTTTGTGAAGCTTTTGATTTCTTTGGTCGGTGGATGCATCTCATGGAAATACAATGGGTAGTCCTTCATTGTTGGTTTTCTTTTAGCCTTTTGGTCTCTAAAACATACAAGCGTAACTGACATGGAGGGAGCGTAAGAATTAATAGATTCGATAGAGAAGATGTATTAAAAGCTTAAAAACTGAATAAAAGTAGCTGTAGAGAATGTAATTATTATTCTGACTATTCTAAACTTAGTAGTTGAAGCTTGTTGCGCAGATAATTTCATTGAAACAACTTGAAACCTTCCAAAACATTTCAAATGACTTTCTTAAACTACCTACTACCTATAACATAATAGCAACTTCTTAACCCTATTAGACCTCAATTTAGACAGCTCCAAACATTTTTTGTTATAGCTGGAATGTTAAAAATGAAATAAAAAACAAGTTAGAAACTGTTTGGAACTACAACTAAAATAGAATTCTACTAAAATAAGAACTTTTCTAAGAAAAGAAACTTGACTCAAAAATAGAAAAAACAAAAAAAATAATTAAATATTAGAACCTTTCTGACCAGTATTTTATGTGCTACATCACTAACACTTGCTGTGTTATATTGATTAAATGCTACTGTCTTGATGGCTTGTACTGTCGGTTGCCTATGATGGCATTGCAGGTGGGGGTTGATCACAAAATGCTAATTTCCACTTTGAATGTGATTGGGAGAATGATACTTTCTTCAAACATGAGATTTTCCCCATAAAAGCAGACTAGGGAGTTCAGACCAACTTGTGAGAATACTCCTCTCCTCCAAGCCCATCATTGAGATAGTTGACATATACAGAATGACTAGTGAGCTGCTACCGTCCACTAGCATCTGATGCACTTAATAATTGACCATGATTAGGGACCTAGGGTGACCAATGTGTGCAAATGAGGAAACCTTGGGTACGCTAGCAAGCATTGAAAACTCGACTTTCACTCTAAGCCTCAATTACTTAAAATTCAAATTAATTTGTGGAAGCCTAATTCTAATTGAGAATTTTAAAAAGAATTTGTCACTCTTGTAGGATTTGGAGATTCTTACCTAAATGTCAGGGAGATCCATTTGCCAGTCAGTCAGGGTCTACTTAAACAAGAATACTTGTGCCCCCAAAATATAATACACTTTAAAATATAACCTCATTAGAGCATGATTTATACTGTTATATTTCTTGGCACATATTTTGTAATTTTTATTTTAATATTGAATTGTGGGCTTAAAAAATCAATTATTTTTTATTTTTATTTTTATTTTTTATTTTTATGTAGAGGTTTATAGATTGAAATTAACTCTGTTTATTCCTAGCATGTTTTCTTCTTTAGGTCAGTAATACTCAGTCAATTTTTTATACTTTGTTCGCTCTAGTGAATCTTTTTACTTCTACACATTTTGCATTAGACCTTGCTTCAATTTCATATATTTGAAGTCTTTGTGGACATTGATGAAAATCAAAGTTTGCATTAAACCATGCTTCAATGTTAATATATGCTGTAATTCACAATTAATTCAGTAACTAAAAAAATCAAAGTTTGACAAGAATTGTGTCATCATTGCTATCTGGAGACGAATTTTCTATGAAAAGAATAGAAGCAAGGAATGCTTTTTTTTTTTTTTTCTTTGCTTGTGAAGCTGTCATAGGATATACATTTACCTGTTTACTGATGTATAAAATTGTGTCAGACTGCAAGACTTTCAAGGAAATGTTCAAGGAGGCTGCTGAATCACAAGGGAAGAAAGCTGGAGAGAGCAAAGAAGCTGCATCTGCTGCTGATCTGCTAGAGAAGTTGAGTGTTGGAGAAAACAAAGAGGAGAAGAAGGACAAGGAGGAGGTGCCGCCTGCTTCAAACGAGAAGAAACAGGAAGAGAAGAAAGATGAAAGCGAGGAGCAAGCAACAAAGCCCGACAGTGAAAAATAGAAGATTTTTCAGTTCTCTTACTCAATCTCATCATGGATGGTTCCCTATAAGATTGATTAGCAGTAAGCATATTTTCGTGCATACATATTAATTCATTCAAGATTGAGGGGACTATTTTGAACTCGCGTCCAGTTGATGTTGGTCTTGTTTTATGATTGATTGGTTCGAAAAAAATGTGACATTTTGCTCATCCCTACAATTACATGTATGCGGGTGGTTTCTACGTTGCATTCCTTATGTAATCGCAGAGGTTGATCTGTTTTTTTCCATTATTTCAGCTAGAGTCTGGGGAGCAGAAGGAAGTATTTGTCTTTCAGTTATGAATGGTTACATGTACAAGTTTTGAATGTGTGTTTAATCATGTGAGAGTGCCTATTTGCTACTTAGCATATGTCTGTTGGGGGTTATAAGCTTCTGATGAGACCAAAATTGAACTATTGGTTTATATTTGATCTGGCTTTTAATATTATTATATTTAAACAAAAAGAAAATCAAATCAAATCTTGTACCCCCATTTTATTATTAATTTTCTTCTGTTTTTTATTTCATATCTATTTACTCTCTTTTATAAGTTTAAAAAATAATAATAATAATAATAATTCTTAAACCGACTCCAAGGCGTTAATAAGTACAAAGCTCATTTAACCTACCTTGCAAGGCTTCTGATGCTAGTGTCCTTTAATCGGATGTCTCATAAGAGACTCTAGTATGTCCTTGCTTGAATTATGTGCAAAAGAAATAGAGAGCAGTTAGATGAAACTTACTTACGGATTATTTACACTTTAGTTCATACTTTTTTACTTATCTTTAAAATATTTTTAATTAAATTTATTAAACTAATCTTAAAAAAAGCCAAAAAAAATACCCTACCATATTCTTCTTCTCTCCAACGGCAACAGCATAAGTTCTTATTCTTCTCTCCAATGCCAACACCTAAGCAACGCAATTTGCATTTTTCTACACGTCGTAATTGTTGTAAGCAAACTATTGCAAGGGTTTTTTCTTCAATGTTCAATGGTTTTTTTGGATGTTTTGTTGAATGGATGATTGTTTGATTTTCTAGGTTAAATCATTCAAAAAACAACACCATCAACACACATTTCAATTAATATGGCCAAAGGAGATTGTTTCCGTGACGAAGTACATCAAGGAGAGATAAGTTTTGATTGTGAGCGAATGAAAATGATAATATTTTTTTCAAAAAATCGGGTTAAAGGTCGGCCCTGCGAGGCTGACCGTTGTACATGAGAGTAAGCCACATAGGGCCGACCTTTATCTATTACGGTCGGTCACAATAAGCCGACCTTAATGTACACGGTCGGCCATAATTGGCCAACCCTTCCATTTATTACACCTATCCAAATTTTTGTGTATACAGTTGTTATATTATGCATTTGGGTGTATTTGATGTCGTTAATGACAATTTTTTTTATTGTCTAATTATAAAATTATACATAATTTCAGGGTGAAGAACTTGCAATGTCATTAATTACACAAAACAGTTCACCCCCGACAGAAAGTTTAGTATACGGAAAAAACTTGTTTCCTGAGTCCAAGAGGTTGGCAAAAGGAATGGTTTAGTGATAATAATTTGAAACTTAGATGCTGGGGGTAATGGTAGGCGAGCCCGGGTCAATTTTGCTTGTGAGAGATATAACTGTCATAGATCCACTACTCAACAATCTTCTGGTGGTAATAAGGTAAACAAAAGTCAAACTGACACGAAGAAGTGTGGATGGCCTTTCTTGTTAAATGGAAAGAATCCTCGGGATGGTGAGTGGACGTTAAAAGTTGCATGTGGCACCAATAACCACCCCGCTGTGAAGTACTTTGAAAAACACTCATACGCCGGAAGGTTGAATAATGATGAAGTAGAAGTCATGGTACAAATGTCAAATAGTAATGCCCAACCAGAAGACATATTGACGACTTTAAAGGAAAGAAATGCCAGTAATGCATCGACGCTGAAAACAATATACAATGCTAGACAGAAGCATAAGTTGTTTGAATATGGAGGCAGATCTCAGATGTAATAACTGTTGCACAAGTTAGAGGAAGAGAAATATGTCTAGTGGCACAAGTGAGAAGAAGGTACTGATGTTGTTGAAAATATATTTTTGGGTCATCCTATTTTAGTGGATCTTTTGAGGTGTTTCCTATATGTGCTTCTGATGGACTGTACATACAAGACAAACAAGTACAAATTTCAATTACTGGAGATTGTTGGTGTCACATTGACGGATATGACATTTTCAGTGGCATTTGTGTATATGGCATCTGAAAACAAAGAAAATTACATGTGAGCACTACAAAAATTGAGGGAGTTGTTGGATGGGTGGTCTCTTCCCATGATAATTGTGACAGACAGAGACTTGACCTTGATGAAAGTTGTTTCATTTTTATTCCCTGATACAACGAATATGTTATGTACACGACACATAAACAAGAATGTGATGGCCAACTCAAAGAGCAAGTTTGCAAAGAATGATGACTTTGAAGCTTTTATGAAGAAGTGGAATGAATTGGTTTTTTCTGATACAGTGGAGGAATACAATCATAAAAAAAATGTATTGTTTCAAGAGTATGCGGAGTACCCAAAGGTTATTACGTACATCGATACGACTTGATTGGTACCTCACAGGAAAATATTTGTGTGTTATCACATTGAACCCCATGACATGAATGTTTTGATGATTCCAAATATCTCCAGTTGGTCTATCTAATGATCTTGTCAAGTGTTTAATATTTATCAAGAATCGAGATTAAGGAACTGTGATCACAAGCCTATTGAACATCAAAGTAAAGTTCTGAGTTTGCCAGTACTTAGATTGTAAAGTCTATCGATCAACTTACTCAGCAAGATATTTATCGTTTGCATATTTTGATCGTAACATTTTAATTGTACCTTATGATTTCTAAAGTATTTGATTTGATTAAAAGAAACAATGATGTTTTATCGTGTTTTAATTAAGAAATAAAAAACCGCTTTTATAAAGTCTTTCAGGATGCTAATGTTTTAGCAGCTCCCTCCTGGACTTGATGAGTCAGGACGCTGATAAAATGTTAGGACGCTCAAGGTTGAATTGATCTGATTAATAAGGACGTTCACTTGGTAATAACGACCTTTTGTAATACCCTGTATTTCACAAAAAAAAAAAAAATTACTATTTGAAATTTTTACTATTTCGGCAACGCCCGAACGTTCAGGCGCTTGCCAGAACGTTCAGGCGCCATGCCAGAACGTTCAGGCAGCTGCCAGAACGTTTAGGCGCCTGCCAGAACGTTTAGGCGCCTGCCAGAACGTTCAGGCGCCTGCCAGAACGTTCAGGCGCAAAAAATCTCTATATAAGAAACCTCATCATTTCTCATTTCTCACACCAAATCACCTTCTCTTGTGATTTTTCTTCTCCTTTCTACGCATTCTAAGTTTTTAGTCTTTGAGACTCCCGGTGCGGTGCAACAAATTTCTGTCCGGAGGAGAGCGCCAGATCTGAAAGCGGTGCAACGAAGTTCCGTCCGGAGAAAAGCACCAGATCTGAAGGTGGGGAACGAAACATAGGTTTGCGTGTTTTATAACTTTTATTAAAGTTTACATTCAATTATTATTATGTCTACTATTCATTTACACTGCATTATGTCAATAATGTTATGACCTGAATGTTATAACTTTGCACGTCGTGATACCGACCCTGATAAGGTTCACTAGACGTTGCCAAAGTCAGTCTAAATGTCAAGAAAGACCAAACCAGTAGACTAAACCAGTTCATGCATTGGCATCATACATATCACCACCTAGGGACGTATATGGTTTATGACTCATAGAATAGTTAGAAGCATTGCTCACTATTCATTATATTTCTCTGGAGAAGGACGTACATGAGAACCCGGCTACACCCGGGGAGGGACATCAGTATGTGAATTCAGAGCATCGTTCCTGTACATGAATTCAGGCGATGTACGCTCATCAAACCATTAATACGTGACGGTGTCATGCATACATTCATATTGATTGATTATGATGCTCACATGTGTAATTTAAGATATTTGATATTGAAGTAGGCTTTATTAATTGTTATATTCATGCACTATTTACCCACTGAGCGCGTTAAGCTCACTCCAATATTATCAAATCTTTCATAGGAAATTAGGGTGGACTGGGTGCAGGTTATGGGGCCCACATTTTGTACCCTTTGTATGATTCATTGGGGATTTTGGGAGTATGTTCCTTTGACCATTTTATGTACAAAAGTATTCTGAATTATATGAAATCAGATTTGTACTGTGTACTGTATTTCCGCTGCGTACTCTGTTATTACCATTATGATTGTTCCAAATGCGCCCCCGTCCATGAGTGTACCGCCGGTTTTAGGCGCGTCCGGGCGGGGTGTGACATTTAATGGTATCAGAGCGTACGGTCCACGGCCCGCCCAAGTCTACCAAATTAGGGAAAGAAATTATAGTTGATTTAAATATACATATAGTCATAATTTATTAGAAACTATATGTGTAGTTATTATTGAATATATGTATCTATATACATTAGTGTATATGAGGTACGCATAAAAAAAAAAAAAAAAAATTCGAAAAAATTTTATTTTCGAAAATTATTTATTAAAAAAAAAAAAAAATATTCGAAATTTTTTTTTTTTTTATTTTTCGAAAATTATTTATTCAAAAAAAAAAAAAAATTCGAAAAAAAATTTTATTTTTCGAAAATTATTTATTCAAAAAAAAAAAAAAAAATTTACTATTTGAAATTTTTCTAAAACTATATATATATGACTTCAATATATAGTTAAGATTAAAACTAACTATATATGATTTCTATATAGTATAAATTTCAAATATATATAGTTGCGTTATGAAAACTATCTATATAATTATGATTAAATATGTCTATACATGAGAATACGACATATATACATCTAATCACTAATGAAGAAAATTTCATGATGGCATAAACATCAACAGAAAACTCGAAAATAATGTCTAGCAGACAAGGCATAAATCTTAAAAATATTAGGAATATATTTTGTGTCTTTCACACAAATTTATTTTCCTTTCAGCAAAAGAATGACCTCAAGGGAGGGAACAACTTCTACTAGCAGGGAACCAATTCCCACTAGACTAACGGAATTGTCCAAAAGAGAGGTTGTGACCATGAGGAGCATCGACAATAACGATCTCCGCCTCCGTCCAATCCTTCATGACAAACTCGCAACACTGGATTGGTTAAATATAACCAACGTTGAGGGTCAAGTCTCTTATAACTTGGTCCGATCCTTCTATGAAGCCATGACTTACGTGGGACTTCACGGAGATGAGTTCAGCCCTCACTTACAGACAACAATCATGGGAACGACAATTCCTATCAATATCGAGATTATTGCTCGCCTTTTGGAGATCCCGATTGAGGAAATGATTATTGATCCACATGACCCCCAGACAGCTGCAGCGATCGCCGAATCTAATGCACAACTGTTCACTTCCCTTGCCAAAGAGCCATACACCCAATCAACATACACCAACCTCCCAAACAATCATCTTAAGCCATCTCTTGTCGGCCTCGGAAAGATTGTATACGGCAACATCTTGCCAGAAAGGGGCACTAGGGGCACTATGTCAAGGGCCCAACTCCTTGTGTTGTATTGCATAGAGAAAAAAATAAAGGTGTCCCTACCACACATCATCATCCAACAAATGTTAAGGGTAATTCAAAACCCTTTAACGAAGGAATTCCTCGGTTACGGAGTCTTGATTATGAGGATACTTTCCGAGGCAAACGTTGACACTTTCGATGGAACGTCAAAGCTGATCACTGAACCAGTTACAACCTCCTCTATCTTCAAGACCTATGGCACAAGTGGAGGGGTAACTGACGAAGAGGTATTCGGCACGACAAACAGAACTGCCGAAAGAATGAGGGACAAGCACGGGCGTTGCCTTCGCAAATGTCGACGCAAGATGCCTGTCACAGACGGCCCAAATAATGATTCAAATCCCAATCCTACATCAAACCCAGCCCTGAATACTGATCCAATTGATCCACCACTTACTGATGAAAAATTATATGCCACACTAAATTCGCCACTACAACGTCATGATAGACAAGGTCCACAAGCAAATCCACCAACTTGGAACGTGCCAACTCAAGGCAACACTTCGTACCAAAGATTTCCACCTTCTGCGGTACAGTATCAGCCTGTTCCACAAGTTGCTGTAAACCAACAACAACAGTACTGGGCCTCACCAAATCTTGGAGGACCAAACATTCCAATAAGCCCATTGTTTCCAACTTTTTCATCTCAAACAAACCAAATTATCCAAGGGGTTCCGGTTAGGGGATCTCCGCACAATCAATACAACTACGTTCCACCTATGAATCACCCATACAACCAATACTTTCCT
The DNA here is from genome assembly GCA_035771175.1 of Paratinospora sagittata. Classification (NCBI taxonomy): domain Eukaryota; kingdom Viridiplantae; phylum Streptophyta; class Magnoliopsida; order Ranunculales; family Menispermaceae; genus Paratinospora; species Paratinospora sagittata. Next base: position 4,236,599 of record CM069611.1, on the reverse strand, counting down.
CAAATGCCTATGGCCTACCCTTCACCTACGAGACAACCAACCCATCAACCACCAATGGGACAACCGACTAACCTACTTGAACGATTAGATGAAATGGCATCCAATATTGCTGCACTGAAGGAGAGCCACAATCTTGTATTAACTCGTTTGCCAAACTCCAACGCAGAGCACACTCTCAACCTTCTGTTAGTAGTCATTCTGTACATAACAATAGATCTTGATGGAATGGTACTAGGCATGAACGTCAAAATTGATTACTGGCAATGTAAATTTTTCTATTATATATGAATGAAATGTTTTGTTTCAGACTATCTTTGGTGGGCCGACTTACAACCATTCTTTCTTTTGTATCACTAACTTTGGCGTGGTATGGGACACAACAAAATTGGATGATACTAAATAAAATGTGGAAGTAAGAAAACCCATGACCTTGTGTGACAAGAAACATTTGGAGAAAGTTGCATTACTAATATTATCACTAAGTTTACACGGTATGGGACGAGTAAATTTGGACGATACTATTAGTGAACTTCTATTCAACCAATGTTTTTAGAGACCGTGTTCATACAACTTAACTTGGTTGACACCCTTATTACTAAATTCATGTGGTATGGGACATATGAACTTGGCTAATAATCGAACCGACTAAGAGTAAGCGTATGAATGCATAAGATTGCGATAGAACGTTAGATCAGGATAATTACCGAGGCAAATCTTAGATTTCTTATGACTCGTATGGTTTTTCAATAAAACATATATGTATGTTCACAAAGACCACAACCAAATCATTTTAAATACTTGCAAAGATTTGTACTTATTATATAAACGTTCTAACCTTGTTTTTTTTACACCATGGCCAAACATACGAGTTATTTAAGATTCTTTGATTCCTCAACAAAAACCTTACACTATACTTGAAAAAATAGGTGATTTTACTATTGCAGTACTCTCGAAATTGTTGCTAAGCATACTATAACATTATACTTACCTACAGTTTCTTAATCTTGGCTTTCTTTTCTCCTTGCCAGTGAGAAAATGCAAACCAGGAAGAGAGGAAGGCCACGTACTGTTCGTCCTACAGTTGAGGCACCTCCTGAGATTCAGGAACCGCCGCCTCCGACAACAGCACAGGCTACACCCACCACTGCCACTACATCTGGGCAGGCAATTCCACCCCCACCCACACCTTTTGCCATGCCTTCAAGCATTGAACCCTTCTTCGCTGGATTTATTGAGGCAATGAAGGTCACTGTTCAAACTGCCGTTCGTGAGACTGCAGCCAGTCAGGTTGCCACGGTACAAGCACCTATAAAATTTGGGTCGGAAGCTCAAACCGATCAGATTACTAAATACAAGCGACTACAACCTCTTACTTTCGATGGCACCATTGATCCTGATGAGGTGCAAAAGTGGCTAGATGAGTCCAAGAAGGCTCTTGATGCAATGGGAGTCGATGAGACTCGCAAAATTCCACTAGCAACTTATCAACTTGTTGGTGGAGCAAACAAATGGTGGCTCACAGTGAAAGAAGACCCACGGGTCAATATAGCAGATCTAACTTGGCAACAGTTTGAGTCAATGTTTATTGATGAGTATTTTCCCAGCGCGGTGACAAAGCAGAAGCGCCAGGAATTTGCTAAGTTATATCAGGGCACCATGACCGTCAGAGAATATGCTGGAAAATTCAAAGAATTATCTGTCTACTCTCTCTCCACAATCTCAACAGAGCGAGATAAGTCCGAAAAATTTTATAATGGCCTTCGCCATGACATTCGGCAAGCCTTATCGATCTTGGACATCAAGATTTACAAGGAGGTTGTTGACAAGGCCATGAGCTTTGAACAAGAGAAGCTCTTACAAGAACAGCGAATGAATAAGGGCAAACGACCTGCCACATTTCCCCCACAAGGCTCACAACAAGGCAACAGGAAAAAGCCCTACTATAATCCAAACCCAGCCCTCCCAGCCCCGGTTTCGACGAATGAAGGCACAACACCTGCGGCTGAACCTTTTACCTCTAACCACCAGGGTTTCCGAAATCATGGCCGTGGCGGTCGTTATGGAAGAGGTGGCCGTAGCAACGGCAATGGCAGAGGTGGTGGCCGACACCACAATCAACGAGGCCAGCACAATACTCAGAATGACCAGCAAAACCATCAGCAGTACAAGCCGACTTGTTACAACTGCGGCCAAAAAGGCCATGTAAAACATCTTTGTGCGCACCTTCAGCAACCTATTCCGGCTATTCCAGTCCAACAAGTACCACCTGCCGCTAATGCCCAGCCCAGGCAGACCCAGCAGAATCAAGGTCCACGGAATCAGGGCAGAACATATGCCATCGCTCACCAACCCCTCCCAGACAATAATGTTGTCGAAGGTACCTTTCCTTTGTTCAATACATTGGTGCATGTTTTGTTTGATTCAGGTGCTACGCATTCTTTTATATCATCAGCATTGGTAAGACATTTAGGCCTGCATCCTGAACCCACAAACATCACACTCCATGTCACATCACCATTCGGATCGGGTACTGACGTGAATTTGCAGTGTTCTCGATGTGAGCTTCGAATGTCTGACCATATAATATATGCCGATCTTTTTGTAATGGATTTTGACGACTTCGACATCATCCTCGGCATGGACTGGCTCGCACCACTGAATGCAAAGATCGACTGTATGAACAAGCAAGTTCAGTTAACTTTGCCTACAGGAGAGTTTGTCAAGATTCAGGGAACAAGGCAATGGATACACAAATCAACAGTTGCCCTTCTCAAGTCCCAACTTCGAGCGTTGTCTCTTGGTAACGACAATGAATCACCAGCTCTGTACCCTCCCGAAGTACGCGATGTTCCAGTCGTATCTGAATTCCCAACAGTTTTTCTTAATGACCTTCCTAGTCTACCTCCGGTTAGGGAATTCGATTTTGAGATCAACCTCATACCTGGGACAGGGCCTATCTCAATTCCACCATATAGAATGTCAAATGTTGAACTGGTCGAATTAGACAAACAACTTAAGGAATTAGAGAGTACTGGCTTCATCCGAAAGAGTTCATCACCCTGGGGCGCTCCAGTTCTGTTTGTTCGCAAAAAGGATGGTTCGTTACGACTTTGCATCGACTATCGCAAGTTGAATAACGTCACCATCAAGAACAGATATCCGTTGCCCAGGATCGATGACTTGTTCGACCAACTTAGAGATGCCAAATACTTCTCTAAGATTGATTTACGGTCCGGTTATCACCAACTCCGGATCCGAGCGTCGGACATCACCAAAACAGCGTTCAGAACTCGGTACGACCATTACGAGTTCTTAGTTATGCCATTCGGTCTAACAAATGCCCCTGCAGCATTCATGGATTTGATGAATCGCATATTCAGGTTATACTTAGACCGATTTGTGGTGGTTTTTGTGGACGACATCTTGATATATTCCTCAACCGAGGAAGACCATAAACTACATTTGAAGATCGTCCTCCAGACCTTACAAAGACACCAACTGTATGCAAAGTTGAGTAAGTGCGAATTTTGGGCGCAGAGAGTTCAATTCCTCGGCCATGTGGTTTCAGGCAATGGCATTGAGGTCGATCCTTCTAAGGTTGAAGCCGTCTTAAACTGGAAGCAGCCTACCACTGTTACTCAGATTAGGAGTTTTCTTGGTTTGGCTGGCTATTACAGACGCTTCAACAAGGATTTCTCAAAGATTGCTGAACCTATGACCAAGCTCACTCGAAAAGACGTGCGCTTTATCTGGAATTCCGACTGTGAAGCATCATTTCAGGAATTGAAGAAACGCCTCACGACAACACCTGTACTTATCACTCCAAGAAATGCAATTGGATTTTCATTATACACCGACGCCTCTCTCCAAGGCTTAGGTGCCGTGCTAATGCAAGACGGCCAAGTGGTTGCATATGCGTCCAGACAACTGAAGATTCATGAGGGTAATTACCCAACGCATGACTTGGAACTTGCAGCTGTTGTGTTTGCACTGAAATTATGGCGTCATTACCTCTACGGTGAACGGTTCGAGGTCTTCTCGGATCACAAGAGTCTTAAGTACATATACACTCAGAGAGACCTAAACCTCCGCCAAAGAAGATGGTTGGAATTCTTGAAAGACTATGACTTCCAACTCCAGTACCATCCCGGAAAGGCAAATGTTATGGCCGATGCTTTGAGTAGAAAATCTTATGTTGCTTGCACTCTTAACTATGAAATGGGGAAGTTGGCTACAGAGATGGACAACTTTAACCTCCAGCTGAACGAAGAGGGACCACGCCCACGACTCTCTCAATTATCCGCTACCTCTGACCTCATTCGCAAGATTTCAGCTACTCAAGCCAATGACCCTATGTTAATGGAGAAACGAGAACTTCTACTCAGCGGGCAAGACATTCCTCATTGGTCAGTCTCTGACGATAGAGCCATTTTCTATAAAAAAACGTCTTTGTCTTCCGAACGATCCTGAGGTTCGGAAAGACGTGCTTACTGAGATGCACTGTTCGAGATACGCTATGCATCCTGGGGGTGACAAGATGTACCAGGATGTCAAGCGACAATTCTGGTTTTCTGGAATGAAGAAGGCAATTGCAGACTTCGTTGCTCGCTGTCTTGTTTGCCAGAAAGTTAAGGCAGAACGAAGACTTTCCTCTGGCCTTCTCCAACCGTTACCTATTGGAGAATGAAAATGGGAGAACATCGCCATGGATTTTGTTACAGCCTTACCTCGAAATAATAAAGGGCAAGATGCTATCTGGGTTATCATTGACAGACTTACCAAGTCTGCACACTTCTTGCCAATAAAGTTCACGGATAATCCCGCCAAACTTGCCGAACTCTATGAAAGAGAGATCGTTCGCCTTCATGGCATACCACTCACGATCGTCTCTGATCGAGACCCTCGATTCACATCCAACTTTTGGCAAAGTTTTCATAATAGAATGGGTTCTAAGATCACTATGAGCACAGCTTTCCACCCTCAGACTGATGGGCAGTCAGAGCGACTCATCCAAATCTTAGAAGTCATGTTACGATGCTGCATTTTGAACTTTCATGACGGATGGGCAAAGTATTTGCATCTAGCTGAGTTTGCCTACAACAACAGCTACCAAACTAGTATCGGCATGGCACCATACGAGGCTCTCTATGGTCGGCCTTGCAGATCTCCGATATGCTGGTTAGATATGGCAGATCGACCGCAGTTAGGCCCTGACTTAGTACAAGAGACTTCTGAAAAGATCATACTCGTCAAGGAACGGCTTCGTGTTGCACAAAGTCGACAGAAGAGCTATGCTGACAAGCGGCGACAACCTCTAGAATTTGATAAGGGTGACTTTGTTTTTCTGAAAGTCCAGCCCACCAGAGGTGTCAAACGCTTTGGGATCAAAGGCAAGCTCTCCCCGCGATATATCGATCCATTTCCGATTATTGAACGTATTGGCAAACTTGCTTATCGTCTGTCCCTTCCATCATCCATGCCTAAGGTTCATGACGTTTTTCACGTATCTATGCTTCGCAAGTATCGTCCTGATCCTTCGCATATCATCCCTTTAGTCGAGGTTCGGGTTGAGGAAGGAAATACGTACCAGGAGAAAGCAATCCAGATTTTAGATACAAAAACTCAAGAACTACGGCGCCGTAGCATACCACTTGTGAAAGTGCTCTGGGATCACCACGGTGTAGAGGAAGCCACATGGGAACTAGAATCAACAATTAAACAAAAATACCCTGAATTGTTTTCTAGCACCAACTGCTGAAGTGATACGTTGTATTATTTTCACTTATCAATATCAGGATGAAACATTGTTTACACCTATCTTAATACATTGTTTCACTTCAAGAACTACCAGATGTCTGAAAATAATATCAATGGATCGAGTACTGCACACATGCAGTCGCATAATTCACAGCCTGCGGCTACTTCTCAAACCGCCAACCCCATCACTACTTGACTTGATTTCGAGGGCGAAATCCCTTTACGGGGGGTAGAGTGTAATACCCTGTATTTCACAAAAAAAAAAAAAAAAAATTACTATTTGAAATTTTTACTATTTGGGCAACGCCCGAACGTTCAGGCGCATGCTAGAACGTTCAGGCGCCTGCCAGAACGTTCAGGCGGCCTGCCAGAACGTTCAGGCGCCATGCCAGAACGTTCAGGCGCCATGCCAGAACGTTCAGGCGCCTGCCAGAACGTTCAGGCGCCATGCCAGAACGTTCAGGCGCCATGCCAGAACGTTCAGGCGCCTGCCAGAACGTTCAGGTGCAAAAAATATCTATATAAGAAACCTCCTCATTTCTCATTTCTCACACCAAATCACCTTCTCTTGTGATTTTTCTTCTCCTTTCTACGCATTCTAAGTTTTTAGTCTTTGAGACTCCCGGTGCGGTGCAACAAATTTCTGTCCGGAGGAGAGCGCCAGATCTGAAAGCGGTGCAACGAAGTTCCGTCCGGAGAAAAGCACCAGATCTGAAGGTGGGGAACGAAACATAGGTTTGCGTGTTTTATAACTTTTATTAAAGTTTACATTCAATTATTATTATGTCTACTATTCATTTACACTGCATTATGTCAATAATGTTATGACCTGAATGTTATAACTTTGCACGTCGTGATACCGACCCTGATAAGGTTCACTAGACGTTGCCAAAGTCAGTCTAAATGTCAAGAAAGACCAAACCAGTAGACTAAACCAGTTCATGCATTGGCATCATACATATCACCACCTAGGGACGTATATGGTTTATGACTCATAGAATAGTTAGAAGCATTGCTCACTATTCATTATATTTCTCTGGAGAAGGACGTACATGAGAACCCGGCTACACCCGGGGAGGGACATCAGTACGTGAATTCAGAGCATCGTTCCTGTACATGAATTCAGGCGATGTACGCTCATCAAACCATTAATACGTGACGGTGTCATGCATACATTCATATTGATTGATTATGATGCTCACATGTGTAATTTAAGATATTTGATATTGAAGTAGGCTTTATTAATTGTTATATTCATGCACTATTTACCCACTGAGCGCGTTAAGCTCACTCCAATATTATCAAATCTTTCACAGGAAATTAGGGTGGACTGGGTGCAGGTTATGGGGCCCACATTTTGTACCCTTTGTATGATTCATTGGGGATTTTGGGAGTATGTTCCCTTGACCATTTTATGTACAAAAGTATTCTGAATTATATGAAATCAGATTTGTACTGTGTACTGTATTTCCGCTGCGTACTCTGTTATTACCATTATGATTGTTCCAAATGCGCCCCCGTCCGTGAGTGTACCGCCGGTTTAGGCGCGTCCGGGCGGGGTGTGACACCTTTCCTTTATCAACCTTTGAGAATGTCAGAACCCTGACTTAGTTTCAGCTCGTTGAAAGATCGTTTTGTCTTTAAGTGATTTCTATCTTTAAGGACGCTGATAAGTTATAAGTTTAATAAATTATCAGAACGCTACTTGTGTAAGAGCGCCCTCATATTTAGAATCAATTTAAATAACTTTCAGGACGCTTACCATCCGTTAGCACACTTAACATTGTTTTAAAACTGTTTTTAGTTCAGGACGCTTACTCTTGAGTAGCGCCCTCGTGTGTCAAAAGTTTTAAAACAAAGCAGGACGCTCACTGCGAAGTAACACCCTCATTAATTAAGTTGTTTAATTGTTAAAGTACAAAATCAATTTTCTGTATTTGAAAGAGATATTCTCTGATTCACGAACCACGTCTTCTAAAACTTTCCTTATTCGTGTATTTGGAGAAAAACAAAATATTTATGAATTTTGCAGTTGCCATTTTTGTGGTATATTTTAGTTGATGAATTGTGCAGTTGCCATTTTTGTGGTATATTTTAGCTGTTGTGAGTAAACGTTCATATTTGAAATTTAAATTCAAATGAACAACAACTTCATCTCTACAAGTCTATAAATACAGACACTTAACAATTTGTTAAAACCACTGAATATTCTCTGAGCTAAAACACTTTTTGAAAGTTAGTCGAATTTTCATCTGGTCAAGAAAACGTTTAAGTCAATCTGTTTTCACAGTAGTTTTTTTTTTGAGACTTTACGTATTCAAAAGATTTTCATACTGAGCTAACATTCTATCTTTATTTGAAAATCTATTTGAAGTTTTGAACTGTTTTTACTCAAATCGTTCAGTACTGTTTTAACTTATATCATTCTTGCTGAAAAGGTAATTTGAGAGATAGTTCATAGGATACAGTTGTATTCAATTTCATATCATGTATACTGTATCAAAGTTGTAACAGTTGTTAGATAAACTACTGAGTTGATATTCTATATTCGACAAGGCTAGATGTTCTCAAGCTCGTAAGTTGAGAAACAGTAGTTCTGACACCCGTAAGTTGGGATAGGTTGGTCTCACGCTTGTAAGCTGAGTAGTGTAACGGTTTTTTTCACATCCGTAAGTTGAGAAAAAGTGTAACGGTTTGATATTTGCCTGTAAGAGAATCCCTCAGTGGCAAGGTTGATAGACCAACCTGTACAAAGTAGGGTCGGACATTCCCTAGAATTAAGCTCGTCCATGGTGACGACCTTCGTTCTTGCCTCTATTTTGCGCAAAATACATCTAAAAACACCAATAAATATTACATTTCATGAATAAAAGTGAGTAGAAACAAAAATAACTATTAAATCATGCATTTCTTACCGATTCAAAGAATCAATCGTCGAAAAATATACGAAAACGACGAGTGGTGATTTGCTCCAAATGGGGTCCAAATGATGCTCCCCTACAACTAATATTCTTTAAACTAAGATAAAAAGATAAAAATAGTAGGCTTTGAAGTTAAGAGCTAGGGTTTTGGAAAAGAAGAATTGGTGGAGAAGAAGAAGAAACCGAGAGGGATTTAGGGATGGGGTACGTTAGGGCGAAAGATAGTTTAAAATTTTTTTATATTTTTGACTGGAGTAGATGAAATATTTAGTAATTATATTATCATTTAAAAATTACATGTATTTTTTTAGAGTGTTTCTAATAGTAGAATATTTTTGAGATCTCAAGTCATTTTAGGTGGCCAATGTGTTTAGAAATGATGGGACGCATTTAAAAACTTGGCCATGTGTGACATGCATTTTTTAAATATTTTCTGTTTTCGAATTCAAGATTGCTTGGAAATTTGTTTCGTTAGACTGTTTTCGTAAAATTAAATATTATTTTTAAATTTAACTTTATATCTTGTTAAAAAAAGATATAAAGGTGTTTCCTTATTTTCTAAAAATGAACTGAAATGACTTTTTAAAAACTTACTTTTAATGCCAAACCGGGTTTTCTTTAATTATCGATTTTTTGAAACCCTAAAGGTAGGGGATGGCAACATGGGCTCGGACCCATTTGTCCGCTTTCATCCTGCCTGTTTTAAAACAGACATCGACAAAAAAATTTAAAAATCGGGCCGGTCCAAAAGAAGCTTAAAAAATTAAGTACCCAATTACCAATTTCTACTTAATACAAATTATACAATTATATAAGAGGTAATAATTAAATAATTTAATTTTAAGATGCCTATGCCTTTTAACCAAGTTTTAAAACCTGTAACCTTTTCAATTTTCTCATTTTTCAATCATATTAAAAGTTGGAGACACTTATTTACTTTTATTGTCATTCATTATAAATTTTATTAAATTTATTTGATGTTATGTTATTAAGTACAAATGATATTAAATTGTTTAGTATAAAAATTGCTACAAAGAAAAGGTGATAATATTAGTATAATATTTAAGAATTGTTTAGTGTAAATTATTTAGTATAATATTTAAGAATTTATTAGGTACATGTACTAGAAGTAGATAAAATGAACAAAATTGGATTACTAGATTTTTAAAATATACGGGTATGAACGAATATGTGTTATCCGTACCTGGTATCCGTCCATATCTGATTTTTTGCCATCCCTACCCGAGGTGTTATTTTTTTAAGCGAGACTAAATTTTTAGGACTAAGACATTACAGAAATGTTTAAGCTGCCTCTTTTATTAAGGACGAATAAATAAAAGTACATCTAACCTCTTCGAACTCAAGAATTTAAATACTAAATTAAAAAAGTTTATAATTAGACATTACGTTACAAATATTTTAATACAAAACATGTTCGCGCACTCCGATAATTATTATTATTTTTTATGAATAAAGAGAGATAAAAAAAGAAGAAGAAGATAGGAGATATTATATGATATTGAAAAGAGAACCATATATAAAATCGTGGGTATGTTGCGAGCTGTAAAGCGACTGAGGCGTCAGATATTCTTGAAAAATAAATAAATAACTAATTATGTTAATTAACAAATATATATTTTAAAATAGCTTAATATATTCGGTCAAAAAAATAAGCTTAATATATATTCGTGCTTAGAGAGATAAAAAATCCCCCAAAATTTTAAAAAAATCGATTCCATAAGAATTCTCTTTGTAAATTGCTAGTATTTTTTTCTTTTTCTTTTTCACCTCTCTTTAATTGAGTTTTAATTTCTTTTAAAAATAGGTGAAGAATTAAGAAAAGAATATAAAACCAATTGATTTCTTGGGGAAGGCTAGTGTTGAAGCTAATTTTGATCCACCCCCATATATCATAAGATATTATTTCTCTTACAGGTTCCGAAGTTTGGCAGGCTTCTAAATTGGGTCATTGGGCTTGTGGATGCTTACGTAAAATGTGTCATAAAGCCAAGTCCCGAAAGCTTTTAGTTTTCTCTTTAGAAAAATGTTTCTTGTTAGTGCAAGGGAATGAAATTTCTTACGTGTCTTAGTTTCGAAGAATATATAGTCAATGTGAGAATAATATCTAAAGTTGAACCCACCAACAGTAGGCCCTCAGTCTCTGTACTTCGCATAGATGCTCAGTTCTCACAGACGACCCCAACTGTTGAATCTAATTTTGGTCTGCCCCTACACATCACAAAATATTGTCCCTCTTACGGACCCCTCAAGTTTGGCTTACCCCTAAGTTAGACCATCGGGCATGTAGACGTCCATGTAGAGTGTCATAAAGGCAAGTCTTGAGAAATTTTATTTTTCTCTTTAAACAAAGGCCTCTCGTTAGTGTAAAAAAGTGAGACTTCTTATGTGTCTTAGTTTGAAAGAACACGTAGTCGATGGAAGACTAAAATTTGAGGTTGATCCCACCAACAACCAAGAAGGGCAAATTCAGAATGAAGTTAACAAGGTAGTTTTAATAATCTTATGAGAAATTTATATCTATTTTTAAAAATATTTATGCATGTCATTGCTATAAAATATTTCTTAATATTTAATTTGTTTAACAGTTATTAATTAAATAATAAAATGTTGAAAGTATACTCTACTCTAATAAAATATAAAGATCATTCTTAATATGTACGACAGATGTCACACAACTACTCAAGAACAACAATTAGATCATACTCACATGATTCTTGGTATTATGTCTTTTTTTTTTTTTTTAAAGAAAACTTCAAGGGTCAAAAGATAACTCTGATAAGATAACATTATTTTCTTAAAGTAAGCTCTTTAGATAATTTATTTATTTTCAAAGAAATCATGTAGAAAAGGAAAAATGGTCAAGGAGCTAAACTAAGTACAAATAAAAGTGACTAAGTGATTTGATAAAGCCAGAGATTGATAGTATAGAAAACTGAAATATAAACTACTATTTATTTCACTATATTCATTTCCCATACTAATAATAAATAAGGAAAATATATAGAAAAATAAGATTAAAAAAATCAATTTAGAAAGAAAAGAATAAAATTTAAAGAGAGAATGAAAATCTAAATCTAACATGTTTTTGGTGATCTTCTTGCCCTTTAGACTCAGTGGAAAGGTTTTTGTGGCTAAGATCTTGCCTTATTCTGTTTAAAGAAAGGAGGAGAGATTATCTAAAAGAATCTTGTTGGAATGAAAATAAATTCAAATAATTTAGAAGAATAAAGAGTATGAGATAAGGAAGAATCATTCTAATTAAGGAATATGAAAGATAACTTAAGATATATTAAAGAAAAAAAAAAGAAAAAGAAAAAAGATTAAATTTATTAATAAAAAAAAGGAATTAAACTTATTGGTGTATTAATTCAAGCTTGCTAAGGCCACAGGAATCTTGTTTCATATGTTTTATAAAGTCAGAGACCACCTTTTGCATAGTCTGATTAAGTAGATTTATATCATAAATCATCTGATAAAACTTTTATGTTAAGTATTATCTTAAATAAGCATTTTTTTTGGGTAACCTTCTCCGCTGTGTGATCCATTTCTATTATATAACTACTGGTGACGAGATTGATAATTATATTTTATAATTTATATTTATTTTTATTTTAAAAGTGTATAAAAGATTAAGTTTTATCGGTTGTATTTGTCGGTTGAAATAAAAATAAAAAAAAAATGTGAAAACTAAAAAAATAGATTGGTTAAATTTAATTATTTAAAAAATATCTGAGTTGAAAATTAAAATTTTTAATAGATTAAAAAAAGGGTATTATTTAATTAATAAGAAATTGTACATTTATTCATTAATTAAACAAAGTCAATATGAAAGTTGAGAGTAGTGCATTTAAATGTTTCAAAATCAATACTTTAATAAAACAAATCTACTAGTTAAGATTGTGATATGTCAATGTTTAATTTGACTTCAGTCTGGAAAGTCAATTTGAAACCAATAAATTAAATTAAGATATAAAATTAAAACTTTTGGTAAAGTAGAAATATTTCTAGGTAGATTGTACTAAGGCCTTATTTAATTAATAAGAAATTGTACATTTATTCATTAATTTTTAAAGTTTTACTCAACCTGATCAACTTAACCTATTTTAGGCTAGACATAAACAAGATACATTTTGAAACTAATTGTTATTTTAATATATATATATATATATATATATATATATATATATATATATATATATATATATATTAAAATAACAATCGACATGCCGAGCTGGCTACTTATCAGCTCATCTTCTTGTCCATGTGTCACATGAACATAAAACAAATTTAACTTTTGCTTGGCCTAAACCCTGGTCAGCCACCATCGAGCAAGGTGAAAGGATACAAGCGACACGAGATGAACAAAAGGCAAAAACTACAAGTAGAAATAGGTCGGCACCTACCGACTTATTTTAGACTATGCAGTCAGGAGACAATTTTTGACGTAAAACACAAAACCCCATAAGGTCGATACACCCAATTTTCCTTTTTTCTCTTTCAAGTCCGAGTCACCGAGCTAGCGAGTTTTGTTCCAGCTCAGCCCATTCCCTTCACATCACTATAAATCGGTGTTGGTCAAATCTTATAGCAGTATATATATATATATATATATATATGTGATCAAATTCCCTGTAAAATAATATTTATTTAGAACGGATGAATCAGAATATTTGAGCTGTTTAAAAAAAATTGTGACTTTTTCATCTTACGAATTAAATTAGGTCCATTAAAAATGTAGATGCCCTGTCAATTAGTAAGAAAAAATAATTATACACAATAGAAAACTTTTTGCAAAATGCTCTACAGCATGCATGTTTGTATAAAGGTAGCATTTCAAGTCAACTCTATCTACGCACCCGTATATATAAAATAAATAAAAATGAATTTACATTTCTTTTATAATATGGTTTATATTAATATCATTTTTTCTTTTTTGGTACCGATTTTTTGGCACTCGACAGTTGTCTTCTTTTTTTTTGAAGTGAGACTAATTTTTTCATATTCGAGAATTCACACGACAAATGATTCTTCTTTTAACAAAGATGGACGAAAGCGAGCTCGAACTCGTGATGAGTCTCTCAACTGTACCTCGTAGTTGGTTCTCCGAATTAGCGAACCAAACCCTTGTTGGTATATAAGGAGAAAGATAATTATACAATAACCATAATTATATATGCTAGTTGCATATATAATCTTATAGTAGTACCCATAAATATCAATTCAATCAATTTCAGAAAATGGAACCTTTCTCTCTCATTGGCCATATTAGTAATTAATGAAAATAGAGTCATGCAATCTTAATTTATTATTGTGTCTCATTCAATGTTTTTGATCAAATGATAGACATAGCTCACAAATATATATATTTTCCTTCATGGAATGTCACTTTACGTGATAGAGAAGTATGGTAGAAGTAATTATAAAAATTAAAAAAAAAATGTTAGTAAGATTGAGTTTGCTAAAACAATTTGACATTAGTAGAAAGAAAAAAATATATATATAAAAAGGAAATACATCACTCATGACAACTTATTACCAATTAGCTTTGGATATATATAAACTTGAAGTTTTTAGAACATTTAAGCTTGTTTCAAATAAAATAAAGGTGGTCTTAAAATTCAAAGGTTTCGAGTTCAACTCTTACCACTGTCTCACCTTAGGAGATAAAAATGAATTAATGAATAAGAAACTAGCCTGATATCTCTCAAAGAGTATGGTCTCGGTGATGAAGCTTGGTTATATAATTAATTATTAACATTGTATTTTGTCAAAAAAATAAAATAAAATCTCATAGATCTTTTATGAAATATTTTTTTGTTTAACCATATATTTAATACTTGAAGCTTTCAACAATACACACACAAAGATATATATTAAAATTAAAGCATGCTAACACATCACAGAGGAAAAATAAAATTCATACATAGAACCAATAACCAACGTTCAATTATCTTGCTTTGGTTATAACATAATGTAATTCTATTCAAAGCTTCTTTAAGTTACCATATCAATAAATTTAGCCTTAATTAGTTTCATATTTTCCTCTAATAAATATATATATTGTTACACTTCGCGAATGTGATGAGTATCCCGCGCAGGGCATACTCCAGCCATTATGAACCCATAATATTGTCCCATCTAATCGATCTCGCGGCCCCAAAGGGCCCTACAACCACAGCCTAGATCATTTATTTATACTATTCATGATAAACAATGCAGAGCCTCCATAGGATTCAAACTCACAATCTCATAAAATTTGATTTCGTAATCCGAGTAGCCACTGAACTAATCTATATCTATATCTATAACTCATCATAAAAGAGAGAGTTTGTAATTTTTCAATGGCCTAATTTTTGTACTTATTTTACTCTTCAACTTATAATTTGTACCTAAATTTTATTTTCCTCTCGTATCCTTGCTTTTTCTATCCTTCATCTTATTTTTTATGCCAAGATTTCATTATTCTCCTTTATCCCTCATTTCTTGGTCTAACACTAAATTTTGAGCAAGGTGCATTCTACGCTTACATCTTTCTTAACTTGTTATTTATCTTATTACAATTATCTTCTTTCTCTATTTCTCGTTGCATTAAGACCTTTGACTTCTTGTCTTAATCTCTTTAAACATTAAATGTTACTTTACTCTTTTATTTTCACAGATTAAATGTATTTACATTTGTTTTTAAATGTTATTTGCTAAACATCTCAGAAATAAAAAATTAGAAAAAAAAAATCAATTGTTATTTCTTGTACAACAAAGTAAGAAAAACAAATTTTTTATAATTTTTTTATATACTTGCATAACTGAAACCCTTTGAAGATTTCTCACCTCATATTAATCATTTATGAAAATCTCAAGCATTTTGGAGAGGGGAGGTATATTCATTGTAAGAGAATAAATAACCAACTTTTTCGGTGACTGACGATGATAGTCCCTCACAGTGGTAAAATAGTTTTTAGGCCTGCTGAACTTTCATATTATATTGAATTATGATAGAAGTAGAACAATGTATATAAAAAAAAAAATTATATATATATATATATTTTTTTTTTTTGTATTGTTTAATAAATGATTTTTATCAAAAAAAGATGTATATTGAACTAACTCATACAAAAGTTTTTTAAGTGTTGCAATTATAAGTTTTTATTTCAAAATAATGCATTTGACCATATTTTTACGAAGAAAGTCAGGTTTTAAAATCACATTAGATAACAACATCCTATTCGTGTATAAACTTCATTTTGTCTTAATCTCTTATTTTTTTGTTTTATTTCTACACTTAAAGCACTTAATTTAATACGTGCGAAGCACATAGCCAAACTAGTATATATAGAAAATCTTCTTTTGTGTTGGTCCTTGCATCATAAAAAAAAAAAAAAAAAAGTTGAGATAATTTTGTTTTTTCTTGTTGCAAGCAGAGGTCATGATTAGGGTTCAAACGAAAACCTTTTGGAAGGCATGGTCTCTATAAGGATTCATATAACATGCAAGAGATGGAACTATTTCCTTCTTCCTTGATCTTCAGCTTTGCAACACATGACCATTTATAGAAAATGTATTAATTTGTTGTAAAAGTTACTTTTTTGTTAAATTATTATCATGGAAAAAAAAAAGTAAGATATAAATAGTGTACCTCTTATAACAAGTACATTAAAAGCATAGTAATTTCTTAGGTTCAATATATAGCAATGTCCTGACCATTGATGAGATTAAACAAGTATACTCCATTTCAGGGGGAAAATTAATCAAGCTAGTTAAAATTTATACATAAATTCAAACCATAATTTTTTTTTTCTAAAATAAAATCTAATTAAGTTACCATAGAAATTTCAACATGATATACTAAGAGTACTAACACTAGATCAGTGTGTACCTCTTCTAGCTATTGTGGTCAACAATTAAGAACTAAATTAAATCAAATCAAATATCACTATATATATCAAATACTAAAAAGGGTATTTTCATTTGTTTAAGTTACTTGGTCTCAAAGATTGAATTAAATGTTTTGAGAAAAATTAGAAAGTTTTTTTAGATATATAAAAGATCAAAAATAAATGAAAAAAGGGTGGTGGGGGGATTTTGATTGTAAGAAGTCAGCTTAACAAGTCAGCAGTACCAGCAAAGTTAATGAGAAGAGAGAAATTTTATTAAACTGAGGGAAGAAGGAAAGAAGAAAACAAGACCCTTTTTCCTGATATGTCGGAGGAGAATAACATTAGCCTAACACACTTGAATTTATGTCAGGAAAATAGAACAATCTAAGAAAGATAAAGTGTGGGAAGAGAGAGATTCTAACAGTAAGGCCTCCTCTCTTTGACACTTGTCCCACCCCTTTCTCTCTACCCTTTTTCTTTCTACTCATCCTCTCTTATTCTTCCACCTGTGACACACAATCACATACACACACAAACAACCAAAAAAAAAAACAGAAGATAGAAAAGAACTAAAAGGCAAGGCAAGGAAAGGAAAGGAAAGCAAGGAAACAAAGTGAATCAAAAGATCAAAGAAAGAGAAAAAAAAAAGAAAAGAAGAAGAAGAAGAAGATTAAACTGATCAGCAGGTGCAGCAGTACTTTTGCAGGTTTCTCACCAACTGGGTAAGGAAGCTAGCTAGCTAGAGCATCAAAAATGAAAAATCTGGTTGTTCAATCTTTTGGGTACTTCTTGTTTTTAGTTAATTTTGTGTACTGGGTATTCTTATTTCTTGTTTACTTGTCTAGAGAGAGAAAGAAGAGAGAGGATTTACAAGAGGCTGAAATGGGTTGCCTCAGATCCAGGGAAGTCAGGTGTAATGTGAAAAGGATCCATCTTTTCTAAGGGGGGCTGGCTTACCTATGATTCTTGGGAGTTTTCCCCTTTTTTTCTACCTTCTTTCTCATGACATCTTTTATATTTTTTTTGCTTTCCTTTTTATTTTGTTTTTATTTTTATTCTTAGAGATAAGAGGTTTTATTGCAGTCTTAAGGTTGTAGTTGTTGTTGTTGTTGTTGTTGTGGGCAGGAAGATGTTAGGGTCTTCTCTTGTTGTTTCCCTTTCTCTCTCTATCTCTCTTCTCTCTCGCTGTAGTTGATAGAGAAGTATCCAGAAGAGAAGGGTTTGGGAGGATTGGTGGTTGGTTTTAAGAAGCTCTAGAGGGATCTAATCTCTCAATCAATCTTGGGTTGCCCAAAAATTAAAAAAAAATCCCTTAAAAAAAAACTGGGTCCAATTTTTCTCATCAGATCTTCCACTCATTTCTCCTTAGCTCATTCTTTCAATGCAATTAGGTCTTTTTCATGATTTCTTGTGCTTTATTTTTCAATTTCTTAAAAAAAAGAAAAATTAACTAGTTTTGGATTTTCTCATATATGGAAGGCAGCCTATTGAAACTCATAAATCATCTTTGGATGGGAAAACAAGAAGAAGAAGAAGATCAAGAAGAAGAAGAAATTGAAGGTTTTGAAAAATGATAGCTTATGCACTTTTAAAGGTCTTGGAAGGTTACTTTTCTTGTTCTTACTACCCCCACTACTACTATTACTATTCTTTTGGAGGAATTGATGGAGGAGATGTCTCCGGCGGTTGCAGTGCCATTTAGGTTAGGTAATTCAATCTGTGATAACTCGTCGTTAGCAACACACACGGACATCAACCGTCTTAAGCTTATAACGGATACCGCAAGCTTATTATCTGATCCGCCGGCCAACCCGCCTCCGGATTCCACTCCTGCCGGTGATGAAGCCTCTAGTACTTCTGGTGATTCACAGAGCAAACTTGATGTAGTGGTCACCATGTCTGTGCCAGAGGAAGACGGTAGAGGAGGAAATGGGTCGGAATTGTCCCAAATGGTTCTTGAAACTGAAAACAATTGGGCTACAACGAGGGCAGATTCTATAACTATTGAAAATGAGGAAGACGATAACTTGTCTTTGGGTGGTGATCAAATGCTCGATTCTCTTTCAGTAGCAAGTGATTCCAGTAGCTTATACGGTGAGGAATTCTTTTCTTCAGAGGCTGCTTCTGAGATTACCATGCTAATCCCATTCTACACAGAAAAGATCGATGACGTTCAAATTGTCATGCCCACCTCTGATTTAGAGGAGCCTAGTGTTTCAAAGGAGAAGACCCCAGAAGATGTACTTGCTGTGGATGTTTCCGATTCAAGATCATTGCCACTAGTTCCTAAGGAGTTTCATGAAAAAAGGATAATTGGTGTTTCTAATTTAGATTGTGTGGCTCTCTGGGGATCCATATCTATATGTGGTAGGAGATCGGAAATGGAAGATGCTGTAGCAATTGTGCCTCGGTTTTTTGATATTCCGTATCAAATGCTAATGAGTGACACTGTCTTGGATGGCTTGAAACCAAGTTTGAGTCAGTTAAATGCTCATTTCTTTGGAGTCTATGACGGCCATGGAGGTTCTCAGGTTTTCATCTAATGCCCTTTATTCATCGTATATTCAATTTATTACCGCTGAATTATAATTTTTGCATCTACATATGTGGATTTTCTTAAAGTTCCTTTGGCTTGTTTTAATCTCTTTTTTTTTTTTTTCTGTTGTTGTTTGTTTTCTTATTGCAGGTTGCCAACTATTGTCGTGATCGAGTTCATTTGGCTCTGACGGAGGAATTACAGAACTGGAAGCATGGTCTTGGTGATGGAAGCTTTGAGGGTGATTGTAAGATGCAATGGGAGAAAGCCTTCACAAATTGCTTTCTAAAAGTTGATGCAGAGGTTGGAGGACGAGTTAGCAGAGGTGGCGTTGAGGGTAGTACTGAGCCTGTTGCCCCTGAAACTGTTGGGTCTACTGCTGTGGTTGCAGTGATTTGTTCTTCCCACATAATAGTTTCAAACTGTGGTGATTCAAGAGCAGTTCTATGTCGTGGCAAAGAGCCCCTTTCATTATCAGTGGATCATAAGGTAGGGGATTTGTTTCTTGTCTGGAATTTTTAAATAATTTTAAATGGGCAGCTATTATTATTTGTTGCAAAACTGAAATCCCTTGTTTTGTTTCAGCCAAATAGAGAAGACGAATATGCAAGGATTGAAGCTGCCGGTGGCAGGGTTATACAGTGGAATGGACATCGTGTTTTTGGCGTTCTTGCAATGTCAAGGTCCATTGGTATGTATAAATTTTGAAGAATTTCCTTTTTCCCTATGGAATGAGCATGCTATGTTTTGGATTTTGAACAGGGTGATGATGTTTTGAGGCCTTAAAAAGAAAAAAAAAATCATTTATTAAGTGTTATATTTGTTGTTATAACTTATCTTTCCAACGTGTAGAGATCCATTTTGCTGCAAGAATCATGCTAGATGATTTCTAAATCAATTAGTCCCTCTTTTCCTTTGTTTTAATTGAATGCGCCATGGGCCAGGGATAGCTGAAAACTTCAGTTGATGGGCAATCTTGAATCTGGGTCTCTTAGTGTTTATCACTGCTTAGGTTCCTGATTTTCCTTCAATTTACTCGGGTGAATATCTAGAAGAGCAACGATCGTTTCAATTAAGTGTTGCACTATATATAGAGGTCACAGATATGAGTAGATTGTGTCACCGGCTTGCCTTTGTCATTACTCATTCTAACACTGCCATGAGCAAGGAAGCAACCTCTGCCATATTTTTTGGTTCAATTTCTTGTAAATGAGCTTATGGTGTGGACAATTCTATTAGAGAAACCATATCAGTAGATATAAGATCATAACTTGAAATTTCTATACATTTTGGGATCTTTGTATCTTTCTTTTGTTCTTTCTTCTACTCACGACACCTTACGCTTACTGGTGCAGTGCAGTCTAAAGTCCTTTATACAACAATTCACAAGTCTAATCATGCCTCCTGACTTTTCTTATTCTTGATTTTATCCTTTATGGTTACCATGTATCCTACCTCAATGGTCTCATCTTTGCCACATGAATTTTATTTATAATAGGCTTTCGAGATGCCTATAATTGTCGTCGATCTTATGGATGGTCATATGCCCATTTTAATAGTAATTATGTTCTGTTTATCACAAAAAATAATGGATGCCCTTTTCTTCTTCAACCATCTCATTCTTAATTGTAACGGGGGACCATATATTTCATTTGTATGAACCTAGTATATGTCCATACCAGGTTTAAATCTTAGTTGCTCTTATTTCAATGAACTAAGTCTGTACCAGTGGTGGTATATGGTCTTCTGATGATGCACTTTTAGATAATCTTCTATCCATAGTAGTATAAACTCAATTTTCACCAGCATATATATTCTTGCTACAATTTCAAGATCAGGTTTTTCTTTTCCTTTTGATGCTTTTCTCGGGGTGCAGGTGATAGATATCTGAAGCCATGGATTATACCTGACCCGGAAGTCACATTTGTTCCACGAGTGAGAGAAGACGATTGTCTCATTTTAGCCAGTGATGGCCTATGGGATGTCATGACAAACGAAGAGGCTTGTGACATGGCTAGAAAGAGGATCCTTCTCTGGCACAAAAAGAACAACGGTGTCATGCCTCCGGCTGAAAGAGCCAGTAGTGAAGGACCAGATCCGGCAGCTCAGGCGGCAGCAGAGTACCTCTCAAAGCTTGCTTTGCAAAGAGGCAGTAAAGATAACATCACGGTGATCGTGGTGGACTTGAAAGCCATAAGGAAGTTCAAGAGCAAAACCTAAATGGTAAGTTGAAGCTATAATTTGATTTTTGTTGATTTAGAACTGTATGGTACAAAAACTACGTCTATTTTCTATATGGCTACTGCCGCCGTTATAACATAGCTTGCCCGCCTATTTTTTCGCTTGGGCTTAACGGGTCCATGGTGGAGTATTTTGTATGTAAAATAGAATGCGTGCACCATACTCGAATCGCTTATTTTTTCAAGCGTTTGGTTGCCATGTAAAAAAATTGATCTGTTGTAGTAGGGATAAGTAGGTGGGAAGATTTCTGGATTTTTCACCCTTGATAAATGGAAGCTTATGTTCATTTTATCTGTTTCTGCCTCTTGAGTTTAAGGCTCTCTGAGGTATATATGAGTCTGTTATTCCTACTCCATTGTTCATTATGAAAACATTAGAGAGATTAATGACATGTCTTGGGGATGATTTTGTCTATATGTTTCCAATTTATTGCTTTGTTCAGTATTGAGGGTAAGTAAGTGACTGAAAATGGTGGGAAATGCCAAAGTTTTCTATGCTGGAGTTCATGAGACTATAGAGAAGAGAGATCCTTTTTTTGTGCAAATCAGTTTTATATCTCTATGGAATGAAATAAATATATCCTGATATTGAACAAAGAAATGCTATTCTTCTACAGCTTTAATGCAGGTGACAGAATTGGATGATTATTTGTTTGGTGATTCCCATATCATCATGAGTATTCTTAAGTGTTGAAGATAACATTAGCATTTGGCAACAAGGGTCATTCCCAGGTTTATTTTTTTTCAATCTTTGGAGGGGTTGAACTTGAACCTATAGCTAGTTGGATTGAAACTCCACCACTTATATTATATATCAAGAATTATTCAAAGAAAATATAAAATACAATTTAAAAAAGTAAAAACTCAAAAATAACATTTTTTCATTTCTTGTTTTCTTTGTAAATTTTAGAAAACTGTTTTTGGATTTCAACAAACCAAACGCGTTTTCCGTATTTCTAAAATTTGAAAACTGTATCCAAATCCTAAATCCAACGCAGCCAGCATCTTTGGTTGTATGTATTGCCTCAGAACTTAGTAGTGGTTGAATGGGTGCAAAAGGATAGTATGAAATCATGCTCTGAATTTGAAATGATATTCTAAGTGAAAATTTTTAAATGCAACCAAAGATCTATTATTTGGAAGTTTTTTTGAAAGTTCCAGTGGGAAAAATAATAAACAATTAAACATTTGACTTCTGGGTCAGATTGATAAATTTTTTAGAAGTCAGCACCATTTCATTAAAGGTTCATATATATATTCGTGATTTACATCTACATTCATGGCGAGGCCAGCTTTTGCATGATTTGAAAGGTGTTTGATTCCAACTAATCTTAAATATTCTATTAAGTATAAGAGAGGAAAATCTAGGTTCAAAAAAGTTTGATATCCATAAAATATTCACTGAGAAATGCATTGCTTTGGTAAGGGTGTGTTTGAAATTATAATTTCCTGATCCTGATCAGAGGCCCATATCAGAATTATCCAATTAATTAATATGAAAACATCCTTGGAGTAATCAAGAAATTCAACTTTTATTGGTATTTAAAAATGGGCATAATTTTAAGTCTTGTAGAGATTGCAGACTCCAAGGAAGCCAATTTTCATGGTTTTATTTGGCAAGGTTTACCAGTTCCCTCACAGGTGCAGAAGCAGAGAAACAATTTCCAAAACAAGACAACAAGCATCTATTTCTTATAGATTCATTTTTAGTTTGTATCTGACACCCAAAATTTTCAACACATACCCTATTATATATATATATATATATATATATATCTTTGGGTTTTATGGTTCTGATTCTTAATTATTTACCAGTACTATTAAGTGCTAATCAAGGTCTTAAACTAAAATTTTAATACATGGGCCCTTCTAGAAACTAAAATCTAGTCTCTCTTATTTGAACTAATCCTTTTGATTGTAATTGACCAATGCTGAGATATGAGATATTAAAGCTTCTAATTGATTGTTAATAAGATGAAGTAATGAGCATGTGATGGCTACTTTCAGCATTTCATAAATTTTATCATTCTTTGCCAACAGTAGTTAATCAAAGTCAGACATTAAAACCTACAAATAAGATAAAAAAGAAAAAAAAAGTTCCAATCAAAGAATAAAATTTCTGTTTCATATGAGAAGATGAAACTTGGAACAGAATCTAACAACAAAAGATAATTATTTTGCAGAAAAGAAAATTTTATTCTATGTAATCCACAAGCCAGCCAATAGAAAAAAACTTCGTATCCAGCAGAAATGATAAGGAATTTAATTCACTCTAAGCTAGCAGAATCTATCTTTAAAACAAAGGCATCCATCCAAGATTGGAAAACAGATCCTATAACTAGATTCACAATCTGCAGACCCTAAACAGATTTCGAATGTACCAAAATTGGAAGGCCGTCCTTGAGCTGAGAATCCAAGTCAGTTTCATGAAACCCTGACCTTGAAAGGAGTTCTGCTTGAAGATCCAGCATTAAGACACCCGAAATACTTGTAAATGCAGCATTGTGACACCAAAAATACCTGTAATTATAGCTCATTATATTATCTTAAACTTACAAAACCTACAAGTAACACCTCTCCTTTGTGAAAAACCTTCAGCTCTTGATGAAGCATGCAGCACGTGTTATTTACGCTCTTGGATGCCTTGAAATTTGAAATCACGTCCATTTTCTATTATCAACAGCCTGCCTTTATTTCAACCAATAATTAAGTACCTTACTACGGTCAATACAATGGTTAAAAATTTCCACGGCTTACACTCCAAAGCATAACATTATGGCTCTGGTCCGTCTTTTTATGCTCCCAAATGGTCTTATTTTGCAGCTAGAGAAGTCTGGAGAAAAAATAGTCATTTCTGTCATCAACATATTTAGATAGCCACATTCGCTCGCTTAAAAAGAACTATACAACCATTTAAGTACCCCATGCTAATGTCAAAACACACTCCCTTAGTAAAAACATGCTACAGTAAAATGACCTGAAAAGCTTATGTTGGATAAGCTTGGAAAGGGAGAGGGAGTCTGCTTCCCTCTCCAAGCTTATCCAACAGCTTACACTGCCATACAAGTATGAAATGATCCTTGGGATTGAAAGAATTACATTGTCATTTTGAAAGTGTTTACAACAAATAGCTAAATGCATCTAAGTTGATAACAGTTGTGCTCAAGACTTTCCAGATGAGTTTGATAAAAAAACAGAATGAAAATATCACTTGAATGAAAGATGTAGGCTTTAGGAGCATCTGCAGGAAAGACTTCAAGAAAAAGAGGCAATACTTGCAATAAAATACTCCCATGAAAAAAGATCACTTAGAATTGAGGAATGTACAAACAAAAATTCAACCCAAAAAGGCCCAAAGAAGAAAATTACACGTAGGAAGCGTGCTAGTGCAAGTCCAACTGTAGTTGGAGAAATGCATGCCCCTGAGGGTCTTCATTCTGTTTTGTTCTCTCCCCACCTCTTTTTTTTTTTTTTTCCTGGGTGTTTTTTAATCAAAAGAATATCTTGACATCATGCAAATGAACACTTGATGGTTGAATCACATGGCAGAAGTACAGATCCACATTGTATGGAGACACATCCATGGGGGAGTGTAGGTCAAATGGTAAATAGGAATGTCCATAAAGTGTACCTGACACTGCTTATTCAAATTTTAGGGATTGCAATGAGACTCGAGAACCATCAAGAGATCTATTTGTAAGCATAAATCAGATGATGCAATGATGGATGAGGTGATGCTGAATGTGGCGCAAAATGACGCTATATTGGTGATAAATTGACAACCATCATCAGCAGAGCATATATAACAGTACAAGTTAATTATTTAGGCTTTGAGGCATACCAAATTGGAGTTGAGAATGTGGCTAATGGAGATCCAGCATCGGTGAAGTATGAAGCAAGATCGATATCCAAGTCATTATACATGCCAATAAAAGGATGATCCTGGTTTAAAGATGAAAGTACATAATATGAGTTGGAGTGATCATGGCTGTGTGAATCTAACGTAGCAGAAGCGTATTTGAATCAATGGATTCAAGAAAAAAATAGAAAATTAAAGAAACAAGAAGCATATGTTTGCTTTCAAAGAGAATAATAATTAATGACTGAATTAAATCAATTACATTTTTTGTAATTGGAGCCCTTTATGTAGATAACTCCGTTGAAACAACTTTAGAAATTTTCTAAAACACTTAAAAAAGTAAGCCCCTGTTTGACATAGAATTTAAATACAGTTTTTTGTTTTTAAAACAAAGATTCCATAAAAAATTGTTTGATTAAATTGTTTTTGAAAACAGCTTTTAAATGAATCTTCAAGATTTGTAAAGAAAACAAGAAAACAACAAATGTTGTTTTCCTTATTTTTTGAAAAAGTACGTTAAAAATCGTTTTTAAAAAGTACGTTACGAAAAATTGTTTTTAAATGCTGAACCAAACAGACTCTAAGTTTCCTCAGCTATCTATAACACTATATCAACTTTCTAATGCTATTACAACTCTATTTTAGACACTTTTAGATACTTTCTAATTACATTGACTGAAAATAGAAACTTCTTTAACGTAGCAACAAACAAGATCTAAATAGAAAAGGATTAGAAAAGACAACTATAATAAATTAGAAAAAGATGTGGAATGCCTCAAAAACAGAAACCTGACCGAGTTGGACAGATATGGCATGAGTTGGCTCAGTCAAACTGAGTTGACTTTTACAACTTGGTCTTCTTCTTGTCATATTTCTTCTTAAAATCAAGTGCATCTTGTTCTACATCAGAATCCCTTTTCAAACCTATGAATCTTAGAATTCACGATTTTATTCAAAGGAAACTAATTAAAATCCTTAACATGAATCCCAAAGTGAATACTAAAAAGTAGTAGAATTTTACTATTTACACTCGAACTGCATGCTATTCTTAAGATTATCAGAAAAAGTGAAAATGGATATATTTTAAGTATCATGTTTTAACTTCAAAATTTAATTAAAAGACTTTATATATGTTATATCAATCAAAGAAATATGTATTAGTGGTTAAGACTTTTATGCATGATTTGCGACCACTTAACCTAAATAAAATTTTTACTATGAGCTAATTTTTTATGCGGATTGGTTCTTCAACAAGTAAACGATTTTCAGAAATCAGTAATCGCAACAATCATAACCTAAAGAAATGTGTTATTAGAGATGAACAATTATGCAGTATCCATCTTTATTGTTAATTTTAAAAATAATTTAATTAAACTACAATTTTAAATTTACTAGTATTTCAACTCAACTCAATGGAACCTTCCAACTACATGGGGTTGGCTACATACATCCTGCATTAATTGACTAGTAAGTTTTTGTAACAATAATCTCCTATTCTGTTTAGTGAAGAGATCATCTTCACTAAATATCAACCCATATATCGGTACGCATAGCCAAACCCACTAGCTTACTAATTGGAACTAAGAAGAAAAGAACAAGAGGATTGTCATACGACTCATACCATAAGTGCAAGGGCTCCCCCTCGATCCTTGGGATCTTTCTGCACACTAAGAAAGAAACAGAACCAGCAATTCCTTGTTAGCAACTGAGGTTCCAATAATAATAATAATAATAATAATGATAAAAGAATTATATTAACTTTAAAAAATGAGAGATGCTAAGACCTTGAATCATTTAAGAGGTGGTTAAGGTTCTGAAATAGACAGTACTGGTGGGTTTCTGCATGGGCCTTAGGTCAGCCTAGCAAATCTTGGGTTTTAACTTGCAGGCGGCCTGAACCTTGTTCAATTAGTAAAATTTAATCTCACAATCAACTTTACATAAGGAATTGATTTGTTGGATTCTTTGCGTATATCAATGGTGTGAAAAATCGAAAAAAATTCGTCAAAATTTGGCGAATTTTTTGGTTTTTCAAACCACCAAAGGGCAGATTACATGTAATATAAAAAACACAAAAATTCACATAAAAATTCAATTCGTAAAATTTGATAAAATTCTCTAAACTTCGATAAAAAGTTTAATTTCTCAATTAGAAAATGGAAAAACTCGACACAGTTATGAAATTCGGGATAAAACTTGATAAAATGCGATAAATTTCGACTGAGAAGTAAACATGCGTTATTTCATTAATTAAAAAAAACAATAGTTATGCATTATTTGTAACTTCATCAACCAACATAACAATATATATAAACAAAAAAATGTTACAAGCTAACAAATCATGTAATTGTTTTATGGGATATGCATTAAAAAAAATAAGCAAGAAAAATTAAAAATAAAGAAAGAAAGAAAGTTAAATGGGCCAAAAAATTAAAAATACATTGAAAGAGAGCCCAAAGCCATCTTTTTTAAGTTAAAATACCATAAAACTAGATGAAAAAGAAATACATTTGAATAATGAAGTAATAAATTAGGCAAGGTGGATCAAACTAGCAAATTATATGGTCTAGAAGCAAGCCACCATAAAATTGAAAATCGAGACATACAAAATGGATGAAGACCAAAAGCTACCATTTCAAATTAATCTACCCACTTAACAACTTTGATTTTGTTAGGTCAATTGTGGATATTGTTATCTATTAAAAGTGTCTATTTATATTAGTTTTTAACTTATATTATAGTGATTTAAATAGTTTAGTATATATGTGAAAATTCTCTAAACTTCTTTAATTTAGCGAATTTTTACAAAATTTTTGCACATCAAATTAAAACTTCTCTGAATTAATTCCGACTTTCAAGTGATCAAAGTCCAAGGTGAAGTTGAATTTTCGATCCTCGCTTATACTTATGTATGATAATACATATATGTGTGTGTGTTATAGAAAAATATTTACCATGATGAAATCATGAAATTAATTTATTTTAAAAAAAAAAAAGAACTTGTTTACCATGTGGAAATGAATGAGCAGAACACCGGGGAAAATTGGCCAGAAGGTGCACTTGGTGGTGGCTGGTCAACAATTGCTTCCATAAGCTCATAATAACTAGTCCATCCTTCCTCTTGCTCAGGTGGATCATATGGAAACTTTCCCGTCGCACACTCCAACAGAGCTAGTCCCAAGCTCCAAATATCACTTTTGTAATCATATGCAGTCCCACTGATTCTCTCTGGCTATTAAACAACATTCCTGCTTAAATGACTAATTATGCTTCTCAAATGGCTGAAGCCTAGCAAAAGATGATTATTCACCTAAATGGTTGGAACTATCTAGTAATATCTGTTAACAGGAATAGTAAATTTACTCACAGACATATAGTTGTAAGTGCCAACGAAGGTATTTCGTTCGGCTGAGGTGCTTGCTAGTATAGCACTCACACCAAAATCGGTTATCTTGACTTCTCCTCTGTGATTGATTAATAAATTAGAAGGTTTCATGTCCCTGTGGATTATGTGTTTTTCGTGATGAAGATACAACAAACCCTTGAGCACCTGTGTGTATGATGAAGCAACTCAAACAATGAGAATAGTAAGCATTTCATTTAGTTAGTTGTATATTATCTCCAGAGACTGGAGCCAAATTTCATTGTCATACAGACTTGCCTGCTTACTTATGGCAGCAAGATATGGTTCAGGAATTGTTTTGACTTTCTTCAGAAAATCTGCAAGAGAGCCACCATCCATATACTCCAAGATTATTGATATGACACCATTATCATAGAAAGACTGGTAATATACAGCTACATGAGGACATTGTGCTGATTGATTAATCTTCAGTTCCTGAGCAATATGTCTAACAAGATTCTCTTGAAAACTAACTTGGATGGCCTGCAAAAAGATGAGCTTGTCTGAAGATATTGGTAAAAATGTAGCAGCAAATGAATCACTTTAACATGAATATGTCAAATGCATAAAGGTGCCAAAATAAGTGCTTGCATCAGTAGATCTAAGAAACAGGATATCACACACTACAAGTAGCTGGGAGCCTTCATAGGAATCTAAGAAATTTTGAGCCATACCCAAAATGGCAGTGAAATTTGACTTGTGGTTCTCCTTGCAGTAGGCATACCAACTCCAGAAATCTCTTACTTCCAGCAGACATGATTTGAGGTTATTTTTTAACAAAACAAATGAAAAACACATTGTCGAAACTTTAAAGAAAGAAAAAGATGAAGAAGATCCAGAAAACTGTTTCATTTGAAGCCAAATGTGCTAGACCACTGTTTACCTCAGAGTTCTTGAATCAAACAGAAAACTGATTCATGCCTACTTCTGATAATCGAAATATCATCTTTCTCTGATTGTCAACTATTAAAGTTCTCAAATGTAAGAAATTTAGAATTTCAAGTGTTATTCTATTGATTTTCCTTTTTTCAACCCGTTATAAAACGTGCTCAATTCCAGGTTGTAATACGAGTCTAATACTTGTATTTAAATGTTCCAAGTTCTAGAAGTGATGGTTTCCAAGGGTCTATACCTAAGCCGTTGAAAAAAATGTGAATTGCATGATTTGGTTAGCAGGATAAATCCTCAACTTTTACTTAATAACAAATAAAGAAAGAACTTATCCAGAGGTCATGTGTTCGAATTTAAAAATAACCTCCCTACAATGCAATGTTAAAGCTGTATACATCAACTCTTTCCCGAACTTAATAACATAAACTAAAACTTGTACACCTTTACCAGATATATTTGATGACAATTTCTAGTTCAAAGCTTAGAATGAAAATGATAGTGTGATGGTCATGCAAGGTATATAATCTCCTATGGATAATAACAAGGGCCACAAGTTCAACCAAGAATGACAGATTGGGAAAATGAAAAAGCAGCCAATAAAATAAAGAAGGTTTTACATTATATACAATACCTTAAGCGCAAAAAACTGGCCAGTCCACTTGTGGCGCACCAATTGCACAATCCCGCTACTGCCCTTTCCAATTACTTTGATTATGTCTAGGTCCGCTAGGTTTAGCTGGTTGTCTGATGGCTTTATAGGGGGTGGTGGCTGAACAAAGCATAGTGTACACAAGAATAAACTCAGAATTATAATGTCGTAAAACCATATAATATGTCAGAAAAAATCTTATTGCAGCCAACTTATCAGCTAATGATAATAATAAACAGGGACATGCCAATTAGAAAACTATTTCAAAAAATACTGATGATGAGAATCATGAACTAAAGGCGTAGGTGTTAATTGCAATCAAATTAGAGTGTAGAAGGATGTTTTGTTAAGCAGTGGTAGTTTAGTTGTTTAAAAAATTCAATTGTTTAATCTAGTGGAATTTAATTGTTTAAGTTTTAAGAGGATTGCTGTAGTTTAGATTAAGTAGGATTCGACATTGGTGCTTATAAACTTTAATTATGAAATAGTGTTTGATGGGCTAGATTGGATGGAATTAAACATAAATTTTGGATCTATATCTTCTCTTTTCCTTTTTATGTCTTTTCTTGGTGTGACATCAACGGAGACCTAAATGAAAATTAGAGTATGAAGAAACATTAAAAAACTGGAAAGACAAGTCGCTTTAACTTGGTTCAGTTTTGTAGCAACAGAATAATTGCATTAAGAATCTCATGACAGAGTGATTTTAGAGTTGAAAAGTGTTAGCTGAGTTAGAAACTATTTCAGCTATAAGAACATGGATGTTGAGTATTTCTATGATATAAGAATACTGATATATACAAGGCAAAACAAGAAGACAAACTTGTGGCTTATTTTCATGCCATGTCAAGGTAAATAAAGTAAAATATAAAATAAGTGTTTGCACCTCTTTACAGACACTTCTATGGAAAGTCAAGAGCATAAAACATTGAATTAACTCACCCATGAAGAACTGCTTGCTAGTGATTCCTTTGTCTTTTTTTCTTTTTTTTTTTATTCGTTTTGCATAAAAATGGGGTACACAGGTAAAAAAAAGTACTCTTTATTATAATTAATTATTAACTCTTTATTATAATTAATTATTATGTAATTGAGTTTTTATGAAATTTCGCTACACTTCACTTCAGAACGCCTCGCTTTACACCTTGTAACTCAAGCACTAAGGCCTCTCATCACCTTATGTGTACCTTGTGCCTTTAAATTTCTTGTCATGTTTTGCACCAGTTTTCACCATATAGTAATTAAAGTGAATTTAATTTTGTCTCTCAGCATATATTTTAGTTTGTGCCCTTCTATTTATTTATAGTGTATAGTCAAACACAAATACCATGAATGATTTAGATATAAATAATTTATTTGGTTATTTACTAGACTTCAATGATTTATTAGTGTATTTTCATACAGGTTGAGGTTCTATCAGGTTGTACCAGGTTCATGAGGCTTTTGCTATTCATAGATCTACGGAAGAGACAATGTACACAACCTTACCCCTTCACTTGCAAAGAGATTGTTTTCACTTTCATGCATGTTCATCACTTCCCAAAATTATAACAATTTTTTTTTCAAAAAGTTGCCCTAACTTTTACCAAATATACAAACTCATAAGTTATAACTACTTCGATATCGGTTGAAAGTTGCACATTCATTTATAGAATCTAGACTAATCAAAATGATTGCCAAAGTTGAAATCCTAAACTTTGTTGCTTCTAGTAGAAAACGATTGCTTAAGATAATTGTGCCATCTCAACTGAGACTTCTAATTAGGTTTAGGCACCATGATGATAGATGTAACTGAATGAGTATTTGTTGTTTTACACACGGAATTAATAATATAATAAACAAGTATGTCTAACTATCAACCTCAGCATCGCCAATGCGTTATTCAAAAATAAAAAAGGGAAGAGTTTTGAAAAGATGAATCTCAATTTTCATTGTTTAATCCAATCTGATGTACAGCACATTACTCATGTCTAATCCTTGCATATAAGCTAGAATGTGTGGAGTCCTTCGAATCCGGTTTTGGATTGTTGGGAATGTCTGAGCTTGAACAATAGTCATTCATTGATATGAATGAACTCATCGCATGAGATACAAGTATGGATTTCTCTCTCAATGGTAACAATGCTTTCTGGAGAAAGCGCCGCACATGGGCTCAAAGGTGGTTATAATATACTAATTGAGCTCCAAGTCCACCAACATAAACAACATCAACTTCAAAGCCTTGTCCCAACAACTTCATTCAAATACAAGGATCTTCTTGTCCCACTCCATTCTATCTAAAACAATTCATTTACTAGAATGTACCTAGCATCAGGTCAAAGCAACAATTTGAGATTTATTATGCTTCTTTACTGGACTTCAATACTAGATTTATTTTAAGGGAAATGCTAATCTAACAACAAAAAAGATGCTACTACACCTTTTTATTCATTGGATCATTTATCATATACATCGAGATGTGCAAAACACACCCAATGAACATGAATGTATAGTTGCACTTATAGTTGAATTTTTGGTAGTTAGATTAGCATTTTCCTTTTTTTGATACCATACCCCCTATGTATCAGGGGAATACCAAACATATCAGTAGTAAATATCATTTTATATGAGACAATGACACAATTGAGCACAGGGAGACCATCTTGATACTCCTAGATCAGCCCGAGCAAATTTGTATCCTTATAATTAAAATATCGACTTAGCCCTTAGTAGAGCAAAGTAGAGGAATCGGATTCATGTAGCCAACCCCATCTAGTTAGGAAAAGGCTTAGCTGAGTCGAGTTGAGTAATAGGTCACAAAGAAGTGAAAGCAATCAAGATCTAAGGCTTTACTTTTTTCCACACAACATTACCAAAATCTCAAACACACTAAACTCTACAGAACCCAATTCCCAGTAGAAAAAAAAAAAAAAAAAAAAAGACATTTTGGCATCATAACAAAACTAGAATCTAAAACTAAATTTAAAAAATAAATAAATAAATAAATAAAGTTCACCAAAAAAAAAAAAAAGAAACAAAAGAGAAATTAAGTAATCAGACAAAGCAATTAAATTAGAAAGATAGAACAAGAGAAAAAAAAAAAAAAAAAAAAAGAAGGAAAAATTACAGCATCCTCTTCAGCCTGAGAGACAATTCGAAGACCATCCTTGTTGACCAGCAGATCGCCTTCCTTAAAAGTACCGCTTTGTGTCCTGTCATAAAAAAACTCCACATTTCATCAAAATTACTTATAATAGTAATAACAATCTGACTAACTAATTAAAAAAATTTCAAACAGAATATACATATACATATACAATAAGATAGAAAAAAAAAAAAGTAGAGAGATTTTACAGGAATTTAGCGAAGGAAACGTTGTTGGGAGAAGGAAGAGAAAGGTTGAGCTTAGGGTTTGAACTTCCCTTCCTTCTCATGGCGTCTCTCTCTCACTTGCTTTCTCTCTTTTTTCTTCTCTCTGTCTCTCTGCTTTTAATTGCAGAGAAGTCGTTGCAGGTCTTTGGTGAAACTAAACTATACACATATATATTTTTATTTTATTTTTTTAAATGTAGAAAATGTTTCTTTTTTTTTTAATAATTTCTGTTTATTTATTGAGAAAATTATTTTATTTGTCGGCATTTTAGCTATGTCCGCGTAACTCTTATTTCAAGTCAAGCTGAATGCCAATACGACGGATTGTGACGTCTCTCTCTTCTTCTTTTTTTTCAAAAAAATAAAATAAAATTATATTCTTATTTTTTATTTTTTTATTTTTTATTATAATAGTAGCTTGCTTTACTTTAAAAGGTGTTTGACGACACTTGCTTTTAGTTAAATTGTGGTAAAAAAAATAGTTTTTAACTTAAAAAAAAAACTGAGAAAGATCAACTTTTTCTAAAAGTACTTTTGGTAAAAATATTTCTCGAAAACTGTTTTTGAAAAAATTTGGTATAATTTAATTTTTGATCTTTGTTTCATTAAACTCCAAAGTATTTGGGTCTTATACTGCTAATAGAAAATATTTTAAAAATATTACTTGAAAAAATGTATAACTCTGAGAATTATTAGATTACCTCGAATCATTTATTAATACCTAATTCAAAACGATCCAATAACTCTTATAAGACAATGTCAATAATATATATTTTTTAAATGTGTTTTCATAACACCACTCCTCGTGCTTAATTCTTCTCCTCCTCCTCGTAGGACTATATATTAATGCTAAACATCAAAATTATGAAATTAATTTATATATAAAAAATATTTATGAATAATTTAGTTAATATAAGATTTATCTTAAGATTTTTTTTTTTTTTCATTGTTAGCTTTTTTTTTTTTTGGGTAACAATTAACTGATAGAATAATTAGTTTTATTTTTTTATTTTTTTTGCATAGATATATTTGGGATAATATTTAATTGGGAAGACATTTGATATTGTTATTCTCATAAATTATATCTGAATCAACAATTTTAGACAATTACACATCTTGGCACTTAGGATTGAGTCCAAATCATGGTAACCGCCAACTTACATACATACATATATAGCTTTCATTGGTTTGAAGGTTAAGGTTCATGTACCAATCATTTAATACCTTACAGCCGGCTTCATTAAATGCTATCAATACGAATGAAAGTTGTCATCAATGTCTGCAACAAATTAGTAAAACAGCTATCATACTCGACAATATATTTTTCCTACATGAGGCTCATGCCACAATTCAAAAATAAAAAAGCTTATGCCACAATTATATTATAAATAGTTATATTTTTGGTCAAAAATATTAATATTGAAACCAAAAAAAACTACAACACTTTAGTCAGGTTAAGAAAATGAACATAAAGACGAGAAATATAAAAGATACGAATATGAACCATATGAATTAATTATTATAGTCTCACTTTTACTTATTTGTAAGAAGATAATATTAAATTCTTAACTTTGAATGAAATGGTTCCAATGTATATTTGTAACTGTTATAAAATTATTTACTAACCTCACTTAAAAATTTAAATTTTATATATGGCAAGTTAAAATTTAATTGTTTATGACTATATTATATTTAATATCTATATATATATATATATATATATATATTATTGAAGTCAAGTTTTGAAATTTTTTACATTGAAAATAGGAGAGATACGCCACTACTGCAACCCACTTAAGGTGACCATAAAAACAAAAAAGAGTTTTGTGAGTGAGTGTGAAGTGTGAACTATGGAAGTCATGGGCTCACGTGGTCAACCACGTTAATTTTTTTTTAGCTAGTCAACCTTTGATTGGTCAAGGCACATGACCGTGGACTATAAGACTTTTCTTATGTCCAATCTTAGATTGTCAAGGCACCTGACTAAAAATTGGGTCGGATAAGGATAAAAATTTGTATTTGTTTTAAAAATCGGTCGGATCCGAATATAAACTCAAAAAATCAGGTATCTAATTTTTACTTAATACAAAAAATATATTTTATAAATTCTTATTTTTATTTATCTATGTTTTAGCTCAATTAATTAATTTTTTTAATTATATTTCTTATTAAATCTTTATTTTTTCTTGTTATCTTCTTCCTCTTTCTTGTTTTTCATCACTATTGGCATAAATTTTTTATTTTTTTATCGAAAAAACATACAGGTACGAACAAAATTGGACTACCCAATTTTTAAAACATATGGATACAAACGAATACTTGTCCGTTTTCTAAATCAGCCCGAATACGGACACATTATATGTGTATTAGTATAAGGCATTGTTCGTGTCTCTACCTGTCTGTATCCAATTTTTTTGCCACCTCTATTTGTAGCTAGCTCATATCCGTATGAGGCATTGTTCCTAAAGCAAATTTTTTTTAAGCTATTGGCACCTTTATTTGCTTCTCCGTTGAATAGTTTTATGTTAAACTTAGGCCCTGTTTAGTTCGTGATCCGGATATAGTTTTTTGTATTCGAAAATTTAAAGGTACCAAAAACTTGTTTGGTTGAAAAGATTGATCTAAAAATAATTTTTCACTTTTTGTTAAGACATGTTTTCAGAAAATGATAAATAATCATTTTCTAAGTTTTTCAGATTGTATTCTTCTGTCCAAATCGTTAACCAATCACATTAATTTCCCCATTGTCTCAGCTCCTAGCTTCTAGATACAAAACTATTAATACTCTTTTAACGTAATCTCTTTTCAACTACATAGAAATTTCGTGACCGTCTACATCAACTGAAATAAAATGGTTTTAGCAATGACCAGCTAAAGACGTTCGGATATTTAATTATATTGATCACTATCATAATATGGCCCATTATATTGATTTGATTTCTTGTTTCAATTAGCATCTTCCCTTTAAATTTTGGATGTACCTAACTTGAGATTAGTCAATATTATTGTTTATATATATTAAAACTACCAGCTTTGACTTATTTAAATTCTAACCAATAGTGAGAGTTGATGGTTTTTAACCAAATTTTAATATGATTCATTTTCCTCTCTCTCCTTAGAGTTTTTTTTATTTTTTTTCTCCCCTACCTATCTATATAATAAATTAATGAGGATTTAGGAGTTGCTAAAAGCCAAACGTGTTGATCCCTTGACCTTTCATCCCTAGCTAATATGTATAGACAAATACATATAAAACATAATGAAATGAACTATAACTTTGACTAAGGAATTGAAGCAAGTGGGGACAATAAAATGACTTCATCCCAAAGAATGAAAGCTAATTAAGCAAATTAAAAAACTTATATGTTGGGTATGTGTGGATCGAAATAATAGTCTCACATCAGATATGAACAAGTTCATTACATAAAATATAAGTTGAGATCTCACCCTCATTAGTACCGAGACCTTTTGGAGTAAAACCCCACGTCTGAACCCAAAAATGGTTAAGTTGTAGACAATATCGGTATTCATAGAGATCCAAGCCCGTCCAACAATATATATACATATACATATTTACTAAGAGAAGCTCCCTACCAGGTGCTATATGGCAGAATGTCCTAGAGTGTTCTAGAAGATATGGTCGGTACAAGAGTTGTTATAAGTCAATAGACATTTCCCTCATATGGTATCAGAGCTTGAGAAGGCAAGCGCCAATGGCTACCTCAACGTCCTCTACGCAACACAAATCCAAGAAAAAGGAGGATTGCAGACATTAGGAGGAAACCTTTGACAATCAATGTCCATCAAGCTTGACAAGGATAACTATATGCTATGGAAGTCATTGATACTTTGAATCATACAAGGACATAAGTTGGAAGGTTTCATATTAAGAACCAAGAAATGTCTACCTATGATCATCAGAAGGAGAAGAGAGGTTCAATCCAACATTTGAGGAGTGGATGAGTTAAGTGCTTCTTGGTTGGATCTTGAATTCACTCAAAGAAATAATTGCAACACAGATAATAGGAGTAAGAACTTCACAGGAAGCATGGAAAGCAATTACAGACTTGTGCGGTGCTCATAACCGTGCAAAGATTCAAATATGCCGGACTAGAATACAAACAACAAGGAAATATTCAATGACAATGGTTCAATACTTGTCCAAGTTGAACGACTTTTATGTTTGCCAGGCAACAACAACTCAACCATTTCAAATGCAAGATTTGATTTCTTGCACTCTTGCAGGACTGGGATCAAAGTATTTGCCTATAACTACTCTGTTGCAAGAAAAGGAGAACCTAACATGGCCAAAATAAGTGTTAACATACACACACCTGGAGAAACTCAATCAACTCAGCAATTTGTCTTTAAATGGAAGCACATCTGCTAATATTGCTTTCAATCGATTTGGTGGCAATTCACAGAACAATAACCAGTTGACTAAAAGATCACAAAATGGAAACTCAAGTGGTCGAAGATATGGTGGAAGAAACAACAATCAAGAACAAAGACAAGGTGGAAGAAGATCTTGTGGTCGTGGAGGCAGATCAACAAGTCGACCTACTTGTCAAATATGCAATAAGTATAACCACTCAGTAGCCATATGCTACTACAAAACTGATCTAAATTACGGATCATCGTCTGGAGGATCACCTCAACCAGGAGCTTACATTGCTTCACCAAACTCTGTTTCAAATTCATCATGGATCATGGACAACAGAGCTACACATCATGTGGCAAGTGATCATCGTCCATTCCAGATGTATCTACATACGAAGGTAATCATACACTTACAGTTGAAAAT